>CM063504.1:43245513-43283013 GCA_032207245.1 Pardosa pseudoannulata | reverse complement strand
ATGATAGGACAAAATCTTAGGTGCAGCTGGACGAATTCCTATCAAAAATATCTTCATAAACAGTTCGGCATTCTATATTTTGTTTATTATTCCCTTATAAAAATGAAATAATGTTTTATCAGTTCATCAATGGGAAGGAAACATATTGAAGTCTGCAGGAAGTGGTTATCTTAAAAAAAAAGTAGAGTATGTATGAATAGATGTTGCATAATTCATATCTTTATAGGAGAAATTCTGATCTTCTTTACATATTCATTTTGAGTTGTTAGACTACATCATCTGTATTTTGATTCAATTTTTTTGTTCAATATGTTCATAGGTTATATATTATTTTCGTAGCTCTTAGCAATAAATCTTTACGATTAGAATTTTGAGTAATGGATTGCTATAAATATGTTTGATTTTATCCCATTGATTCCATAAGTATTGTTGAAGGGAAATGCAAAATATGAAATTCAATAGAATTACATATAAAAAATTAGCTAGATGCAGATATTTCAAAAAATCTTTTCAAAAGTTTCAAATGGGATTTATTTTTGGAGTTTTCGAAAGTTTTTAAATTTTTTTAAAGTATGAACTAATTGTATTCTGTTCAAATTGACAATGTTACTACAAATTCGTTTTGTCGATTATTAGAATATCTGAAAGAGATAAACATAAGTGATACAAGCTATTTTGATTAAAATGTTTTGTACGGTATGTTCATAGGTTATATATTATTTTCGTAGCTCTTAGCAATAAATATTTATTATTAGAATTTTGAGTAATGGGTTGCTATGAATATGTTTGATTTTATTCCATTGATTTTATGAGTATTGTTAAACGGAAATGCAAAATATGAAATTCAATAGAATTGCATATAAAAAATTAGCTAGATGCAGATATTTCAAAATATTTTTTAAAAGCTTCAAATGGGAATTTATTTTGGAGTATTTGAAAGATTTTTAATTATTTTAAGTATGAACAAAATGTAATCTGTTCAAACTAAGGTAATAAAATCTAAAAAAAAAATTAAAACTCAATAAAAGTTTTTAAAAATTGAATTAAAATATTCTAAAATAAAGTAAAAATATTCTAAAAAGAGAAATGATTAAAAAATTGATCTTGAAAAATGGTTAGGGATTGAGCTTGAACGACTGATGGACGATAATTCAAAGCTGTATGCTTGCACTGTTTACATTTGAATGATTCCCTAATTCCCAAATTAAAAATTTAATCGACTAAAATTTATTACTAAATTTGGTATTACTAAAATTTAGCTGTAATGATTTTTTTTTAATCTCGAAATAAACAATAGATGGGGCGATGATGATCAAACTGACAATGCTATTAAATTCTTTTTGTCGATTATTAGAATATGTGAAAGAGAGAGAAACATAAGAGATAAAGGTATTTTGATTAATTTTTTTTTGTACGGTATGTTCATAGGTTATATATTATTTTCGTAGCTCTTAGCAATAAATTTTTACTATTAGAATTTTCAGTAATAGGTTGCTATGAATATGTTTGATTTTATCCCATTAATTCCATGAATATTGTTGAACGGAAATGCAAAATATGAAATTTAATAGAATTACATATAAAAAATTAGCTACATGCAGATATTTCAAAATATTTTTTCAAAAGCTTCAAATGGGAATTTTTTTTGGAGTATTTGAAAGATTTTAAATTTTTTTTAAGTATGAACAAAATGTAATCTGTTAAAACTGACAATACTATTAAAAATTTCTTTTGTCGATTATTCGAATATATAAAAGAAAGATAAATATAAGCGATACAAGCTATTTTGATTAAATTTTTTTTGTACGGTATGTTCATAGGATATATATTATTTTCGTAGCTCTTAGAAATAAATCTTTACGAATAGAATTTTGAGTAATAGGTTGCTATGAATATGTTTGATTTTATCCCATTGATTCCACGAGTATTGTTGAACGGAAATGTAAAATATGAAATTCAATAGAATTACATATAAAAAAAATTAGCTAGACGCAGATAAAAAATTAGCTAGATCTTTTCAAACTGACAATGCTGTTAAATTCTTTTTGTCGATTATTAGAATATGTGAAAGAGAGAGAAACATAAGCGATACAAGGTATTTTGATTAAATTTTTTTTTGTACGGTATGTTCATAAGTTATATATTATTTTCGTAGCCCTTAGCAATAAATATTTACTATTAGAATTTTCAGTAATAGGTTGCTATGAATATGTTTGATTTTATCCCATTGATTCCACGAGTATTGTTGAACGGAAATGTAAAATATGAAATTCAATAGAATTACATATAAAAAAAATTAGCTAGACGCAGATATTTAAAAAAGTTTTTTGCAAAAGTTTCAAATGGGATTTTTTTGGAGTATTTGAAAGTTTTTAATTTTTTTAAAGTATTTTTTTTCTTATATTATGCCTGTCTGAGCTCTTTCGAGCATACGACGCCTTGCAGTCCAATACAGACAAGAAATTTCTCCATTAGATAAGAGAGTCGAAAAGGAACCTGAAGAAATAACATACGGTAGGGCAGAACAAGAAGAAAGGTGATCTTGGTGCTTCAGCCCCATGCATTGGGGCTGAAGCACAAAGAACACAGTTCGGTGAATCAACAAGACCAACTTTGTACAGATGGGTCTGAAGAAAATCATGTCTAGTCTCAAGGCGGTAACAATCCACAACAATAGCTCTGGGCAAGGTGCCACATATATGCTTATTCAAAAAAGACCATTTTTCCGGAAGCAATATCCCTATAATGGCAGAGTCGAGCCTTACGAACATGTTCACTGATGGACCGCTTAACATTTCTTAGAGGGGCAGAAGTTATGGGTTGATGCAGTAAACAGTTAAAAGAAAGTAAGGTATGAAAGTAATGAAAGTAATCTGTTCAAACTGACAATGTTACTAAAAATTCGTTTTGTCGATTATTAGAATATCTGAAAAAGAGATAAACATAAGCGATAGCATCACATAATATTAAAAAGACGAAATTAAAAAACTTTAAGAAAACTAAATTTATTTCTCTCTTTTTATGAGTTAATTTTATTTTAACTATTACATTGATATGTTAATTATCTAGTTGTTTTGAAAGCTTTCAGTGAGTCCTGAGCTTCAGGACAAGAACTTCATGTGCGATAAGTCCATTGAGCTTCAAATACTCAAACTGTAAAATACTCAAAAGTCCTTAAAACACAATTTATTACACATAATTTCTAATAAGCAAATTTCAGATTATATATGTAATTATAGGCTACTTAATTTCTGTTTGTTAATATCAGGTTTAAAGTATAAGCGGAACACAAGCGATACAAACTCCTTCAAAACTAAAAGAAATTGAAATTTTGAAAGTGGTTTGAAAGTGTATATTTCTTTAAGTTCTTAATTCTGTAATTTTTGTACAAAATTATTTTAATTAATTTTGAACTAAATAAAGTGTACAATATTAATTTATAATGAAATTGAACACATCAATCTCATTAATCTGAAAGTATTTCAAAATAATTTGCTTCAACTACTTATAATATTTTTTTAATTATAAATAGAACAAGTTCAATAAATATAAAATGAAACATTGCAATATTTTAAGTTATGGGAAGTTTTCCGTAGTTACGTATTTTCAATATTAAAACCATATTATTAAATGTAAAAACTCATTCAAGAAATGTTATTTCATTAAATAGATAATTAATCTGATCGAACATTGATTATTTAATAAAATTTGTACTTTTCCAAAACATCGAACATTGATTATTTAATACAATTTGTACTTTTCCAAAACCTTTTTTAATTATAATATATTAATTTAATTTAATCATATAAAAATGAATATTTATAAAAATTATTTTTATTAATTTTCCTCTAAATAAAGTATACCATGCTAATTTAAACATTACATTTTATGAAAGCATTAAATTATGTTTTGTTTCAGCTTATAATAATATTAAGTTTTAATATAGTGAACACATGAAATCAAAGTGAAATAAAGCGTTGCGGTATTTGAAACTAAGAAAAGCTTAACTTTAAAATTATTTTGGCATGTAATTGAATTACGTTTTTTCAATATATTATTAAACAAAAAAGTGAACGAACCGTTTGATGCCCGAGTCATTCCTGCCGTTTACATATTGATGCATATCTTGAATCTATACTATTATTGTCTAGACAGAATAAAATAAATATTAAGTTCAAACAACTTTGAATACTACAGATCCGTTTCCATAGTGATAAGCTATAATTTTAAACTTCATATAATTCCATTAATGAAACAGGAAATATTTTTGAAAAACGATATATTTGGTATTACAAACAAAGTAAGCACTTTAAAATAAAAGTTTTTTAATAGAAAAAGCAATTTCTCATGATTTCAGTCTATGTATCTGTCAAAAAAGTAAATTTGTTATCACGTGTCGATCAAAATTTATATATATACTTGAAAATTTTGAAAAAAGATTGTTCTATAAAAGGAAAATTAAGACATAAATATGTATACTTTTAAAAGATGTATCTTTCATGAATTTCAGATTGTATCTACTCCAAAAGAAAACTCTTTGTAAGACAACATAAAATTTCTACAAGCTATTTTTAGCAATATCTTATAAAGGATGCCAGGCATTAATCGGTTTATGTATCTTTCACTTTATAGAATGTTTATAAGATTATTCTCTATCTGCTCTCAAAAGGAAAACTCTTTGTAAGACAACATAAAAATTACACAGGCTATCTTTAGCAATATCCAATAAAGGATGCCAGGCATTAATTGGTTTATATATCTTTCATTTTGTAGACTGTTTATAAGATTGTTCTCTATCTACCCTCAAATGGAAAACTCTTTGTAAGATGACATAAAAATTCTACTAGCTATTTTTAGCAATATTTAAAAAAAGATGACAGGTATTAATTGGTTTATGTATCTTTCATTTTGTAGAATGTTTATAAGATTGTTCTCTATCTACTCTCAAAAGGAAAACTCTTTGTAAGACAACATAAAAATTCTACAAGCTATTTTTAGCAATATTTATAAAAAGATGCCAGGCATTAATTGGTTTATGTATCTTTCATTTTGTAGAATGTATATATGTTTGTTCTCTATCTACTCTCAAAAGGAAAACTATATAAAAAATTAGCTAGATGCAGATATTTCAAAAAATCTTTGGAAAAGTTTCAAATGGGATTTTGTTTTGGAGTATTCGAAACATTTTAATTTTTTTAAAGTATGAACTAAATGTAATCGGTTCAAATTGGCAATGTTACTAAAAATTCGTTTTGTCGATTATTTGAATATCTCAAAGAGAGATAAACATAAGCGATACAAGCTATTTTGATTAAACTTTTTTTGTGCGATATGTTCATAGGTTATATATTATTTTCGTAGCTCTTAGCAATAAATTTTTATTATTAATCTATTAATCTATTAAGCTATTTTTAGCAATATCTAAAAAAAGGATGCCAGGAATTAATTAGTTTACTTATCTTTCATAAAATAGATAATTAATTTGATTAAAATTTGCTTTTTTAATACTGTTTATGTGTGTTGCAATATTTACAATATGTAACGTTTTCCTAAATCCTATAATTTCCCGAATCCCTTATGGTTTAATTTTTACACTTTGTAGGCATTTCCCCCACCGTACGTCTCTGACATTTTCCATTAAGTATTTCCTTAAGGAAACACAAATACGACTGTTTGAAAAGCAGGTGGGCAAACAGAAAGCTTGTGACTCAGCAATGTTCGTTAAACTAACGCTTGCGCAAGGAAGTGAGTAGAAATCCCAGTTGTCATAACGCAAATAAGGATGGTCTTCAACTCAAATACAAGAACAAGGTCTGTTTGACTTCGGGTTTCCCAGCTTATATGGATGCATGTATTTATTTGACTTGGTCAGGAACTCCTGACTCCTACGATTGCGTTGTAAAATTTTCAAACCTTGAGTGCGTAATTACAAAGAGCATTTGCATAATGAGTTATTACTCTGGAGGGAATTAAAAATTATCTTTTGGTATGAGAAATCCGTTTTAAATTATGCATTAAAAATGTATAGCTGGTAAAAAACTGAGAATGATTTTCACTAATTATCTTATCTCTTTTGCTTACTTAAATTTATTTCGGTAGACGCAGTTTTATAAAAAATCTTACCTCTCAACCTATACGATTGCGTTGTAAAATTTTCAAACCTTGAGTGCGTAATTACAAAGTGGATTTACATAATGAGTTATTACTCTGGAGGAATTGAAATTTATCTTTTGGTATGAGAAATCCGTTTAAAATTATGCATTAAAAATTTATAGCTATTAAAAAAACTGAGAATGATTTTCACTAATTATCTTATCTCTTCTGCTTACTTAAATTTATTTCGGTAGACGGAGTTTTATAAAAAATCTTACCTCCCAACCCATACAATTGCGTTGTAAAATTTTCACACCTTAAGTGCCTAGTTACAAAGTGTATTTACATAATTAGTTATTACTTTGGAGGGAATTGAAATTTATCTTTTGGTATGAGAAATCCGTTTTAAATTATGCATTAAAAATTTATAGCTATTAAAAAACTGAGAATTATTTTCACTAATTATCTTATCTCTTTTGTTTACTTAAATTTATTTCGGTAGACGGAGTTTTATAAAAAATCTTACCTCCCAACCCATACAATTGCGTTGTAAAATTTTCAAACCTTAAGTGCATGATTACAAAGTGACATAATGAGTTTAGATAATTTGTTATTACTCTGGAGGTAAATTAAAATTTATCTTTTGGTATGAGAAATCCGTTTCATACTATGAATTAAAAATTCTAATAAGCAAATTCCAGGTTATATATGTAATTGTAGGCTATTTAATTTCTATTTGCTAATATCAGGTTTACAGTATAAACTGAACCCAAGCGATACAAACTCCTTCAAAACTAAAAGGAACTGAAATTATGAAAGTGGCTTGAAGGTGTATATTCCTTTCTTTAAGTTCTTAATTCTGTAATTTTTTGTAAAAATTATTCTAATTAATTTTGAACTAAATAAAGTGTACTATATTAATTTATGATGAAATTAAACACATCAATTTCATCAATCTAAAATTGTTTCAAAATAATTTGTTTCAACTATTTATAATAATTTTTTTTTATTATAGATAAAATAAGTTCAATATATATAAAATAAAACTAGTATATATAAAAACTATATATAAAATAAAAATAGCTGGTAAAAAAACTGAGAAGGATTTTCAGTATTTATTTTATCTTTTTTGCATATTTAAATTTATTTCGGTAGATGGAATTTTATAAAAAATCTTACTTTTATAAAACAAGATTGCTTTCTAAAGTATCATAAGGTTTTATATACAATATTATTCGCTTAGCCCAGTTCAGACTATATCGAAGAATGCATCGTATTTTGTGTTTTAAAAGACTAATTGAAAGTTTAAAAAGAAATGTCACGTGACACATGCCCAGCATTATTTTCTATATAAATAAGGAGAAATTATATTGCTCCAGAGAATGGAAATCTCTATAAAGTTTGAAATTTTTAAATGACGAAAATTTAAAGTAGACAATTTCGAATTTCTATACTTGTGCGCAACAATGCAGTGTTTTACACTTTTCCCCTTAGGTTGATTCAAATGCTGTATTAATCTTTAAATAGTTACATGAACTAAATTGCTTAATTACTTTAGAATTCAAATAATATATTTTGTTAAAAGATAGAATTACCAACTGCAAAATAAGAACGTATGATTATTCGCTATGAACGAAAAATTTATCTTGTTCTTTTGTCTTGAAAATTTTTTAAACATTTATATTTTATCTCTCTCTATAAAGTCCTTTTTATTGACATGTGTATGTGTATTTGACTGCTGGCTTTGTCTTATGCATTTTTATGTAACAGCATTATTTATGTTCCTATCTATTTATATAAAAACCTTTGTATGTATGTAAGTACATTTATACTGTATATCTCTTTTAGAATATATCTTACATTTTATACATCGATAATTTATAAGGATTTAGCAATATGACAATATCATTAATTTAACAATAACATAATATGAATATTGCCAATATATGAATAGTGTCTTTTACTTCCGATGTACAGAAACTAAAAAACCTTGGGTAGAAATCTATTATATAAAAGAGAGTAACCGTTTTAGAGCATATATATTATATACTATAAAAGAATGTGATCTAATGGCTAGAGTGAGGTTCTCGATATTATGTATTATGTTATTTATAATTACTGAGCATGCTCAGACTAAAAATTATCCATCTAGAACTACTCATCTGATAGAAATAACTAACTAACTTATGGAAAGCAGCCAGAGAGAAAAGTAACTTTAAGTTAACAATATTTATTCATTATTATAAGTAATATTGAATTTTACCTACACTCATTTGAAACTCATATGAGTCACTTAAAGCTATAAAAACAGACATATTTTGAAGGTCACTGCAAGTTTGGCCAGAAAAATCATTTTAAAACTTTTAACAAATAATTAAAATTATTTAAGAGTAAAACCTTCATGTCAATTTTTATAAACTCTAAAGGAATAAAAACACTTTGAAATAACCGAATAAAATCATTGCGAAGAGGTTAAATTTGAATATTACGTATTCAAGTTTTACTGTTAAGTATTCCAAGTATACTTTTACTCAAAACATTTTAAATATTTTACATGACGATTGTGCTTAAAATAAAGTTACTGATTAGTAAATAACTTATGATAAAAGTTTTCTCTTCCATTTGTATATTAATGAGAATTCAAAAGTTTTTACCTACATATGCTTTACAGTTGTAAACTTTTATTATTTCCTTTCAAGTATATTGTTTTTGAATTATGAAAATAATTGAGGACAAGGTAAACGATGTGTCTTTTCACACAAAAATACATGAAAATCATGAATTATTCATCTCAAGAATGAAGAAAACTTGAGTGGTCAGACAAGAAAAACTGCGGTTTCAAGAATAGAAGACAATTTTGTGCACTATATGCAGTTTGTTATTTTACAATTCTACACTAATAGCATTTAAGAAAAATAGAATAACACATAGTCCTTCATGATGACCTCGATGAAGCATAAAGGAGATTCCCGAGACTCTATAAGATTGTGCGATGTTTTTACATGACGAAATACCTGTTTTAATTTTTGCATTTCGTACCAGAGCGAAGAGAATAATTTCTATAATAACATGATTCATCCTTGAGAACAAAACGATAAACTCAAACTATTTTTAAAAAATTTCAAAACTTTACTGATAGGTTTAAAATGTAGAACATGCACTTACTAAGTGCACCTAAGCACAAAAAGCATTATAAGTAATTTTCTCTAGTAAAAAGCCTTTGGTGTTATTAACTAACCGAATTTTAATTCAATTAAAATGTTAAAGGAAGGTTTGTTTCATCTAATGTGATACAACCAAAGTGAGAAGTGCCGAACGATGGCCGATTGGTTAGGGTGCTGGCCTTCGGTACCGGAGTTCGTGGGTTCGAATCCCACTGGGGCATGGATGTTCGTAACCGTTCGGAATCGGCTTTAAAATGTAGGTCCCGGTCTCATTAGCCTTTGTGTTGCAAAAAGTTCACCGTAGCACTCCAAACCAAACAAAAGTGAGAAATTTTAACCTCTATAACTTCCTAAGACAACCCAAATCATTTATTTCCAAAAATATATCTTGATCTATTTGTGCTTTACATTGCCGGCAATAATTAGCCATCTTTTCTTTACATATTTCTGATTATTGTCTTGGATGGGCTTACTTTGGTACGGTTTGGCGCGCTACGGTTTACTTTTTTTTTGCACTACGATGGCTAATGAGACCAGGGCTTACTGCTTACAGCCGATTTCATTAGGCTACGAACATCCTTGTCACAGTGGGATTCGAACTCACGAACTCCAGTACCGACCATTCGGCCACTCTTTGCCCGTTTGGAATAGATGTCTCGTTGTGCTGATGAGGTAGAGAAGCTAGATGCCATTTTGATTTGTATTTTCTATAACTCCTACAACTATTTCATATTGTGACAGTTTAGTGTTCTTCTATTTTGTGTAACGTCCTAGCATAGTTGGTATGGTTTCGTTTGGTTTGGAGAGCTACGGTCTACTTTTTACAACACGAGGGCTAATGAGACCGGGACCTACTGCTTAAAGCTGATTCCGAACGGCTACGAACATCCATGTCACTGTGGGATTCGAACCCACGAACTCCGGTTCCGAAGGCCATCACCCTAACCATTCGGCCATCGTTATCCTGGCATAGTATGCACTCATTTTACTTTCTTGGAATTATTGTAAAAGTTTTGTTATCTTAAAAACATTCAATTTGAAAATTTTAATTCAATTTTAAGATTTTAGTACCGAGGTTTACGTTCCTCTAAACGGTAAAAGTTTTTTTAAAATTATGTCTGTCTGTGTTTTTGTGTCTATTTCTCCGTCATACTATTTTATTGTTGGTGGGGAGGATGTTGCGGCGAAATGAAAAACGTGCTAGTAACGTTTCACTCTTTTATAGTGGCATCACTTGGTTGTCGTATTCATAAATGTTTTTTACTTGTTCTTTTTACTTTTGATTGTAAGTTGATTGAAATAAATACTTCTGTTAAAATACTATCTACTAACATCTGGAAGTGCGAGGGTGTTAAAGCTTCCTCAGTATTATCTTTGATTCCATATTCATGAACAATCGGTCTACTGTTAAGAGCGGCTTCAATATCGCATAGTACAGTGATCAATCCAGCGTCGTCCAAAAGAGCCTTGCCTAAAGTTTTCCGAAGTCATTGCTTAATTGAGCCTATCATTCTTTCCCACCAAACACTATCATATCATATAATCAGAATAAAACTATCATATATATAATCAGTACTCAGCTGTATATCAAACCAAAGTTAAATGTATTTGAAATTAGTGAATGTAGTGAAATGAATATTTAAATAAATTTTGATATTTAAAAAAAGAAGGCTATAAAAAATTCCTTTTAAACACTAAATACACAATGAGCTAAGTGCATATCTTTTTGCTTGTCTATTTCAATGTGAAAACAGTAAATTTAAAGCACAACGAATTGAAGGATTGAACTGAAAGTATGGAAGCAAGAAGTGTGCGCTTTCTACAAAAAATTTGTATGGCTTCAAATTTTATAACCAGTAGAGATATCTAAAAAACTACTGGAAAATATAATTTGGGATAATTTTCTTGAGATGAATAGAGAAAATTTAATTACACGATATGTATTCTCAATCTCTTTTGACCACATGTTATGAGCAATAACGTGGAATTTACGTAAAAGTATAAGTAATTACTTTCATGATTTCTAATGAGTTCTCAACTGGATATCAAACCAAAGTGAAATGTATGAGAAATTAGTGAATGTAGTGAAATGAATATTTAAAAAAAAATTAATATATAAAAAAGAAGGCTATAAAAAATTCCTTTTAAACACTAAATACACAATGAACTAAGTGCACATCATTTGTTACGAAACTGTGTCTCCCTCATGTGTGCATTTTTTTGTATATTTAAATGTGAAAACAATAAATCTAAAGCACAACGAACTGAAGGATTGAGCTGAAAGAATGAAAGCAGAAGCTCGCTCTTTCTACAGAAAATTTGTATGGCTTCAAATTTTGAATAAAATTTATTAACAGAAGAGATACTTAAAAGACTACTGAAAAATATAATTTGGGATAATTTTCTTGAGATGTATAGAGAAAATTTAATTACACGATATGTAATCCCAATCTCTTTTGATTACATGATATGAGTAATAACGTGGAATTTACGTAAAAGTATAAGTAATTACTTACATGATTTCTGTTAAATAAAATTGCATTATGATGCATATAAAAATCTATAAACATATTTTAATTACGTTTTGAAAAGTATATTCTCAAGAACCTGCATTTTAGAAGAAATTTTAATTTATAGTATTGGACAGTTTCATTATATTACAGTCTAGTTGTTTGTTTTCATCAACGTAGACAGATGTTTGTTGCATGTGAAAAAAAATTAAATCAATGAACAAAATGAAGGTATAGAATAATTAGATTAAGGAAAGTTTTCGAAATGTTTATTAATTTGTTGGAAAATTAGAAAATTTGTCTGCAGGATAAATACAATCAGTACTCAGGAGGAAATCAAACCAAAGTGAAATGTATGAGAAATTAGTGAATGTAGTGAAATGAATATTTAAAAAAAAATTAATATATAAAAAAGAAGGCTATAAAAATTCCTTTTAAACGCGAAATACACAATAAGCTCAGTGCACATGATTTTGTTACGAAACTGTGTCTCCCCCTGTGTGTATTTTGTCTATTTCAATGGGAAAACAATAAATCTAAAGCACAACGAACTGAAGGATTGAACTGAAAGAATGAAAGCAGAAGCTCGCTCTTTCTACAGAAAATTTGTATGGCTTCAAATTTTGAATAAAATTTATTAACAGAAGAGATACTTAAAAGACTACTGAAAAATATAATTTGGGATAATTTTCTTGAGATGAATAAAGAAAAATTTCTTACGATATGTAATCTCAATCTCTTTTGACCACATGTTATGAGCAATAACGTGGAATTCACGTGGAAGTATAAGTAATTACTTTCATGATTTCTGTTAAATAAAATTGGATCATGATGCATATAAAAATCCATAAACATATATTAATTACTTCTTCAAAAGTATATTCTCAAGAACCTGCATTTTAGGAGAAATTTCAATTTATACTAGTATTGGGTAGTTTCATTATATTATAGTCTAGTTGTTTGTTTTTATCAACTTAAACCAATGTTTATTGCAGGTGAAAGAAAATTATATCGATGTATAAAATAAAGGTATAGCATGATTAGTTTAATGAAAGTTTTCGAAATGTTTATTAATTTGTTGGAAAATTAGGAAATTTGTCTGCAAGATAAATACAATCAGTACTCAGCTAGATATCAAACCAAAGTGAAATGCATGAGAAATTAGTGAATGCAGTGAAATGCACATTTTAAACAATTTTGATATTCAAAAAAGAGTGCTAAGAAAAGAGAATTCCTTTTAAGCACTAATTGCACAAAGAATGATACGAAGGTAAAGCTTTTAAAGGTTTCTGTGAGAAATTGTATCCTAAAACAGGTCAATGTCACAAAATCAGCTCAAATTGGATTCTTTACTTACCCTACAACATTACCATTTATCTTATTTGAGCAATACAATGCATTCGTTGTAGCTTTCTAACAATGAAAGAAACATGACCATCCAAGTTTCACGAGATGTTCTTATGCGCTGTTATTATCCTGCAAAGCAGTTCCTACGCAGTGTTTTGTAAAAGCTTCGAAATGTTATTTTGTCTTACTGAGACTGATAGCTCAACTTGATTGCAAAAAAGATTTTCGACGTCAAAATATTTTTCCAATCATTGTTTCAAAGCAACAAACAACATATTTAAAATTGATATAATATTAAGGGTAAATTTAATTTTTTCCTAGTTTTCACCTTATATATTTTTCAAAAATAAAAACATAAACATGAGATTTTAAGTACTTTTTCTCTATTTTTATTTAATCAGTTTTGATAAATTTACTTTGTTTCTAAAAATTAAGAATTTTGTAGACAAGGTGAAAAGTGAAATCTTGTTCAAAAAACTTAAAACTTTTTCTGGCACACTGTTTGGAGATTTACATGAACACAGATTGAGTTTTAATAATAATATTTGTAATTTTCATTAATATTGTTGTAAACAATAATTATTAGGTATAATTTTGCACCTATTTATTTCAAAAATATTATAAGGAATTGAATTTTGAAAATAAGCTAAAATAATGGTTGAAAATTCTATTTAAATTTTCAATACTTTGGATCAACATTAAGTTACTCAATTTTGATATAAAATATTTTCAGTAAAATGAGTTATTTTATCTAGTTAATTAGTTGTTTATTTGCATTTTTTAGAATTTAAATCTATATGTATTTTTAATAGAATGATTAACTACGTTATTACAATCTTTTAAAATTAACTTTCCCTAATTTGGGTTTCCGAATTTAAATCAATAATTTCTACCTATATATTTTTACAAACATTTAAAGTGATTTGTTTTATTTAACCAACTGTTTATCTAATTTTATAAAAAATTAAAACTATGAAAAAATAAAAGTAACATATGTTAAGATTCTATATCAATTTTATTCATATTTATATACTTAAATTTACAACATTTAAAAGAAATTTAAACGGCTTTTGCACTAAATATTTTTATATAATGAGTATTTATCTAGTTAATATTTCAAAATTTAAATATATTTTCACTGAAATGTTACAGAAGTTTCATAGCATTAAATGATTGATGCTTTTAAATTAAAAATAAAAATTTACACTTTTAATAAAATGCTTTCCATTTTTTGCAAATTTCAAATTATCGCATATTTCTCATGTACATAGTCATGGTCATTTTACCTATATCAATGATAACATATTTAAGGATTTGTTTTATTTAACTAAACTGTTTATCTATAGTGTTATAAAAAAATTTAAAAACTATGCAATAAAGTAACATTTTGTGTTAAGTATTTTCTTTATGAAATTTTTCATTCATTTTATGTACTTAAATTTACACCAATAATACAAAAGAAATTTAATATTTTTAAGCACTAAATATTTTAATATAATATTTTTTTCATATAATTAAAATTTTGTAATTTATAAAATATTTTTCACTAAAATGTTACAGAAAGTTTCATTTTTAAATTTTATTTATTTTTTAATTAAAAAAAACTTTTAAATTTCATATAATGACTTTATCATTTTTTATCATTTTTTCAATTTAATAATCGCTGAAATTTATCAACTATTCTGATGACCTATATTTTCAATGATACATAAGGCATATTGTTTAATTAACTAATGTAGTTTTTAAGATAAAAAATTAAAAACTAAAATAATAAACATTTGGTTTTTTTTCTGTTCATTTTTTTCGATTTATTTTTATTTCTTACAAAGTCAAAATACAATTTTTAAATTTTTTAAACACTAATATATTTTTTTAATATAATATTTAGTTGAATAATAAAATAAATAAAATATTTTTCGATAGGTAAGTCTTTTACATATATCTCATTTGTTGTTTTTCTATACATTTTATAAATTTAAAATATAAATTTTTATTTTATTATATAATCATCATTATTGAATTATTTAATTGTTCAAATTTATTTTCAAGGAATTTATATTACATTTAGGATTATGCATGATTTTTGATATATGTAAATGTATAGCAAATGATTATAAATCGCATATTTTTGTTATGAGCACTAATTTGTTTCACAAAATATTTATGACATACATACAAATTAAAAAAATTTTAAAAAACATTATAAAAAAAACTAATAATTAAACTAAATTGAATATTCATATATGTTTAAATTTGTAAAACTAAATATAATTATATTTAAATAAAATATATAAAATTTATTTTTTAAATAGAAAAAATAATATTTCATTAACTTTTTTAAAATAATAGTTATTATAAAGAAATTTCAATTATTTAATATAAAATAAATATAGTTATGATAATGAAAAAAAATCTATTGTTATGAATGACAGAATAAATTTTGAATCTAAATATATGTATTTTTAATCTTTTTTTTTTTTAACCGAAATGTTTAAACATTAAACTAGAATATTTCAAAAATATTTTCATAATTCCATTATAGGATATGAGATATGATATAAAACTTAATCGTTTTCAAATTCAAACGTGAGAGCCGCTCTTCATATATTAAAAATGATAGCTTAAATACGATTTGGAAATTTTAACGTTTTTATAAACGTTTTCAAATAAAAAAGTAAAATTACAAAATAAAATTTCATTTGGCTAAGTTTTTCGCTGTTATTGTACAGCTTTATAAAACAAGAAAAATATATGTTTTTTTAAATTTTTTAAACACTAGATATTGTGTATAATATCAACGTTTTTATTGAGAAAAAATTTTTCGGAATCCTAATAAACTATTTTCACTAAATTATATGGAAATATTCACATTTTAATTGATTTTATCACATTTCATGAATTAAATAATATATTTTGTATTTAAAAAAATATTTATCACAATTTTAAGATAATTTTTAAATAGTGTGATATATATTTATCCAGAATTTTGGTGATTATTTTTCAGATAGCATTACTACGATTTGGTTTATTTATCTGTTTTTTACAAATTAAAAAAAATATAAACAAAAAATTTTCGATGTTAAAAATAAATAAACACTAAATGATTTTTTTTGTATTACAATCATTTTTATTTATTATTAACAATTTCGAAATTGCAATACAATTCTAATACGGTAATTTACCTAAACATTCCTAAGTATCTTTATTCATATTATTGATACTTATTACACTATTTTTAAAATTTTCTTTATCATTGCATATATTTCTGAAATTTCAATCAGTGATGAAAAATAAAAAATAAAATCAATATTTCCAAAAGTATATTTAATACTGTTTGATTGTTTAACTAGCTGTTTATATATTTTTAAAGAAAAATGAAACTCTATGAATTTAAACACTAAATGATATTTTTTGTATTACACTCAACATTTTTATTATCGGAGTTAACAATTTCGAAATTGCAATACAACAATTCCCCTCATAATACGGTAATTTACCCCACATTAGTAAATATCTTTATTAATATTATTGATTACATTATTACACTATTTTTTAAAATTTTCTTTTACCATTGCAAAACATTTATGAAATTTCAATCAGTGATGACAAAAATAAATAATAAAATCACCCTATATTTCTCCAAAAGTATATTTAATACTGTTTGATTTGTTTAACTAGCTGTTTACTATACTTTTTGCAAATAAAGAAAAATGAAACTTTATGAATTTTTAAACACTAAATGATATTTTTGTATTACACTCAACATTTTATACCGGAGTTAACAATTTCGAAATGCAATACGATTCCCTAAAACGGTAATTTTACCTAACATTCCTAAATATCTTTATTAATATTATTGATTACATTATTACACTATTTTTTAAAATTTTCTTTTACCATTGCAAAACATTTATGAAATTTCAATCAGTGATGACAAAAATAAATAATAAAATCACCCTATATTTCTCCAAAAGTATTTTTTATACTGTTTGATTTGTTAACTAGCTGTTTACTATACATTTTGCAAATAAAGAAAAATGAAACTACCTATGAATTTTAAACACTAAATGATATTTTTTGTATTACACTCAACATTTTTATTATCGGAGTTAACAATTTCCAAATTGCAATACAATTCCTCCTATAATAAGGTAATTTACCTAACATTCCGAAATATCTTTATTCATATTATTGATTACCTTATTAACACTATTTTTAAAATTTTCTTTCATCATTGCAAAACATTTCTGAAATTTCAATCAGTGATGACAAAAATAAATAATAAAATCACCCTATATTTCTCCAAAAGTATATTTAATACTGTTTGATTTGTTTAACTAGCTGTTTACTATACTTTTTGCAAATAAAGAAAAATGAAACTACCTACGAATTCTAAACACTAAATGATATTTTTATATTACACTCAACACTTTTATTACCGGAGTTAACAATTTCCAAATTGCAATACAATTCTTCCTATAATAAGGTAATTTACCTAACATTCCGAAATATTTTAATTCATATTAATGATTACCTTATTACACTATTTTTAAAATTTTCTTTCATCATTGCAAAACATTTCTGAAATTTCAATCAGTGATGACAAAAATAAATAATAAAATCACCCTATATTTCCCCAAAACTATATTTAATACTTTTTGATTTGTTTAACTAGCTGTTTACTATACGTTTTGTAAATAAAGAAAAATGAAACTACTCAATAAAAATTTTGCATTCAGTTCTTATGTATTTTCTCTTTATTGCTTTCTTCGTTTAATCTTTTTTCATAGTAGCACGAAATTTTATGAGTCCAAAAGAAAGATGATCGTGTTGACAGATGATATTTTCAGGGATATGATGTATCAAATTATTTAGACGATCTAGTTTGCAATGCAGCTATATTTATCCTCCAAAATAAAAAAAATACGCAAAATGATTTTCTTATTCTTTTTGAATAAATGGTTGAGGTATCTATTACCTATGTATCTCCTCAAGATTGTAACTAAAATATAAAATTTTATCAATTTGAATGACTTAAGGCTTAATTCAGTTTAAGAATTAAGTTGTATTTTTTCAGTCTGTTTTACTTTTAATAATTTTCAAGTCTGTATTTTTAAAGAACATATAATATGAAAATATTCAAAATAATGAACAATTTTTACATAAACAAATGTATATTTTTTTAATTAAAAATACACTCCATAACACATGCAATAATAATGTTATGGTAAAATCATATTTGATATAATTTACTGTGTAAAAAAAAAACTATGTAAATAACTTAAATAGATTAGCATGATAATAATCTATCTTTTTAAATATTTTCTTACTAATCAAAATATTTGCAAGTAAGATATCATCAGAACACTGGGACATTTATTTAAATGAATAATAAATACAGAGTGTATACACTTTGTTTAATTTGAGATAGATAAAATTAAAACAAATGGTACTGTAAAATGTTATACGTAATGACTGCAGCAAGTTCCACTTTTGCAATTTAATCGAATTATTTTTAGAACTCAGAATTCTGCTATTAATTTACATGGGCTAGGAATCGAAGTATTGGATTGAAATTGTTAGAGGCAGCTATACATGTTTCCATTTTAACTTCCACATCAACGTGATTAAATACTTATTTTATTAAGTTCCCCCAAATAGGAAGTCATTCACCTAAAATAAGTAGATATTTCGAGGGTAAGATTAAAATGCGTTATTTGCTAATAGGGTGTGTAGACTTCCGTGAGTGTCTTCAGAATTAAAGAGAAGAGAAGAAACTCTAAGGATATATATATATATATATATATATATATATGTGTGTGTGTGTGTGTGTGTGTAAGTATATATATGGCATATATACTTCCATTTGTGATCATATATATATATTTATATGTATATATATATATATATATATATATAATGTATACACACACACACATATTATATACATCTATATATATATCTATATGAATATATTTACATATGCATATATGTATATATATATATATATATACACACACTTTATATCTCACACATATATATATATAATATATATATATATATATATATATATATATATATATATATATAAATATATATATATATATATATATACACACACGTATATATAGTTATATTTACATACTGCAAATGCTTTGCTTTCCTAAACTGAAAATTCTAAAATTCTAAGGCCGGTCACCACAATTCTGTATTTTGAAGGCAAGGATAATAAGTTAATGATTACACGTTTAAAGATAAAAGTGCTGAAATATGAAAATACGACATAATTGAAACAATAAGGGAATATGTAAATTATATATTTTTTTCTCTTCATATTTTCTTATGACAAATATGCATGAGATAATGTTGCCGTGTTCAGAAATAGAAAATCCAGGGCGTAAATTTATATCAGAGACAACAAGAATTATATCTGAAATCATGTGATAAAATGTCAGTAGTTCCGAAAGTGGTAACCTAAAGTGTATATATTACAAACCCGAATGTTAAGGAATTAGAACAATAGCCTTTTCTATTGAATAATAGTAACTCAGGGATCGAATAGTTTTTTCCTTTTATTCGACTGCTTTCAAATGGACGAAATTAACTTCTTCGTCTTATTTCGTCAATTAAAAGTTCCTACAAATTGCCGTTTGTGTTTCGGTACTGAGATCATAAAATTAGAAATTATGTTTATTGTTGTGTAAGACAATAAACCAGAAGTAAGCATGCAGTTTAATGATCGGAAGTAAAAGGTTCACACAGCTAATCAAACATGTGTTATTTAAAGAGTAGTGAACTTCCAAAACATACATAAGATTCGAGTGAAAACTGATATTTTAAGATTCAATTTTAGAACTTTATAAAATTAAAAGTTTTATACGATCAAGTTGAGTAAATTAAAATATTAAAAATTTATAAGACGTTAATCATTCAAACACACACACACACACACACACACACATATAGCCATTTCACTATGACCACTATATTAATGACATCTAGGATCACATTTACCTGTCTAAACTGGCATCACCCAGTATGACATTGACTCCACAAGATGCTGATAAGTAATCTTAGGTAACTGGTACCAAGCCTTCACCAACTAATCCTGTGGTTCTCGCACATTGCGAGCGGGTACTGTGGCAGTACGAATTTTGTTTTCCAGGTTGAACCACAAATTCTGTATTGGATTAATGTGGGGGCAATTTGGATGCCAAGACATGACTTGAAAATCAATGGAATGTTCCTCGAACCACTCCCTGACTATTAGACCCTTATGACATGGCGCATTACCCTGTTGGTAAACACCATTCCTTCCGGAAATACTGTTGTCATGAGTGGGTGAACCTGGTCTGCAACAATATTCACGTAACTCACAGACTGGGGATTGTTATATGGGGATTATGGGTCCTAATGTATTCCATGAAAACATTTCCCACACCATAATACCCCCTCCACCGGCTTGTCTTCATCCAACTGTACATCCGGAGCCCAGGGTTTCTTTCGGAAATCGACCTATTCGCACACGACCGTTGATGTGATTGACCAAAAAACGTGATTTGGTCGGACCATGCCACTTTCTGCCATTCTTCTAATGCTCAATTCTGATGTTTATTGGGCCATTGCAGAGACAGCTTATGATGGCATGCCGTCAACACAGGGACATGCTTCGTCTTCCGGCTACGTAGGCCCACATACGTAGCCGGAGGCCGATCTGGTAGTGATTCTGGGGGTTATTTCGGCTGTTTTAGCTCTTCTGTCACGGCTAACAATGTGTAGCAATCTCCGCTCTCCTCTTGAATCAATGCACTTTGGACGACACACCGTTGTCCGTCGACTTGTCCGTACTCCACTTTTGATATGTGGTGACATCAACTGACGTGAATAGCTCTCTAAACTATTAAGTTAGCTTCCAATTATTGATAATTGTTAACTGAAATGAAAGGATTAAGACACATTTGAATAAACATCACCACACAGAGTCCCTTAACCCCTGAACCTGCTCGATCAACTTAACTCGAGCTCGCTGAACTGGCCAAACAGTGCACACTCGAGATAATTCGATCGGCGTTGTACTTTTGTAGATATTGAGCTGTGTGTTGTGCTAAAAGAGATACCAAAGGAAAAATGAAAAGAAAAGGGAGTCGTTACATGTGAAATAGTTGCAATGGACTATGTGCTGCACCTTGTTTCGAAATATATCACACAAAATAAAATTTTGATTAATATTATAAATACTAGTATTGTTATTAATTATGTTTTAAAAGCATAAATAAATATTTTTACTGAAAATAATGTTTATTCTAAAATGGGAATTCGAAAAGAAAGAAAAGTCGATGTGTGTGAAATATTACAATATTTGACTATTTTCTGCAATGTTATCAAATTCCAAAATTGCTATAAAAATTTTGATTATTTTTGTACTTTTGTAATTTTTTTTGGCAAGACAACGTTCTAAATTGTGTTTTTTACATTAAAAAAATTGATTCTTCTTGGCCGGCCTTTTTTTTAAAAAAAAAAAAGAAAACTGCATTAAGGGGTTAATGAAATATTCTTTTGACTACTAAATTCAGGTCTTCGAACCAGAACGGAACCGAACAACCTAAAACATGAAAAAAACCCGTTATTTTGGTTGTAAAAAAATATTGGTTTATTTCGGTTCGATATATTTTCAGTCATTTTGCTAGTGTAACCAACTTATCAATATTTTTTAATTTAACGTTAACCATATAATTATCGTCATTACATGTACATTCCTATCGATTTTCGGTTTTGATGTTCACTAGTACTTTCCTTTTTCAGATCCGCATGAAACTACTTGTAGAAGGCAGATTTCATTCTGTTGAACGTTCAGTTGTCAAAAGCGATTTTGATAATGGATAACAATGTCAATGCCCGCCATTCTGTGTTCACTGTTCATATCGCACATGCTGGTTAATTGTATCAATTCACATACTGTACCAATTAAAAAAAATTGAAATCCTTAAATTTTCAAAGAATTGCATACTTTATTATGATAGAATTATACTTTTTTAGTACAAATAAGTATATACATAAAATAAAATTCATTCGGAACTGAAACGGAAACCGAAAACCGTTATTTTTAGCCGAACGAAAACCGGAACTGAACCGATATTTTTTTTTAGTTGAACCGGAACGAGAAAAAATTACGGTTAGCCATATCCTTCTTTGCATAAGATATTAATGATGGAGTTAAATTTTTAGCACAAATAAGAATATACATAAAATAAAATTATTCATTCGGAACTGAAACGGAAACTGAAAACCGTTATTTTTAGCTGAACGAAAACCGGAACAGAACTGATATATTTTCTTTTTAGTTGAACCGAAACGAGAAAAAATTATGGTTAGCCATAACCGTCTTTGAATAAGATATCACTGATAGAATTATACTTTTAGCACAAAGAAGTATATACATAAAATAAAATTATTCATTTGGAACTGAAACGGAAACTGAAAACCGTTATTTTTGGCAGAACAAAAACCGGAATTGAACCAATATATTATTTTTACTAGTACCAGAACGAGAAAAATTTACGGTTAGCCATATCCTTCTCTGCATAAGATATTAATGATAGAATAATATTTTTAGCACAAATAAGTATATACATAAAATAAAATTATTCATTCAGAATTGAAACGGAAACCGAAAACCGTTATTTTTAACTGAACGAAAACCGGAACTGAAGTGACATTATTTTTAGCTGTACCGGAAGGAGAAAAATTACGGTTAGCCATAACCTTTTTTGCATAAGATATTAATTTCTATGAGGTTATTTTGAAAACATTTTTATCATAAGTGGAATTTGCTATCATTATTTTACAAGGGAAATTGCATACATGAAGTTTTTGAAAAGTACTTTTTGGTTCCATAAGCTACAAATTTTTTATTGTTTTAAAGGCTATAATATTTGATTAATTCGGAATAAATAACATAATAAAATAATTGTTTTAACTACGTCAATGTTATATAGTTTAAAGCGCTATAATCAACGTTTTGCTGCATGAAGAGTAATTACAGTGGAATACACTTAAACAGTTTTTGAAAGGATCTCACAGGATCTCACAGGATGAATTCGCATCAGAACTCCCTGGGCCAATTCATTTAGTTCTGGAGTTGACAGTAATGGTAGTGCATCAGTCTATGAATATTGAGTTGGCATAACATTTATAGAGTTTACCAATATAAGGGAAGAGAAGAAAAATATGCTTGAGTTTGGGCGGAATCAATAAAATAAAACAACGCATAAGGAAAAGTAAGGACCAGTGATTAAAATAAGATTAAAAAATTAGTACTAGTAAAGCTGGTTGGACAATGAACACTTATTAGAGCAATATTAAATTTTATTTTTACATAATTATTATTAAGAATATTTATGTAAAAATGTTTTTGAAAGGCATGTATTAATACAAAATAAACTTTAAAGAATGAAATTTCTGTTTGTTATTATTCCTGAATTGTTTAGCACTAGAATCGCGTGAGGTATCATTTTGACTCAAAAACTATTTTGTGCTATCTTAACAGATATTTTTTCAGACAGCAATAACAGAAATAATATAATACTCATTAAAATATGTTTTCAAAATTTATCCTCAGAAATATTTTTATAAAAACTTATATTATACCTGTTATTACTCTATGAAAAAAAATCTGTTAAGGCAACACAAAATAGTTTTTTGGTAAAAATTTCCTTCTGCGGTTATAATGTAAAATATGAATACGGTATTCCTTATGGTATTTTTAATCCGCCGAATACATTTCTAAAAAGTGTAACAGGAAGTTAATTTATTGTAAAATAATGTTTCTAGTAAGAATCACATAATACCAGCATATTCCTTGAAAATACTTATTGAAATAAACTTTTAATGGTTTTTCATTCTCAATAGCAAAATCACATAAACTGTTCTACTTTTAAAAATGCGAGCAAATCGCATTATTGGTAGCCGAATCACAAAAAAAAAAAAAAAAAAAAAAACTTTTAAATTAACCCTTTTACAACTTTCTCTTGAGTCATGACCAAATAATTCAATTTTATCCTTAACGGACGATACGCGTCGTATTATCATAAAGAAAACTTCCTACAAATCAATCGTATTTCATCAGAGCACTCTCATACGAAAAGAGACACTACCGGTCCATAACACTAGCCTAGACTCCACACATTTTCGAAGAGTGTAGAAGTGTTCCTATTTCACGCTTGGTGTACCGCTCTCACGCGTTTGTATCACGCAGGCTGGGCAACCCGAGGAAAGGGATAACGGAACTTGCAGAATCCAACCCAAATAGCTGAAGATCCTTATGGCTGTTAGATGGTATTAACTTCCTGATAATGGGGCGAAATCATCATACAATGTTATTTTTTTCTTTATAAAAGAGTCTCTCCCAACTCTTAAGATCACAGTCAGTGAGATGGATTTGAGAACAACGATTAGGACTAGACGAAAAATGTCACTGGATTGGAAAAAACCCGGTTTCACAACCTTGAATGGAATATATATGTCTTTCAGTTTATTTGAAGTTAAAAGATTTATAAATGAAACTACACTTGCAGTGAATTACAAATTGATGAACAGAAAGCAATTTCTAATGCATAAATTTGGAGATGTAGCAATTAAGGCACCTCAAAGTGAATATAATGCAGAAATCAAAAGTAAATGAGCGCTACAATTTAACGGTTTGTAGATATCGTATGTAATGATTATAAAACATTCTTTAAATGGGTAATCAATAGTTTTAGCTTTTCATCAGTGTCATCTGCATTAGGGTGAAATAGTATAGATGCAAGTTGAATTAACAAACCAAAGCACCTTGTTTACTTGGAAATGGTTGAAAAGTTGATAAAAGGGCACAGTAAAGCAATAGAAACATGTGGCATAATCTTGCAGGCCAACTAATAGGTGAGTCAGATTTTGGTCAGAGAGAATACCGTTTTACGTCGAAGAGAAAGTTCTTAAGCTACACAAAACTAAGGTCAAATTTAAAATGTTAAAGAGTTAAGTTCTAATTTCTAAGATAGGCAGTAAGGAATCACAAGGACATTTCTTCTCTCAAGAATAAATTCATTCGAATCCCCTATAGAATTCTAACTTTTATATGCTTAACAAATATTTTCAAAAGTAATAAACTTCCCTACTATATTTTTCGACATCATTCTTTTATGTTGTTAAAATACAAATATTCCTTGGTATCATATTTACAACAAAAATTATGTTGGTTTTATACACAACATATACAGACATTTATTTTGCTAGCTAGAGAAACAATACAATATGAATAGAAGAATTACGCATAAAATATTATTTTCAAATGCATTAGATTAAAAGTGATCTAACTTTGATACTATAAAATCCCTAAAAGTATTTCCACTTGGTTTGTAAGATATGTATAATACAGAAGTAATGTACATCCACTGGTGTACGGATGAGTATTTTCGACATTTATCTGTACGAAAGGAACTCAGTTATTGTGTTCATAAATAAAGTTTTTCTATATAAGACCATTTTCTCTCTTTTCCACATTTTAATTCAGACAAATTTGATACTGTATGGTACACTGGTATTTAAACAGCTGTCATATACCCCTAAAATATTCTAAAAGGCATTTCTTCCCTGTAAATGGCAAAATGTAGAACAGTAGCTAATTTTTAACTTTCCTAACTACGGCAAGTTCCTTAGGGGCTCACTCATTTATGAGCTGGTACGGGTGTGTGGCGACCCCGAGATACTTTAGCTACTCAGCACTCGGTATAGCCGGGTACCCTACCCCTGGGGATTAATCAGGGGTCTGGTACTCCAGGTTGGATATTATTTTTGATAATTAAAGTTACATTTGAATATATATAGGAAATTTCTCTTTTCAATTTTTTGACTTTTACTACCGATGGCAGGACCAACTGTAGCAGCTTTACCGTCCCAGACCGAAATGTAAATCCCCCCTCTTTTCCTGTGATAAAAATTACTAGTTGGCAGTTCTATTAGATCTAATAAATAGTGATATTAAATAATGTTTTCTAAGCTTCCAAGCTATATGGAATTATAATTTGTAAAACCTTTCTATATAATATAACCTAAATTAGAGCGAAAATGCCCATCTTTAAACTTGCCATTCTGGACAGGATTTCCGGTTTTAAAAGCCCTCAGGCTGATATTGACAATGGTTATACAAATTAGCAATTAATATTGAAACTAATCATATCCCTTACCGTTTTATATATTATTATTACAAACTAGCTAAAGTACCCGGCATTGCCCTGGTAAAGCTGGAGTTTGATGTTTTGTAAAAGATTAAAGTTGATTTTTAATTGTAGGTGAATTTTTCAAAATTTTACGTTTTAATAAAACTGTCAATTTTTGGCACATAAAAAGAAGATTAGTTTTAAAGCAAAGTCTGAATGTACACAATGTTTTATGTTTGTCTGTCTCTGTTCCTAATGGAAAATCGTTGTTTATGCCAGGATACCAAGATATTTTTCTATTTTGCCCCAATATATTAAGAAAAGGTGATAACGTGAGAATTTATGGAGTTAATAACATTTAACAAAGAAAAAAAACCCAAAAATTTTAAAAGGAATATTTTTTAAATAATAATGATAAAGTTTATTGCATGCACGTGTTCGGAAGAAAATTCGTGTCTGTCGCCTGAAATTTCTTGAAGTTATTAAATATTTTAGTGGAATTTTGAGTCCTTTTTAAAAGGCAGCAGGAAAAAAAATCTTTGGAAATATATATATATATATATATATATATATATATATATATATATACATACATACATATATATATATTTAATTACACGCTTTGAGGAAGAAAATTCTGGACTTTTCAACTATGCAAAACTGTATGAATTAGGTGTACAAAAACGTGAAGGACAACTTAAAAATCTACTTCTTAAAAATACTCAAATTGAAATTTCGGAAAAATTTCGTAAAAATAATAAAATGCATTTTTTTCAAAATGCTATATTGTGTGAGAGAAACAATTGGGCTATACTATTGAGACAATATTTTTAGTTTATTTCCTTCTGGAACGAACAGATAAAAATTTTTAAATGCTCGAACCTCTCAGGAAATATCTTCTCGCATATTGTTTCAGTCAGCATCGTTGATTGGTTTGGTTTGGAGTGCTACGGTCTACTTTTTGCAACACGAGGGCTAATGAGACAGGGATCTATAGCTTAAAGTTGATTCCGAACGGCTACGAACATCCATGCTACAGTGGGATTCGAACCCACGAACTCCGGTACCGATGCCCAGCACCTTAACCAATCGGCCATCGTTCGGCCAGCAGAATTGAAAAGTACACAGTAAAGGATGAGGAAATTATCTTCCTGAATGCTTCTATCCATATTTCTGTCAAGTGCCAGGAAAATTTAAAGTCAGAACCTTACTCTCAACAAGAAAGTCAAGTCTGCAAAATTTGATAGAAATTTCAACAAAATTGTAGACGAAGTTGTATGACACACAAATATTTTTATTTATTGTATAGAATTTTTATAGCTGTAGGATGGCCATTGGGAAGACATAAGTTTATATCAAAAGTCAAGAATTCCATAGTGATGTCCATGCTTAAAAATCCTGTCATAGCTGATAAAGTACTCATCAATTTAAAGATTTTACACACTTGTTATTTTTTTATAACCAAAAGGAAAGTTTCTACCACTCTTTTAAATTTCCTTCATTAATATTCGGTAATCTTATCAAATATATTTTTTCACCAATCCTTAAAAAAATCTTAAGACATGGATAACATCAAATTAATCTTCGTTTTGTGCTGTCACTTTATGCTAATGATGTATGAAAACTTACTTGAACACTTGTAAATCCATAAAAGCATTCAAAACAAATAAAAAATGAGGATGACGTTGAAAGAAGTGCAATGCACCTGTTAATCGGATAAAGGTTGATCGTTAATAAGTCTCTTAATATCTTATTTTTCAAGGAATCCAATGTTTTGTAAATTTATCAAATTAGTTCTAGCATGCTAATGTGTTTTTAAAAGAATTCTTCTGTAAATGTTATAAAACTGTAGCCATTAGATGAAAAAAGAAACGTGCTGCAATTTCCATTTCATTATACAAAGTTTCAAAAGATTTGATAAACAGTTTACTGATTTTATTCTTTTGCCCAATGTGAAATTGAGGAAGATTTGATTAAAGAAGCACATTGTTGATCTAAAACGATTTCTATCGGTAACATATATTTTCCACACGAGTGGTCTCAAATACTATCTTCCTGTTTAGAAAAAATAACCAATGGTTTAAAGGATTTATTTCTTTTTAATACTCTGTAAACACCTCTTCTAAGCTTATAAAAGTTTTATATTCAGATGGGAATAGAATTCATTGTTACACCCTTGAGGGTCACAAATACTGATGTTAAATCTTTCTTTAAGTATAAGATAAAGCTTTGCTAGTTAAATGATTTTATATAATAACCTTATGCAGTAAGTAAATTTATCAGCAAAACCAGCACCCACATATTAATAAAAGCATTTTGTTCAATGATTTGTTCATAAAGTATTTATAAAGTATGATGAAGTAAAACATTTAACAATATATATTATATATATTATATTTTAGAAAGTTTAGGGATTAATGGAAGTATTTTGTTAAAAAGTTTATTCTAAAATATTTACTAAGCATAATGATCTAAAATTGTTTTTTAAAATGATTTATATTTTAGCATATTACTTAATTAAGTATTTACTTATATTTCAAATGCTAGATTATAAAAAAATATTTAAAAATAGCTTTTTTGAAATTTCAAAGTTTCTTCATAAATAATGATAATAATATATTTTTTGTGATGAAATTAAATTATTTTTCTTTAACATCTACAAAATAAAATCCATAAAGTTAACGAAATTTAATAAAACTAATTATATGGTAATGTTTATCCATATTGTTTTAGAAACGATGTGTTAATATTTAGAAATGTTAGCAATACCATAAAAATATTAAAAATATTAAAATTCAAACTATTATGAATTATTGTTTGAGTTTTCTGTTATAAATTATTTTATAATCCTCAAGAATTAATATCTACCGTTATGATTAAATGATTAAAAAATCCATTGAATTTAAATTTGAGAAAAAGCTATACTATTTATGCCTTACTTACGTAGAATTAGGTTTTTATGTATTAATAAACGATTTTTGGTAGATCAGTTGGTAACGGTAACGATCTCGTAACTGGGAGGTAGCGGGTTCGGGGTTCGAACAAGTCTAAGATCCTTCATGGTCGTTAATAGTGACTGTGGAATGTAAAACATGTTCGTGGTCAGAATGTCTTCTAAAGTTTTAAACAATACTTCTGGTGGCGATGTAACAATGAGTTACTTTACTGGACAACGCCTTACGTCCTTCGGTCAGTCTCTCGTGCTGGCGATGTCCAATAGTGTAACTCATTGTTACATTCCAAGTCATTGGCAAGTAATAGTTGACAAGCCTAGTCTGTGGACCTTCTTCTTGGTCCCTGCTTCTAAATTAGGAAGACCTACCTGAGCTAAGGCGTACTTTGATCCAGCGGTATTCGTCAAACGAAAGGCGCAGCTTTTCGCCTTAATTCGAGTGATGTTTAACCCACGTGTTTGTATTTTTAACAATACTTCTGGTGGGGTCATATTATTTTAATTCCCAAATATTATAAATAAAAAAACTTACACCATTTTGATACACAGATACGATAAATTCTGATTTCAAAGATTTATTATAGATCGATATATCTAAATGCCTATTTTATACCTTAAATTATTAAATTTGTTTCAAAGAAAATTTAATAATAAAAATAAAACTGCATTTTTTGTTAAAATTCTTTCAAATACTAAGTATTAAATTTTTGATACTACACAATGTTATAAAAATATCTCTGTCTATCCAAAATCCAGCCCTTAGATTTATGTAGCTGAGAGTGCATATTGTATGTGTGAACATGCTAGCTCAACAACATGTGAGATGGCATGTAGCAGGAAATTACTGGGGTTGCATAAAAAAATGAAAAATGTATAAAAAATATAAACAGACTTTTATAACCAACATTTTACTAAAACATGTTGTTGTTTATTGTAAAACAAGTCAAAAAGGCAAGCATTTTTGGTGAAAATAACAAAAATAATTAAATAAACAAGATGTGGTTATGGGAACTTAGATCATAAGTCTTACCATGCATTGTTTAAATCCAAAATTGTGTATGCTTAACTTAAATCATAATATTTGAATAGCTCATCAAAGCGTTCTTTTAACTAAAGAGCTTCTTAATTATTCGAAATGAATATCCAAAAAAATATGTGCCAACTTGCGATATGGTATGTAGGAGAAAATTACTGAGGCCGCACCTCTTAAAATATGACTAATTAATTAAAAAATTACTAAGAGGATGATAAATGAATTTTTTATTAGCATTTTAGTAAAACATAATATTGTTTATATTAAAACAAGTCCAAAGGTATAAACATTTTTGGTGAGAATAAGAAATAATGAAGGCACGATTATAGGAACTTACATCATACGTCGTACCACGCATTGTTTAAATCCACAATTGTGTATACCTAATTTAAATCATAATATTTAAATAGGGCATCAAAGCTCTATTTTAACTAAATAGCTTCTTAATTATTCAGAATAATTATCCAAAAAGAAATATGCGCCACGATGATGGTATGTAACGTGAGTGATGGTATGTAGGAGAAAATTACCGAGGCCACACCTCTTAAAAATGACAAATTAAAAATTTACTAAGAAAAAGAAAAATGAATTTTTATCAACATTTTAGTAAAACATATTAAAATAAGCCCAAAGATGTAAACATTTTTGGTGAGAATAAAAAATAACCAAGGTACGATTATAGGAACTTACATCATAAGTCGTACCACGCATTACTTAAATCCACAACTGTATGCTTAATTTAAATAATAATATTTCAATACGGAATCAAAGCGTTGTTTTAACTAAAGAGCTTCTTAATTATTTGGAATGAATATCCAAAAAGGAATATGCACCATCATGAGAGATGGTATGTAGGAGAAAATTACTGAGGTCGCACCACTTAAAGAATGATGAATTAATTAAAAATTTACTAAGAAAAAGATAAATGAATTTGTTATGAACATTTTAGTAAAACATATTATTGTTTATATTAAAACAAGCCCAAAGATATAAACATTTTTGGTGAGAATAAGAAAGAAAGAAGTCACGATTATAGGAACTTACATCATAGGTGGTACCACGTATTATTTAAATCCACAATTGTATGCCTAATTTAAATCATAATATTTGAATAGAGCATCAAAGCGTTGTTTTAAATAAATAGCTACTTAGTTATTCAGAATAATTATCCAAAAAGAAATATATGCCAACGTGAGTGATGGTATGTAGGAGAAAATTACAGAGGTCATACCTCTTAAAAAACTACAAATTAATTAAAATTTACTAGGAAAAAGATAAACGAATTTTTTTATAAACTTTTTAGTAAAAAATATTATTGTTTACATAAAAACATGCCCAAACATTGACCTTTATTTATTGAAAAGAAGTAAAATGTTGACAAAAAGCTATTTTAAACACTTACTAAACACACTGGACCTCTGAAATAGGAAGTGGTACTGTTCCATTTATATTTAAAATAATGACTCCTGATATCATATATCTTTTAAATGCGTCGCTACATCCTAACTTCTTAACTTTTTAAAAGTCTTTTGTATTTATCCTCATATTTGATAATAAAATCACACCTCATTCACTTTTTTAGTTCTACATACATTTCTCTTCTGATCTTTTGTCACTTCAACGCTTCGTTTTTAAGTTTTAAACTTTAAAATTATTTTTAAAACCTTTTACTTATTAATGAGTACTTGTGTTTGGCACAATTTATTCCAAGAAGATGCAAAGTCATTAAGTCCCATCCAACCAACCAAACAACCATTTATATTTATGTTCATTATCTTTCGGTAAGATTAGCTTTATTTATAGTAAATGAAACCCTTAAAACATAAAATAATGTGGTATTAAAGAGGTGATATATCTTAAATCATTACGACCTTTGACATCGAAATCATCAATACCTTATTTTTCTTAATTTCAGTTTAATAACTTTTATTAAGATTCGCATTATTTATAGTAAATAAAGAACTAAAAACATAAAAGATAAAATCCTAATCGAGTATTTTAAATGAATGAATACGGAAGAGTTAATAACTACGGAAGTTTTAATTAATTGACGATACAATCATTTATTCGTTATCTACGCCAGCAGTTCAATGCTCTCTTCCAAGTACATTGTCAAATTTTAAAGAAGACAGGATATTTTCTTCATTTTTTTTAAACGTGCAGTTTTAATTTTTCTGCATTCACCTAAATATAATAAGAAAAACAAAACTCTTTAGTACTAATTCTCGAAAAGTTAATTTAAAACGCAAAGAGACTCCGTGAAAAAAAAAAAAAAGAGGAATAAAAAGAACTAAAACGGAGGGAAGAGAAAAAGACCACCTTCAGAATTAGCCGGCAGTACATCGAAACAAAATATAAGCAAACGACACGCGATATTTTTTTTATTATTATTACGAACAATAACAGAACAGGTTCTACCCGACGGCGCATGCGCGTTGAGGGACGTTTCTCGAGAAAACTTTGCACGTGCGTCTGGAACTTCATAACGAAAGCGTTTCTCGGTCTGTGCGCGCACCGTTTCGCGTAATTCGGAATAAAAACACTCCGGGGAAGTGGAGTTAGTGTGATGTTTCTGCTTGCTGATCGTGTGTTATTTGTTCCCGGTGGACATGGAATCGGATCGTGAACAATGAAACTTTTCAAGTACAAGCGTCGATAATTGGAGAGAATTTTTTTTCCCCAGTTTTACTTGGTTTTGTGCAGGGTGTCATCTTCCGCAGGATAACGGAACAGTAGGTGTTTGTTCTAACGGCACCGATAGCTGGTTATGTGAGTGTGTGACGAATGGATTTTTAGGTGAATTCTTGTGATGTAACTTAGATTACTGAGCATTTTATTACCTCTGCCTTCTAAAAATAGGTAACTCATACAATAATTCCACTTTTATTTTGTGATTTGATAAGTTTTGTTATATTGTACGAAATTATGTTGAGAATATACTAAAGTCTGTTTATTTAATCGCTATGAAACAATAAGCATATTGGATACGTGTTTGATAACCTTTTGTACAAGAAGTACGTTATATTTCCAACAAAACGTGAGAAGACAATTATATTACCAGCGGCATTAAAAGAAATGTGACGATATTTGATAACTCTTTTTCAAACAACGCAAAGATCAACGTTCAAAATAAATATGCCTCAATTCTTTGAATAAATTTTATATTTATACGTCAGACACAAGCTGAAACAAGAAACACTTAATTTTAACTTAGAGTTGACATCTAGGTGATACCATAACAACATTTGTGATAATCATCGAATTTGTTCCTCAAACGATCATAAATGATAGTCAAAAAATAAGTGATTTTAAAATATGTAAATGCATGGCTAAAGGATAACAAAAAATAACTTTCCAGTTTTTCTAACATGCCTCCATCTCAGAGAAGTATGCCCGGCAAAGTGGATACCAGCAAGATGTTGCTGAGTCGAGGTCTGGCCATAGTTCTCAAAAAGTCGGTTCCTGTTCCTGTAGATTCCAGGAACGGATCCCGGAAAAAGAACCGCCGGCACCGGAAGGAGCCCGTGGTTGTGGAGGACCAGAGGTGCAAAAGTTGCGAGGAAATTTCGGACTACGAGTTCGGACCTGAGGTGTTTGCGGACTGGACGAAAGAGAACGAAGAGTGCTATTGGAATCCTTGCCTGGTGCAAAGCGTGAAGAGTTTGGAATATAAAGGATTTGTCCGACCCACCACGTTGTTGGTCGGAGGTACTGATTATTCTCTGGAGGTGGTGAGATCAGCTTGGGGAAGGAGGATGCTAAGACCGCCGAGTGGATACGATATAGTTATGTTGGGTAAGTAACTAAACACTGCTATTTTTGAATGTTTAATAATATTAGTTTAAGAGACATTAGTGAAGTAATCATGAATTTGATATTTGTTTTCATGTAAGAAATGTAAATAGGAAATGTTTCTGAAGATTATTCTTTTATTGTTCGCGTAAACGTATTATATATATATATATATATATATATATATATATATATATATATATATATATATATATATATATATATACGTTTACGCGTTACACACACATATATATATATATATATATATATATATATATATATATATATATATATATATATATATATATATATATATATATATATATACATATATATATATAATATATATATATACATATATATATATATATATATATATATATATATATATACATATATATATATATATATATATATGTATATATATATATATATATACACACACACACACACATATATATATATATATATATATATATATATATATATATATATATATATATATATATATATATATATATATATATATATATATATATATATATCTATATATATGTACTAGCTTGCTTTCTCGCATTATAATCGTGAGTTATCTATAAAGTATCTTTTTATGCAAAGAAGAACTCATACATGTGTTATATATATATATATATATATATATATATATATATATATATATATATATGCATTCATAAGCACACACAAATATGTATATATATACACACACACACACATAGTTATGTGTATCGTAGATATCTATAGATATAGATATATTATCATCCATTCATACACACAAACATATGTTTATGCTCATACATACTAATATTTGCATATATATATATATGTACTAGCTTGCTTTCTCACATTATAATCGTGAATTATCTATAAAGTATCTTTTTACGCAAGGAAGAACTCATATTATGTAACAGTCTCCATCATTGTAGCAAAGAACGGGAGATGGGATTTCCAAAGGTGTGGAAGGAAATGATCGTAATTGAGGGTTTGTGAGTTGCACCCCCGCAGGCAGATCTTAAACTAGAACCCAGGAGAGCTTCCTCCTTGCGTGTTGTTGCTTCAGAAATAAAAAAAGAAATAAAGGTGGTTGATCGCCCTCATCTCTTTATTACTCCACTGAGAATCTCATTGACGGTACCTCTACTTAGATATGATCCCTGATTAAACACATGCAACATTGCGGGATTAATAGCTGCATGATGTCCAAAAGTAGAGATGTCCAATTGACAGATCTCTGATTGATTTCTGAGGGTTGCCAAGGAAATCAGTTATTTAAATCAATATATTTCTAAAACCAATGCATGATGTCTAAGACAAGCTATAACCTTACAAACAGATTTGTTATAATTTGTGAAAGCCTTATTATTTGATTTTTCAGTTGGTTAAGGAGACCTCTCGTATTTTAACCCCTTGCACACTAGGGCTCTGAAGAGGATCCATTTAAAATTTGTCTTCAAACTCGAGGGCTACGCTACGGAGCGCATTACTACGCATTATAATTCACGATTATAATGCTAGAAAGCAAGCAAGTATATATATATAAATATATATATACATATATATATATATATATATATACATATATACATATATATATATATATATATATATATATATATATATGCAAATATTAGTATGTATGAGCATAGACATAAGTTTGTGTGTATGTATGGATGATAATATATCTATATCTATAGATATCTACAGATACACATAACTGTGTGTGTATATATACGTATGTGTGTGTGCTTAAGAATGCATATATATATATATATATATATATATATATATTATATATATAACACATATATGAGTTCTTCCTTGCATTAAAAGATACTTTATAGATAATTCACGATTAAAATGCGAGAAAGCAAGCTAGTACATATCTATCTATCTATCTATCTATCTATATATATATATGTATATATATGAAAATATTAGTATGTATGCGCATAGACATATGTTTGTGTGTATGTATGGATGATAATATATCTATATCTATAGATATCTACAGATACACATAACTATGTGTGTGTGTATATATACATATTTGTGTGTGCTTATGAATGCATATAGATAAATATATATATAACACATATATGAGTTCTTCCTTGAGTTAAAAGATACTTTATAGATAATTCACGATTATAATGCGAGAAAGCAAGCTAGTACATATCTATCTATCTATCTATCTATCTATCTATCTATCTATCTATATATATATATATATATATATATATATATATATATATATATATGCAAATATTAGTTTGTATGCGCATAGACATATGTTTGCGTGTATGTATGGATGATAATAAATCTATATCTATAGATATCTACAGATACACTTAACTACGTGTGTGTATATATACATATTTGTGTGTGCTTATGAATGCATATAGATAAATATATATATAACAGAGAGAAAGAGTGCAGGAATAAGTCAAATTTAACAATCAGAGTTAAGTATTATATAATAACAATAATAATAATAATAATAATATGCTTGTTTATTATCAAAAATATTATTGTAAGTGTGTACCGTCTGTTATAAATCAATCTAAAAATATGGTCTCATATGATAATTTTCTATTATAACTTTTAAATAGATTATAATGATTTAAACCCGAGTAAAAAGGAACAATATTAGAATATGTATTAAGTTTACAGTATTATAAAATTATTTAACCATTAGAATATTTCATTTGTTTTTGCTGCACAAAAAGTTTCTCAAATACTATCATTCCTCGTAGGAATGTTTTTGATGAAATACATTATCTCACATTATTATGAAGGAGTTTTAGCTGTTTAGGTAGTCTAGTAAGTTTTATAATTGGTTTTTATTGAGTTAATTTATTAACTCAATAAAAACCAGTTATAAGCTAGTTAGTTAATTTATTAACTCAATAAAAGCAAGTTAACTCAATAATAAGTCGAAGCGTGTTCTTTAAATCATTCTGCTAAAATTCTGCGACAATGCAAATAATTTTCAGTTTTTTATGTAAGAACAAAAACAAATTGTAAAAACTAATTATTTTACATTGTCTCCGTAGAGGAACACGAGTTTGAAGACAAATTTTAAATGTGTTCGGTCCAGAGCCCTCGAGTGCAAATGTTTAATTTTCATATTTTTAATTAAGAAATGTATGCATACTAGAATATTAATATAATATGAGATAAAAGATTTTTACGGTATGCTACTGATTCAGTAGATTTTAAAGCCTAGTGAATTAGCAAGCTTGACCCATTTCTAATGTTATTTGATATCTGTGCTATTTAATATTAAAAAATAAATAGTTTATTTGTAAATTGGGAACATTTTTTTACTCATCCAGAACACATGCAACACAGCAGTATTAATTACGATATAATTCCTAAAGCAACGTTGTCAAATTAG
>CM063504.1:43205513-43238013 GCA_032207245.1 Pardosa pseudoannulata | reverse complement strand
TGGGGTGGGGGTCGGGCTTCAAGCCGGCCTAAGATCTATCTTGTTCGTTAATGGTGACTGGGGAACATAAAATATGTTCGTGGTCAGAATGTCTCTTCTAAGGTTTTAAACAATATCTTTGGTGGTGACAAGCCAAGTCTGTGGGTTTTTCGCTTGGCCTCTGTTTTTAAATTACAAACACCTACCTGAGCTAAGGCGTACTTTGATCCAGCGGTACTCGTCAAGCGAAAGGTGCAGCTTTTCGCCTTAATTCGGGTGATCTTTAACCCACTTGCTTGGTTATTCCAAGTGGCATTGGGAACAACAACTCAATAATAAGTTAATAAGTAAAGATTATATAAAATGTAACTTCAGAAACAAGATAAAAAATATGAGAAGGTTAAAAAGAAGAATGCATTAATAAATCAATATATGTTTTCTACTATTATGAATTATTGTTTGAGTTTTCTGTTATAAATTATTTTATAATCCTCGAGAATTAATATCTACCGTTATGATTAAATGATTAAAAAATCCATTGAATTTAAATTTGAGAAAAAGCTATACTATTTATGCCTTACTTACGTAGAATTAGGTTTTTATGTATTAATAAACGATCTTTGGTAGATCAATTGGTAACGGTAACGATCTCGTAACTGGGGGGTAGCGGGTTCGGGGTTCGAACAGGTCTAAGATCCTTCATGTTCGTTAATGGTGACTGTGGATTGTAAAATATGTTCGTGGTCAGAATGTCTTCTATAGTTTTAAACAATACTTCTGGTGGTGATGTAACAATGAGTTACTCTACTGGACAACGCCTTTCGTCCTTCGGTCAGTCTCTCGCGCTGGCGATGTCCAATAGTGTAACTCATTGTTACATTCCAAGTCATTGGTAAGTAATAGTTGACAAGCCTAGTCTGTAGATATTCTGCGTGGTCCCTGCTTCTAAATTAGGAAGACCTACCTGAGCTAAGGCGTACTTTGATCCAGCGGTACTCGTCAAACAATAGGCGCAGCTTTTCGCCTTAATTCGGGTGATCTTTAACCCACGTGCTTGGTACGCCCAAGTGGCATTGGGAACAACAACACAATAAGTTAATAAGTAAAGATTATATAAAAAGGAACTTCAGAAACAAGATAAAAAATATTATAAGATGATTAAAAATAAGAATACATTAATAAATCAATATATGTTTTCTACTATTATGAATTATTGTTTGAGTTTTCTGTTATAAATTATTTTATAATCCTCGAGAATTAATATCTACTGGGATGATGAAATGATAAAAAAATCCATTGTATTTAAATTTGAGAAAAAGCTAAAGTAATCTGTTTTTTTATATAATTTTTTTTTAGATTTGAACAGGTTTAGTAATTAATCAATCAAAAATGACCTTGTATTAAGCAAATATGAACTTAAATGTCTTGAATAATTGCAAAACTATCTTTTAAAATATTTCAAAAATTCATTAATAAACTTGAAAGTAATTAAATTCTGACAGATACGCTATTTCAACTATCGCTCTAACAAAATGAGTGAAATTTACAGATATGAGATGATAAGATGCTTTATAAAGAGCAAAATCCATTTCCTTTGGCGAAGTCATTTTCATGTAGTGATAATTCTCACACCATTGTGAATTATTTTGGGCTTTCTAAATATGTATTCTTTCCTTGGACTTATCGATAGTCACTTTAAAGTTAGTTTAGGTTAATGCTTATATCGTGATTCTATTTTTACTTGATGGATACGTTATGAATACGTTATTTAACGATGTTTCTTGAATATACGATGTTTCCTGATTCCTGAGATTTTGTAAAACAGTTTTCAAATAATAGTTTAGGCTTTGGGGTTAAATTTGTCTTTCCTTTAACCATGTTATTCTCGTACACAAAGTATAGAAATATTACCCCTTGAAGTATTATTCAAACGACAAAGCCTTATGATGTTGTTTTCAGCTGTGTGTAATACAAAAACTACTGAGTTATAGTATGGATAAAATTGTTCTGACTTCAAACTTTTCGTTTCTCTTTTACCAATTTTTTATTCGTTTCCAAATAGAAAATAGTAGGATCATTAGACACGACTGAAACTTATGCTTTAGAATGGTTTTTTGGTTGTTGCTTACGTAAATTTAGATTTTCTTTTGCAACTTGCTCCCTGACTGTCAATTATCTTTGATATTTAACATTTAGAAAATCAGTTTTTCCGTTGTTTAAGTAATAGTAAAAAATAGAAATTTGATTATCCTAACTATAGAATAATTTAAAATCGTTTTATATCATTGTAAGTAATTTAACTACATGCTTTCTTAAATTAAAGAACATTCCTTGCTCATATTTTGACGGTAACATCAAATTGTACTGCTTTTATGGTCTATTTAGGTATCTGAAATGTTCCTTATGAAAAACATATAACTTTGGGAATAAATTTGTCTTTCCTTTTACCATGTTATTCCAGTACTAAAAATATAGAAATATTACCCCTTGAAGTACTATTCAACGACAAATTCTTATGATGTTGCTTTCAGCTGTGTCTAATACACAAATTACTGAGGTATAGTATGGATAAAAGTTTTCTGAGCTTTAACTTTTTGTTCCTCTTTTACACAATTTTTTTTATGCTCTTCCAGACAGAAAATAGAGGGATCATTAAAAACGGCTGAAACTTTATAACTTTTTAACGTACGCTTTTGAATGGTTTTTTATTTTTTTGGTTGTTGCTAACTTAAATTATGGTTTTCTATTGCAACTTGCTTTCTGACTGTCCAAGATCTTTGATATTTAACATTTAGAAAATCAGTTTTTCCGTTGATTAAGTAATAGTAAAAAATAGAAATTCGATTATCCTAACTGTGGAATAATTTAAAACCGTTTTATATCATTTTAAGTAGTTTAACTACATGCTTTCTTAAATTAAAGAACATTCCTTGCTGATATTTTGATGGTAACATCAAATTGTACTGCTTTTATGGTCTATTCAGGTATCTGAAATGTTAGTTATGAAAAGCATATAACTTTGGGTTAAATTTGTTTTTCCCTTTACCATGTTATTCTCGTACTAAAAATATAAAAATATTACACCTTGAAGAATTATTCAACGACAAAGCCTTATGATGTTGATTTCAGCTGTGTGTAATACACAAATTACTGAGGTATAGTATGGATAAAAGTTTTCTGAGCTTTAACTTTTTGTTCCTCTTTTACACAATTTTTTTATGCTCTTCCAGACAGAAAATAGAGGGATAATTAGAAACGACTGGAACTTTATAACTTTTTAACGTATGCTTTTGAATGGTTTTCATTTTTTTGGTTGTTGCTAACTTAAATTATGGTTTTCTATTGCAATTTGCTTTCTGACAGTTCAAGATCTTTGATATTTAACATTTAGAAAATCAGTTTTTCCGTTGTTTAAATAGTAGTAAAGAATAGAACTATGGAATAATTTAAAATCGTTTTATATCATTGTAAATAATTTAACTACATGCTTTCTTAAATTAAAGAACATTCCTTGCTGATATTTTGATGTTAACATCAAATTGTACTGCTTTTATGGTCTATTCAAGTATCTGAAATGTTAGTTATGAAAAGCATATAACTTTGGGTTAAATTTGTTTTTCCTTTTACCATGTTATTCTCGTACTAAAAATATAGAAATAATACTCCTTGAAGAATTATTCAACGACAAAGCCTTATGATGTTGCTTTCAGTTGTGTGTAATACGCAAATAACTGAGGTATAGTATGGATAAATCTGTTCTGAACTCAAACTTTTCGTTTCTCTTTTACACAAATTTTTTATGCGTTTCTAGATAGAAAAAAGTGCTATCATTAGTAATGACAGAAACTAGTATGCTTTAGAATGGTTTTTTGGGTTGTTGCTAAAGTAAATTTAGGTTTCCTTTTGCAACTTGCTTTCTGACTGTCAATGATCTTTGATATTTAACATTGAGAAAATCAGTTTTTTTCGTTGTTTAAGTAGCACTGAAGAATAGATATCCTAACTGTAGAATAACTTAAAACCGTTTTATATCATTGTAAGTAATTTAACTGCATGCTTTCATAAATTAGAGGAAATTATTTGCTCATATTTTTATAGTGACATCTCAATTTACTCTTTTATGGTCTGTTTCGTTAGCTAAAATATCAGTTATGTTATTCATATATGGAAAAATATTATAGTTTTAGAAACCGAAAATAATCTTTATAAACATATATTAAATAGGCCAAATTATCCAAATATAATTTCATGACCCAATTGTAGTATTTGACATCCTCTTTGAAAATTGTAGCAAACAAAAACTAATTACTGCAAAAAAGCTGGGAGAATCTTGCAAACGTACTTTATGAACCACTGAAAGTTAAATCTCAATAGGTGGCCTTTTGTTTCTTAATTTCATCTATCTCTAAAGAACAATTAAAACGATGTAACCGAAGCGGGCAAAAATGTGGATTCACTTAGCACTTGATGATTTATTGACTCTGATTCACAAACGTTAAAATTCAAGAAAACAATACTTGATCGATGATTACCTGTCAAAATTGTAAGCAACTTTAAACTATAGATCTCTATTGGAAATTATCAAAAGATCATTTTTGAGATTTTTCACTCGTGAAATTGAGCTTGTTGTTTGCTGAGATAAAGGCTATAAATTGTGCATTATCTACGTAACACTAATTGTATATAGTGTTGAAAGTGGAACTTATTGAATTGTCTTATAAACTACTATTTTTTCACGCTTGATGTGAACAGCTAAGATGAAGTTTTTCGCGATTCATCAGCTGAAAATTAAAGTACACTCTTTCTTTTTTTAACTTCAACCTTAGCGGCATTCTCTTATTAGTCTTTGATTGCATCTCAAACTGTAATTGTCCCAATAAAAATCTGTGCTTCAAATCAGATCCCTAAGATTTTTACAATGGAATGAAGTCCGATTTAAATCTCAAAATTTCCGCTATCGTAATTTAATTAAAATTTTAATTATTTTTGAAGAGATGTAAATCACTTAAATAAATAATCAATAAAATAATATCCCATTTAATCGTCCCCTAGGTGTAGCATAGTCCATTAAGTTCTCTGGAATTGAAAAAAGTTATGCTGAGTTTTATCACTAAAACCACGATTATTTTTCATTCCTTAAAATTGTATCGATTTTCTTAGACTATAATCTATAGGTTTCCCTACATCAGACTGTAAGTAATGTGCCATTAAATTTAGCAATCGAAACGGTCATAAAAATTAGCTTTCCATAACACATGTACCCAGTTGTTTTTAATACATATATCATGTTTACAATAAACTTTAAATCGACGGTTTGGACAATATTTGTCTATACTTTATTATAAATTACAGACAGTTTAGCCTCTATATGGTTTACCATAGAAATCAAAACTACGTGTTTAGATACTTTCATGTTCTTTTTTTCTTTATTATTTATAATTTTAAACTTTTCTTTTGATATTTAAGTTTAAGAATGGGCTACAAGTAGTTGCCTAGAATTAATTGTCAATTAATTCTAATATAGTTACATAACTATTGATTAAGCACTAAGTTTAATCAAATATTGTAAGATCGGATTTTATACTATCAATCATGTGCTAATCCCTGTGGTACTCATATCAACAGCAATTCTATAAAGATGACCATAAGATGCGAAATCAAAGCATCTCCCTATGCTCCATACTCTTTACAACAAAAAACGAAACAGAGATTTAGCGTAAATCGGAAATGATAGCATAATGTGCTCTCTAAACTCCACGTCTCAATTATATTTTATGGACCTGAGTATAGGTTAGCATCACGCACTGCCGAACATTATGGTTTCGAACATTTCCTATCCTTATAATAAACCTTATCTAGTTTTAAATCTTTCACCCTTTCTTTACTTGATAAAGTCGTTTTTGACACAAAAAAGAGTAATGACGTTTTCGTGGTTGCAGTGGGTCAACAAAGCAAAAGTTCGCAAGCTGCCAATCATTTCTGCAGTTTCTGACCTCAGCCTCTTATCCAGGTAGCGCCTCTAACCCAGCAGAGAATTGCCAAATCGTCCCGGAGTCACTTGTTGTTTGGTGGGTTGTAAAGACAAAATAACGTATAAGTTTAGGAATGTATGAGACTCCAAATGCGTGGTCCAGTATTCCTTTTGAGTACTGTTACCTATATTTGTTGATAATTATATACGAATGTATATACTTAGTAATTAGAGAAGTTTTAAATCTACGATGACAAGGGACTTGTTTTCATCTGAACAAAATTTGATTAACAATTCGAGATAATTATCTATCTCATTGAATTATAAAATATAAATTTTATGTTATTTTTTCAAAAATTTACATCATATCGTAATTAATATAATTACTACCACGACGAATGTATATATGATATAATTATCACTAATACCAGTTATAGGTGTTTCTTGAAATCAAAATTTATTATTAATCGATATTTTAAATATAATATATGAAAAAGGTAATAAAGAGGCATATAACTATGTCATAATCTGTGAACAATATTATGCTAAATGCTAACAAAGCCAAATAGATAGTCATAATATGTAAACACTATTATGCTAAATGCTTACAAAGCTAAATAGATAGCCATAATATGTAAACACTGTTATGCTAAATGCTAACAAAGCCAAACAGATAGCCATAATTTGTAAACTCTATTATGCTAAATGCTAACAAAGCCAAATAGATAGCCATAATTTGTAAACTCTATTATGCTAAATGCTTACAAAGCCAAACAGATAGCCATAACCTGTAAACACTCTTACGTTAAATGCTTACAAAGCCAAATAGATAGCCATAATCTGTAAACACTATTATGCTAAATGCTTACAAAGCCAAATAGATAGCCATAATCTGTAAACACTATTATGCTAAATGCTTACAAAGCGAAATAGATAACAACACTATTTTTGAACCAATCAAAATAACTAGTAGCATTTTAATTAAGAAAGTAATGGCTAAATACAAACAGTTAAATCTTAGTTAAATGAGCTAAGTAAAATCTTAAAGCAGATAACTTTAATTTCCTCTATGTTATTTGGATTGTCTCTTGTAATATAAGCACTAAGGTTATTAGAGCTAATTTAATGTTTCTATGATATTTAAAATCTCCATATTCAGTAATTTGTACCTTTGATAGTTTTATAATAGATAATAGCTATATCTTAATTAATAAGGTTCGATAAATTGTTAGAGCTATCTCTAATTGTACACAACAGAAACGTATTTTAAAACCTTAGTATGGTAATACTTCTAGTATGCTTTTTAATTAAAACCGCTACTATTATATAATATTAGTAATTAACATTATAAATTATTCCGGTACATAGATGACATAATAGTATGTAATAAAATCAATAACAGCATAGAAATTTCTATCCCCAGACTTTAGAATTAATATAAAGTTGCACTGATTCATTATATGCAAATTTTTTAGACTTAAATATTAAAATAAAATGTCTATATCAATTTACTTTTGATTTATTTGATAAAAAGCTTGATTAGTTTTGTTACATTCCATGACTCTGGTCCGTATTATTAAAAGTCGTTCTTTATAAGCAATTTTTTTATCTGCTTATCGGAATAAATGGACTACGTTCGAAAGTTAATCAGGGTAAATATGTTAAAAATCTAAGTGATGTGCTACAGAAAAATAACTATCAATGTATTCTAACTGAACACATAATTGGTAATTTAATTTGAAAATTTATTAATAATTAAATAACAAGCATAATTTAAAATAATTAAATATAACTAATATTATATTATAATAAATAATAATGTTATTATTATAGACTTAAATAGTGTAGTTAATTAATATAAAATATTTTATTCTTGGATATTTAGAATAGCGGTTTAGTGTTATAATATTAATATTATGACACTGAACTGCTATGTATTAGTATTTAGTCTATACATGTTGTTCCTCTTGTTTCAACTCTTCAGTTTTATTTTTCCATTACACTGACATTACTAGAAGTTGGCTTCAATAACTGTTAGTTTATCTAATGAATTTTAATCGTTTCAGCATTAAATGTTTCTATAAATAATTCCTTTTAGTAAGGATTGTTCAATACCAAGATGCTTTTATTGTACTTTTATATATAAATAAATATATATATATATATATATATATATATATATATATATGTAATATATATATATAATATATATATATATATATATATATATATATATATATATATATATATATATATATATATATGTAATATATATATATATGTAATATTAAAATTCTTTATTTACTTATTTTAATATTAATTTAGTAACTTTTGTACATAAAGTACTTTAGGGGGTTGCGCGGTAATTCTGATTTTTCCCTCCAGACACGCTATAGACTTAAATCAGCCTCTGTCTGTACTACTTTTGCCAATATTTAGCACTTTCTCTTTAAACATGGGTACTTTTTATCACGTGATCAATTGTGCTTAGGGATTATTTGTAGTCTTTTTACCTGAGAAATCCCTACTTGAAAAGTGTGTGTGTGCAGGATCACATTGTCTGGGTGCACGATGTTGTAAAAGTGCTTGCCTGTTGTATGGATTTCATGTATCTCACCAGAAATAAACTGTGTTGTGATTTTGAATGAGTCTCGCACATATTACACACACACATATATGTATCTATATACATTTATATACATACATATATACATATATATATGTGTATATATAATGTATATATGTATATATGTATGTATATATGCATATATATACATTTATATACATACACATATATGTATATATGTATATGTGTGTGTGTATATATATGTAATGTAGGAAAACAGATCGAAGAATATTGTAATATATATATATATACATATACATATTATATTATATATATATATATATATATATATATGTATATATATATATATATATATATATATATATATATATATATATATATATATATATATATATATATATATATATATATATATATATATATATATATATATATATATATATTCATACATTCAGGGAAATTAATGTTAAAAATATTTTTAGACAATTTGCATTCTTTTCAGCTCATTTTTTTTCATTATTTCTTTCAAGTATATTCTATGAATGAATATTTTTCTTAGACAACTTTAAAATGCTTTTTTAGAAAACCTGTTAACGTCTAGATAAACGAGATATGTGTAAGCATATATATATATATATATATATATATATATATATATAATATATATATATATATATATATATATATATATATATATATAACATAAACATTGCAAAAATAGCCCCAAAAACAATTTATTCCACAGATATAATAATATTAATGTATCTGAAAAGTATTTTAGTTTCAGCACATCATATGTGTGTCATACAAAATGAGGTTTGTTACAAAAGTTAAATAATAAATATTCTTTTTTACTGTATAAGAATATTTTATAATAGTGTGAATATAATTTTTCTCCAGTGTCTGGTGAGATTTAATTTTTTTTTTCGGGAAAATAGAACGCATAGAAATTTATTTGTTCTGAAAGATATGATAAGAAAACAGAAATTTCAAAGATTTATTCTTTCAAACTGTTCTATATTTGTAAGTTTTCTACTTTTAAGATTTAATCTTAAAAATGTAATTTCATTTTATCCGTATTAAAATAACATTTGATTTAAAACGCCGTATTGCAAACAGAAAGCAGGTACGTCAAAATTAAGCCAACAGCAGTTCTACAGCAAAGAACAATGTTTAAATTTTTTAGGTGCAATTAATTCTACGAAAATAAAAATAATACGTTAAATTATATAAACTCATGTGTCTGTTGGAAGATATTGAAGCATTGTTTTACCTCTATTTGTTTAATATTTTTCAGTTGCGTTTCATAGTAGAAGCAATTTTCTTTTTTGATGTCCGTGTGCTTTGTATTATACAATTTAAACAAATGCATTAATGCAGGAAAATTAGCATTCAGGTTTTTAAAATTGATGTCATACTTGTTAAAATTGTGGATGATATTAAAATAAACTCTTTTGTTTTGAACAGATGGATATTATACGTATATATTTTACTTTTGAAAGTCTAGTCTTAGATTCCAAGCTTTCTAAATTTATCAAAAATCATCAACGTTATAATAAGGTAAATTCAGTTTCACATTTTCATAATTATGAAGAGCTTATTTTGAAAACAAAATAATTACAGATGCAAATCTGGGTTTTAAGGTTTCATTCTTTTAAGAGATTAATGAGATATAATTCATTTTAAATGATTTTTAAGGACCATTGTTATTATTCGGTGCTTACTACAGATAATGTGTTAAGAAAGTTTTTAAAAATTGTACTTAATACTGCATATTTCAAGAGGGCACTTATCACACTTACTAAAATATGTATAGCAGTTGTAGTGAATACCGTTAAATGCTATATATTAGGTAAATTGTAAAGACACCAGGAGAGAGGGTGTTATTGACAGCATTTGAGCATTTTTATAAAATGTTTTTGAGGATTTATTTTAATGAACATTTTTTCCAGTTTTGATTAAAAATATTGTCTAGATTTTATTATATATTATAACGAGAATTATTTATGATACTTTTACGAATGCAGTTAAAAGTTGGACACCAGTGTTGTTTCTTCCCTCGTAAATGATATACGTTTCATTTTTATAATCTAGTTTTATATGTAGTGACAATAATAAAGCATGAACTATATGTATATTTATGGGAACACGAAGGTTTTATATATTTGTCATTAAAATATATAATTCGGTTTCATTAGTCCTGGTGTAGCAAAACAATAGACTGTAGCACTCCTCCAAATCAAACCAATACATATATATATATATATATATATATATATATATATATATATATATATATATATATATATATATATATATATATGTATATATATATATATATATATGTATATATGTATCTATGTATACATATATATGTGTTTATCGCGTGTATGTGTGTGTGTGCGTGTATATATATATATATATATATATATATATATATATATATATATAATATTTAAATCTTTTATTTACATATTTTAATATTAATTTAATAACTTTTGTTCATAAAGTAAGTCGGGGGTTTGGGAGGTAATTCTGATTTTTTCCTCCAGACACGCTATAGACTTAATTCAGCCTCTGTCTGTACGACTTTAGCCAGTAGTTAGCGAGTTCTCTTTAAACATGGGTATTTTTTATCACGTGATCAATTGTGCTTAGGGATTGTTCGTAGTCTTTTTACCTGAGAAATCCCTGCTAGAAAAGTGCGTGTATGCAAGATCACATTGTCTGTGTGCACGATGTTGTAAAAGTGCTTACCTGTTGTATGGATTTCATGTATCTCACCAGAAATAATCTGTGTAGTGATTTTGAATGTGTCTCGCTCATATTACACACACACACACACACGCACGCATATATATATATATATATATATATATATATATATATATATATATATATATATATATATATATATATATATATATATATATATATATATATATATATATATATATATATATATATCAGGGGCTTAACTAGAAAATTTCCATGGGAAATGCTCGTTTTTCCCCGCTGTCTTAAAATGATGAAGCAACCATTACGCACGCATTATGCATACAGCAATGCTTAGGGGTTTATAAACCCCACACCAACCACCCTTATCAACAAGATATATATATATATATATATATATATATATATATATATATGTATATATATGTATATATATATACATTATATATATATATATATATATGTATATATATGTGTGTGTATATGTATATATACATTATATATGTATATATATATATATATATATGTATATATATATGTATATATACCTGGTGGCCATAATTAAACTGACAATGCTCACAGTATTCTGCAGCGTGATCTATTTGCGAGAATGACGCCACATTTTGTAGGAAGATTGAACAAGACGGGCGACGTAGGATTTCCGCTAAAAAACAAATTAGTTTCAAAAGTCACCGCTAGGGGATTATTTGGCACTGTGTTATAGAAAATAGAATGTTAACAAATGAAAATCAAAACGGAAATTAATTTCTTAACTGCCAATGGGTATCACGTGAAATTTGAATAAAGAGCTTCTTCTTCTGCTCAGCGTACGTGATATTGCAGATCACGAGACTTTATCGGTGTTTATGTAGATTTTACGCTTTTTTAAAAGTGTTGCCATATTACACTTGAACTAAATCAGAAAATGTGCATAATAAAAGGTAATTTTATTCCGTATTATTTTGCATTTGTTAACACTCTATTTTCTATAACACATAGCCAGATATTCCTCTAGCGGTGATATTTGGAACTAATTTGTTTTTTTCGATAAATCCTTCATCCCCCGTTTTATTAATCTTTCTGCAAAATGTGGCGTTATTCTCGCAAATAGATCGCGCTACAGAACACTGTGAGAACTGTCTGTTTAATTATAGCCACCCGGTATATGATATATATGTACACACACACACACACACACACACACACACACATATATATATATGTATATATATATATATATATATATATATATATATATATATATATATATATATATATATTAGAGAGATAGATAGATGATTGATGTATATACAAAAAAATATTACTAAATTTTTATAAATGAATACGCATAGCTTGGAGTCGAAATGTCTCGCAACCGGCTTTCTAGTTCAAAGTTTCTCGTGCCTTAAAATTGTTCATTAACTTATTTTCTAATGAATGGTGTTGATGCAAATGAAAAAGACATTCTTTCTATCACCCCGTCTGATCTGTGTTTCGGTCGAGAAACAGTATCGCAAACACTGCCGTAGACAGCCCAACCTTGACCTCGCTTAGTCCTCAACCGAACCCTGTTATTACCTTTTACGAGTGAGTAACTGCTATCGAATGCTTGAGCAACTTGTGAACAATATCCGGAAGACCTTTCCAATCACTGGAACAGTTATCTTTGACACGAACTGTGAATACTGAATTGGTGACTTTAAATAGGAAAGAATACCTATCGAGTCATTAAAGGGAAATTAACAGCGTTGATGACACTACGAAATAATGAAAACACTTCTTTCGAATTGTACAAGTTTCTAAATTTAAACAGGAAATAGAGCTGGGTGCTAAATGCCAGGTGTTGTTAAATATTTTGGGGAAACAAAAAAGTAGAATCCTGCTTTTAAGACAGTTTGACGCTCTATTAGTTAATATCAAATAAGTTAAATTTAGTTAAAACTAAAAAAGTCAAAAATACATTTTAACAAATCAGTACGTTGGAAATAAAGAAAACTTTAAATATTTTTTCAAAATTGAGATTTTTTAGTATAATTTGATCTCTATTATATATTATAAAATCATTAACTCTTTTTCTAAAATTGAGAGATTTAGTAAATTCAAATAAGTACTTCGAACATTTGACTCACATTTACACAAAAAAATTCTATATATTCTATTTTCTTATCTTTAAAGGTACCTGGTCTTCCCTGTTACCTCAAACTCAAAAGTTTATTATGTTTTTTATTAAGAACGATTTAGTACAAATATCCAAAAAATCTCTTGTAAAATTTTAAATTTGTGACATAGACAGTTTCACTTTCGATGTACGATATGGATGGCTTAGGCTGGGGTAGACTTATCACACACAGATATTACTATTAGCTGTAAAGTTGTTTACGTGTAATTTCGTCTTAATTCATTACTTTTTGTTCCTTTCGCATAATATTAATAGCAATTTAAAAGAAATTATATAAAATTTTAGAATTATTATTCGATATTATTGATGAACTGATAAAAAAGAAAGTAAAAACAATGCAGTTTATGGATTCAATTTGTAAATTCTGTATATATTTTTCATTTTAATAAATTTAGCTTAAATACACTCATGTCCATTAAATTAAGGATAATTCAGAATCACACAGAAAATTAAGCTCTAAAATAAAAATTTCACCTGTAGAATTATCACACACATCTTGAAGAAGAATATGCAAATTGCAGGAAACCACCAGATGGCGCGGATAGTACGTCACAATGACGAGAGTGTATGAAAGGGGTATATAAGGAATGGTAGCAAAGAAGTAAAATTGTTCACAAGCGCTTTAAAAGCCTTTCAGTGCAATAACCGCATAGTTATGGCACAAAGGAAGCATTTGGATGATTTTTTACGTGGTAGAATTATCGGACGACTGGAATGTGGACGTACCCAGCTGGAAGTATCCGAGGAACTTGGAATCGCCCAGAGTGTCATCTCCAGGCTTTGGCAACGATTCAAACATGATGGTAATGTGAGTAGATGTTACAGCACAGGTCGCCCCCGAGTTACTACGCCGAATGATGACCGGTATTTGGCAGTTACTGCCAAAAGAAACAGACGGAGCACAGCATCAGACCTGTCTCGTCAGCTCTCTTCAGCTACCGGTACGACAGTTTCAAGGCAGACCGTGTACAGACGCTTAGGGAACATTGGTCTATATGCTCGTAGGCCTGTCAGATGTGTTCCCCTTACCGCCAACTCACTGTCGCCTGCGATTATGCTGGGCTAGAGAGCATGCATTGTGGACACCGCAACAGTGGTCTTGTGTGATGTTTTCCGACGAGTCCAGGTTCAGTTTACATTCTGATTCTCGCCGGACTTTCATATGGAGAGCGCCAGGTACCCGTTACCACCAAGAGAACACCATTGAACGACACCGTTACGGTGGTGCAGGATGGCTCGTTTGGGGAGGAATTATTCTTGGTTCCAGAACTGACCTGCATGTTCAGAGTGTAACGATGACAGGCCACATCTATCGGGATGTCATTCTGGAACAACATGTACGTTTGTTTCGGGGCGCCATGGGTCCTGAATTTCTGTATATGGATGACAACGCCCGACCTCACCGTGCAAACATTGTAGACGAATGCCTTCAATCGGAGGATATCACCCGTATGGATTGGCCAGCATACTCACCGGACTTGAATCCAATAGAGCATGTGTGGGACATGCTTGGCCGACGAATTGCAGCCCGTCAACCCCCTCCCAACTGTCTATCGGAACTTCGGAGGGCATTGCTTGATGAGTGGTGTAATTTTCCCCAAGATCAGATTGATAATCTGATACTCAGCATGCGTAGGCGTTGTAACGCTTGTATTGCATCGTCCGGGAGACATACTCCGTATTAACCATCATACTAACCATGTTATACTGTTTTCTGTAAATAGGTTCTTTTTTGAAATTTGCTCCAGGGAGTAAAAATCGCAATTTTTATTAATTATGTCAAACATATAGCATCTTTTTTGCTCTTTACCTTTTGTTTAATAAATAGACTTTACAAATAAGTCAAATTTGTTTTGCTTTTGTCTCTTTCATTGCCTGAACTTCATTATCCTTAATTTATGGACATGAGTGTATATTATGTAAACTTTTTTTTAAGCATTTTTAATACCTATTTATCTGTATAGAACTTTCGTAGATTGGCCTATGAATCTATTGAGAATCCTTATTGGTAGGAGGGGCTAATTATTGATACGGGGTATTTTACACGCTGACAGCAAATAGCCCAGATATATAGGGTGTCCCAAAACGACCGCATAAACTCTACACACCTAGATTCCTCGTTGGGGGTACATAGAAACTGCCCAAAGAAGCGTTCCTACACGATCCATAGTTTAACAGAAAAATACGAAAAACAAAGTAGGAGGTCACTGCCGGTACTAGAGAAAAACACTTTATTGGACATATCACAAACAGTATTTGCACATCTTTCCAGACGATAATGTTTAAAACGTTCGCCATGCATAAAGCGTCATGCAAGCGAGCCGTGAAATGACATTAAGCCTCCATTGAACTGGTATTTAAAAGGCTGCATCTTGCAGCTATCGGTAGTCTTCGTATGGTGGCTATGTATTCAGTTCGTTGCCACATGTACCTGATGTACGACCGAAGTAATGGAAATGCCTTACAAACTGTTAGGGAGTATGCCCGTTCATATACTGTTATTGATATGTTCAATAAAGTGTTTTTTTTTTGTACCGGCAGTGACGTTATGCTTTGTTTTTCGTACTTTTCTCGTAAACTATAGATCGTAAAGGTACGCCTTTTTAGGCAGTTTTTATGTACTCCCAAAGAGGAATCTAGCTGTGCAGAGTTTATGCGGTCGTTTTGGATCGTTTTGTCGCAATTATATATATATATATATATATATATATATATATGTATATACATATATAAATACATATAAATACATATAAATACATATATACATATATATATACATTAATACATATATATAAATACATATATACATGCATATATATGTATATATATATATATATATATATATATATATATATATATATATATGTATACATACATACATGCATATATATATATATATATATATATATATGTATATATCTATATTTATTGAATAAAACATACTTATTTCAAATGTAAAACTACCAGAGACTAATTTTGAACACAGTTTTACTCGGATTTCCTGAAAATATTTCCTTTTGCAACTTTAAGCAATTGTAAGTCCAACGCTACGAAACCATGCTATTTCCAACACTTCTTTATAAATATGTCGGCATGCTGACTGAAACACATACAAAATGTATTCGCGTTACGGATGGAAGAAAAACAAAACCGAACCACAATCGATGTATGATGATTACGCAATTATCACGGTGCGGGTAACGATGTACGTTACTTGAGGTAAAGTTTGCTGTAATAGTTGGCGATTGTGCCTCCAGGAATGAGCATTTTTCACGGCTCGATGGCTTTAGTAAATATGACTCGCGCGTTAATGAAAGTCTACTCGGGAAGAACTCTGAAACGTTAATATTATCTCTTAGTGCTTTGCAACCTCTCTTGGGAGAGAAAAAGTAACGGGAGATATATTTATAGATAATGGCTTTCTGAAACATCGTCCTTTTTATTACAAATCAGAGAGCAATAAATATAATGAGTCTGCCTTACGTGAGAGTCGATGAACTTAAGAGAATAATAAGTAATGAAGGTATGTAGCGTTACTCTAACCCAGAGGTGGGCAAAAGCCGGCCCTTTTGCTTACTTTATCCGGCCCGTTGAAAAATCCTACGTGCAATTTTTTAAATCTCTTATGAACGAATTTGTTGAAATCAACAGTATTTGTATGTGTAGTGTACAACATATATTTGTGAAAGAACTTTTTCGTTAATGATTTACACGAAAAATAAATATCGATCACAAATTACTGACGAAAATCTACACTCGGTATTAAGGATTGCTACAAGTGATTTGCATCCAAATATTTGAGAAATAACATCAAATGAACATTCCAGATTTCACGTTTCGCATTAACCCCTTCCCGGTTTTTCCCGAGCTGAATTCGGGCAGGCGAAATGTACCATCCTGGATCATCCCGAGTGTAGCTCGGGACATTGAAGTTTTACACTGTGAAATCAGTCTTACCCGAATTATTTCACATGTGCATTTTATGGTTTCGATTGCTTTTGTTTACTTTCCTGGCTACTAGATTATGTGCTAGCCAATGAGAGACAGTAGAGGGAAGAAGGTAAGTAGAGAAACAAGGTTCTACTGTCCAGATTGCGATGTTGGACTCTGTGCAGTACCGTGTTTTCGATTGTATCATATACGACTAAATTTTGATTAATAATTTCATGATCATTTATGTAAATGCATAGGATATGGATAAAATTAAATTCAAGGTAAAAGCTAGGTATTCTGAGCTTTATATTTATAGTAGTGTGAATTGTCTCTAAAGTCTAATGATTTCTGCCATACAAAAAGCCAACTATAGAGGTAAATTACTCATTTACTTAAATTGATTGAGCATAAAATATTAACATTTTTTTACCCATAATCCTGAAATAAAATGAACCTGGAAGGGGTTAACTAAAACTATTCTATTTTAACGTTTGATGTTTGTCTTTTCTTTTTATAGTTCTATTTACTATTATATTTACAAAATGTAATATAAATATAAAAATGTAATAACTATGATCAAAATAAAATAATTTGTATCGTTAAGATATAAATAAATATCAAAATAAAATCTTTCATTAACTGATTTATTTAATGACCATTAATTTAATATAACGGATCATATTTCTTTAAAAATGACGTAACGTATTTTACTGGGCACAAATTGTTCACATATACACCTAAGAAAGACAATTTATTATTACTATTATCTTTTATTAACTGTCAAATTTCTCTGTAGAAATGCTTTAAAATGATACTTATAGTGTTTTTGTCAAAAAATTTCTTGGGCTTGAAAAGAACTCCACCCAAAACATTCGAGGGTGTGCACAGCGTGCGCGAATAGTCGTTCGGCCCGGGAGACATTTTGAAAATTTCATTTTGGCGCGCGCTTAAAAGTATTTTCTCACTCTTGCTGTAACCTATAGGTCCCGAAATATTTTGGGCTTCCTATTTCAGAAAAGAAGATGTGTTCTTTTATAATTTTGTCGTATATTTCTGAATAAGGATGCTACTTTTCAGAATGACCGATGTCCGAATATGTACAGCGGGTCATTTGATGCCAGAGCTAGTTGGTTTAAATACTGATTATTGCAAAGATGTTCATAGCTATTTGGAATAGGATTTAAGCATTACGTACAGATCTTATAACTGTCATGTGACGAAAGAATAGAATGTATTGTTTCATATAAACTAAAATAAACCTTTGAATAGTCTTAGGAGAGATATAGGATTACTTAAAAATATGGTTCCCCTTGGCAAATTTGGCGAAAATATTGGCAATATTTACTAAAATACAAAGGTAGTCCATCCAAACATTGTATTTCTTTCTTTTTCTAGAGACTTTAATTAATACACAATGTTCCATCGTAATAGAATTATATACTTTTAATTAAAGAAAATGACTTGAAAACTGGACATTTATATTTATCGGCAATTAATTTTTAACAGTTTACAAACTCAACAGCTCCAAATTATTAAAAATCAGCCATAGTGAACCATTAATGGTTTGTTATATCTAATTTTTTTAAGCATTGCGCTCTTTTAATATATAAGAAAGAAGGGGAGTTGGATGCAAATATCATATAAATTATAATACAGATACAGATTCTTTGGACATGGTGAGATCAGGAGAATATTTTAGACGACCATACTTAAGCCATTGTCGCCAAGTTGTCTGAGGAACCCAGTTCTTTAATCAAGCCCTCTCGCCCAAACCGCTTATAGTTTTGGCTTTTCTAAAGAAAATCAACGGAAAATCAGTCTTCTCGAAGTACGTATTTTTATGCGGTGTTGAATCTCATATCTGAAATAAAAGCGAAAGGAAATATACAGAAGAACGCATCTGTCAAATAGTATTTTACAAGAGAAAAAATTGTCGAAAATCAATCAGCACTGATAAGAAATATTTTACCTGTAAAACAATGTTTTATGTCAGTGAAATAGTTGTATTTTTCTTTCAGACTATATCTATGTTTTTAGTTAAGAGTAGCAAATAATATTGAAACTATTAAAAATCGTAATACGGAGGAAATGTTGCCACTATTTTCCAGCTGATTAACAAACAGCTTTATTTTTGGATTAGAAGAACTAAAATTAGCAGTCCAGAAATATAACGCTGCTAAGGGATTCAGTTTAAAGTCATAACTGTTTTTGTCTAAAGGATTATTTTACTTAGGTGAAACAAGATCAAAATGCTTCAGTCAATCAGACATATATAAAAGCAGAATTGTTTGACGTACCAAATATATCACTTTCAATTAATATATTATATTTAACACAATAAGCTTATTCAAATGTAAACAAAAGTATCAGATTAACTCATTGCTAATGACTGCTAATGTCTGATTAATTATTGTATTATAAATAGCTTGTTAAAGATATTTTAATAAATAGATTAAGATTTTATCTAAGGTCAATTTTTTATATCCATTCTAATATTTCACTGAAGTATTAACTTGATATTTAATAATAATTAGTAAGAATCAATTAATCATATTATGTTTTATTCCATCATATATCTATTTGTGGATTCATAATATTTTAAACATGCGCAGTAATCCCTCTGTTAATTTAGGAAACATACTTAATTTCGATGGTTGTATAAAGTTCTATTGTTTTATCTTTGTACTCGCTACTGAAGAATAATCATAAGTAATCTTTAATTACTTAAATTTGACCTAGGTTAAATGTACAACCACGACTTTTTAAATTGGGAGACTATAACTTGCTAACAAGAGTCTACTTTGAATCTGAAGAAGCTGGAATAAAACGCTGAGCTTTTATTTAACATCATCATGGGTTTGGGTTTGGTTTGGTTCAGTTTGGAGAGCTACGGTCTACTTTGTTGCAATACGGAACCTAATACATCATCATGAGATGATTTTATTTCATAAAGAGACAATTTCTTTGTCTTGGCAATAATTATAACCTCCCCTTTAGTATAAAGATAGAGGTAAACAAATTAGGAACAAAAAATTATAACTTGATTTAAAATTTGATTTAAAGGTAAGATTCCTTAAAGACAAATTCCTATATCACCAGGAGTGAAAACTTTATATACTCCGCCATTTCATTGGGAAAATATGAATACTTTGCATTTTAACTAACTTTCTGCTAGCGTATAACTTACATTTACCAATCATGATTTTATTTTGTACACATGTGCATAATATAATTAAGAATAAAATGAGGGAAATTTATAATTTAAAAAATCGTTTAAATGCACAATTGAGCCAATGACACAGCGCAGGTGTGTACCATCCGAGACAGAGGCTAAATTTTCAGCCAGCATTAGGTACTGAATTTGTCACACCTTTTTGTCACACCTAAAAAATTATCGTTATTTACAGAAACATTTTCTAGAATGAGAAAAATATTAATCTGTAATCATTTTATCGAAATTTTAATATTTTACAAACTAGAATGCCAAATTTAATTGGAAGTACTTATTTTGGCATTAGTATTAATAAATGAGCTGAATACAGCGATACTGCACGATACTGCACACCTTTTTCCACCTCAAAAATTATCGTTATTTACAGAAAATTTTTCTAGAGTGACAAAAATATTAAGCTGTAAACATTTTATGCAATATTTTAAACTTTACAAACTAGAACACCAATTTTTATTGGAAATACATATTTGCGATTATACGGTTTAAGCCGATTCCGAACGGCTACAAACATCCATACAGCGGGTTTCGAACGAACTCCGGTTCCGAAGAGCAGCGCTCTAAATCAGCCATCGTTCGGCCAATTTTTATTGGAAATACATATTTTGGCATTAGTATTATTAAATGAGCTAAATACAGTAATACTGCACGATAAAAAGTTTCACAATTGAAAACAACGGATTTTATTAATTGAAAATTATAATAAATATTATTAAAAACGATATAATAGTGTAATATAATGAAAATTATTTCCGCTGAAGAAAATTTAGAATGTTTAGCATCAAATCTTTAGCATCCACTTACAGTACAAAAAATATAGATATTTTTTATAGGAATTCAGCAATATTAATTCAACAATAGGTATCTTCAGTCTTTTGTAAAGCCTATTCCCCCCTTTCCCCGATACGCTACTGAGTTGAGCAGTGACACATATCAGGAAATACGGCATATTTTACACAATCAGACTGTTGGAAGGAATGAAGACAAATGGAAAAAATTGAAATAGATCATACGTTATAAACTTTTTTATTCGGAAAGAAGACTTAAGGTATGAAGGTAAGGCATAGTTTTATACGGAAACAAAAATTGTGGTCTTTCCTCTTTTCCTCTGAACACATCTACATGGAATGAATGCAATCCGCAATTTACCCAAAATCGCATAAACTTGTCTTTGATGGTTGAAATGTTGCCAAGATCTGCATTAAACCATCAATTCATTAAAACAAAAAAAAAATATTGGTAGACTTCTATACGACATGCGAGATATCGTAAAGATGTCCAATGGAACTTGCCTGTTGTTAGGAAGGGGGGGGGGTCTTTTAATTTGGTTGTGATTCTTTTATTTCCCTTTCTTCTAAAGGATACAATTTAAGTTTCATAGAAAATTTTCTAAATTGTGTAAAATAAATTTATAAATTTATTTTACACTATTTAGAATTTATATTAGTTTTTGAAAGGATACGGTAACATTTGGCAGAGTTAGATCTCATATAAATGTTATAAAACCCTATAAACCTAGTCTAGGAGAAATACCAACCTACATTATTTTTATATATATTTATGTGTATTTATGTATATATATATATATTAATGTTATGCATATTTCAAACTAAAATTGGACTCCTTAGTTGAGAAATACGTATATGATAATCCACAATATATATATCAAGAGTATATATACATTGCCAAGTAAGCTAGGACAACTAAACGTAAGGCTAATTCATCTGTAGTGGTGAAATTTCGCACGTTACACACACATACACACACACACACATATATATATATATATATATATATATAAATATATATATATGTATAGATATGTATATATATATCAATATATATATATATATATAAATAAATATATATATATATATGTATAGATATGTATATATATATATCAATATATATATGTATATATATGTGTATATATATATATGTATATATATGTATATATATGTATATATATGTGTATATATATATATTTATATATATATATATATATATATATATATATATATATATATATATATATATATACAAAGTGAGGTAGAGAATGAGAGCACTTACATTATTTCACCTATTAAATACCTTTAAAATCTAACGTAGAATATTTTATCAAGTACTATAGTCTCGTCATTAAAATTTTAAAATATCATTTAATAGTTAAATTAAAATCTGTCGTAATACTGAACTGAAATTCTATTCCAATAAATGAGTTTTATTTCGTTTACGTAATAATATATAATACTCTCAACATTAAACAGTGTGAAACTTCGCATTTTTAGGGATAAAAGGCTGACCAGGTCAAGACCCAGACTATTTGTTTCCATCACAAAACAATTCAAAAACACTCCAAAAAAGTTTGAAAAAAATCGCACCCACACAAATTGCGGCTAGTTTTATCGGCGTCCCATCACCAGACCCACTGAGGCGTCCTTGAACTGCATACCTCAGCGTTCTACCCAACCCTCGAGGGCTGGCTGGTTCCCCTCTGCGACCCCTCGCTTTAGTTATGGTTTTACCACGCGTGGGAATTCAGGATCTAGATTTATCATTTCGATTAACGGAGTTTTGAGCGAAAATAACTTTGGCACGCCAATGCTGTCTTTTATCGCTTCGTTCTTTATTGCTGTTTCTCCCTCAGAGGGACGCTGTCGGGTAGGAGCGTCTGGCTTTTAGAATTTCTAACGACGGAGGTGAGATGATTGTGTTACTGATGAGGATATTAATGTACGGTTTCAGAGAAAAATCCATTAATTAAATTAAAAGAAGATAAAGAGAAAATTGGTGACATGTTTATTAAGAGGGAAGATCACGTTGACGTTTTCTAAAGGACATTCCCCTGACACTACCTTTAAATTAAGGCACTTTCGGACTATTGCTGCCATTGCAGTGGAATTGATTTTCCAGCGAATTATTTGATTTTTAAACCCATGATCTAATTTAAATATTCGTGGACTTTTGATAGTTTTAAGTACTTAAGCGTAGTGATTGTTCAATCCGACTAGGGTTGATCTGATTTAGAGCACTAAGAGCAACTTTTAGCAACACAAGAGGTAATGAGAGTGTAATATTCTGCTTAAAGCAAAAATCAGAATTCGAAAAATAAAAGAATCACAATCGAACTAAAAGCCCCCCCCAACTTAACAACATGCAAGGTCCAGTGAGCATCTTTTCGATATCTCGCATGACGTGTAGAAGTTTACCAATAATTTTTTTGTCAATAAATTAATAGTTTAATTGCAGATATGAGCAACATTTCAACCGTCAAAGGCAACTTCATACGATTATAGGTAAATTGGAGACCGCAATCCTTCTAGATCAGAGTTAGAACTCACGGTCACCCTGCAGCGAAAATAGGCGATTTAATTATTCGACCATAATCCGACTCTTCCATAGAGAAATAGAGACAATGTTATATGACAAAGATATATAACGACGGAGGTGAGATGATTGTGTTACTGATGAGGATATTAATGTATGGTTTCAGAGAAAAATCCGTTAATTAAATTAAAAGAAGATAAAGAGAAAATTGGTGACATGTTTATTAAGAGGGAAGATCCCATGGGCATTTTCTAAAGGACATTCCACCGACGCTACCTCTAAATTAAGGCACTTACGGACTATTGCGACCATTGCAGAGGAATTGATTTTCGAGCGAATTATTTTTTGATTTTTAAAAATAAATTTTTTTTGATTTTTAAAAATAGTTTTTTTTTATTAAAAATTTTGTTTTTATTTTTTAAAATAAATTTTTTTAAATTTTTTACCCATGACCTAATTTGAATAAAAGTGGACTTCTGGTAGTTTTAAACACTTAAATGTAGTGATTGGTCAATCCTTTGATCTGATTGGTTTGATTTAGAGCACTAAGACCAACTTTTAGCAACGCAAGAGCCAATGAGAGTGAGATATTCTACTTAAAGCTGATTCCGAAAAGCTACAAGAATCAAAGCAAAAATCAGAATTCGAAAAATAAAAGAATCACAACCAAACTAAAAGTCCTCTCCCCTAACAACATGCAAGTTCCATTGAGCATCTTTTCGATATCTCTCATGTTTTATAGAAGTCTACCAATAATATTTTTGTCAATAAATTAATAGTTTAATGCAGATATGGGCAACATTTCAACCGTCAAAGGCAACTCTTATGCGATTATAGGTAAATTGGATACAGCATTCCTTTTAGATTAGAGTTCGAACTCACGATCTCCCGCAGCTTAAAGTCTTTATTTAATTATCCGACCATTATCCGACTCGTCCATAGAGAAATAGAGACGATGTTATATGATAAAGATCTTATTGTACCGTAAAAAACATCTCTAAATAAAATGGAATTAACACAGTAAAATATTTTATATCACATTGTTAAAGAATCTGTTTAACGCATGCCCAGAAATCAGTAACTGTATGTGAATTTCTTCAGCTATATTTTATTTATCTTATTTTTATTCACTCCTAAATTATTTTTTGCTTTAACCATCTCAAGGTTCTTGAAAGAAAACATTCGAAACAAATTAAAGCATTATGTCCTTAAATGCTATCAAATATGTAACATTACACTTCTGAAAGCAAGAGAACGTCTTAATGAATGATAGAAAAAAAATCATAAATCTAGCGTCTGACAAATAATTTCTTTTGCACATGTAGGAAAAGTTGACATCAGAGAGTTGTTATTACGGACCATCCGATATAATTACAAAAATATTTCTTTCCTTTTTCAAATGTCCTGCTCTGTCACGGCTTACCTTGATAAATCTTGTTATCTTAGGTTTCATTAATGATAGACCTTCCATCTTACTGATGAGGGGAATTTTTACCCTTGTACTTCGCTTATGATTAAGCTAAAGCAGTAATCAAACAAGCAGGTTCTTATTAAAATTACAGATATTTCCTTGTTTAGTCATTCGGCTTCCACAATTACAACTTTTGTTTATTGGTTTTGATGTGGTAGGGTTTTGAATTTCTCTAATAACTGCTTTTTGGATTGTTATTATGAAAGTATTTTTTCCCAAAAGGTAATTAATAACAGCCCACAAATTTTTAATTATTCTAATTATATCAAAAAATTTCGAATCTGTAATGTTTCTCAAATTCTTTATTTGAAAACTGAGTAGTATTATACTAACATATGATATATACATTGGAAAATCATACCTTCTCTAGAATTAACGATGAAAAATAATAAGTGTTTGACTAAGAGTGGTAGATCACTAAAGGAAGGAGTACGAAATCCAAAAGTAACAAGAATTACCAAACTATATATTACGTAACATTATTCCCTGGTTTTGAGTGCTATGGACAACTTTTTGAAAAATGCGCCAAATGTAAAGAGTCGTCAATACAAAATATCGCTAATTTGTGTCCTTTATTAAAGCAGTATCAAATGTAAACTAATTACCCGAAGAATAAGACACCCTGTTCTATATTTTAGAAAAACGTTTGAAATAAAGTAGTCAGCTGTAGATGTTTCGCCTCTGAAATATTTATCATAAAAGACGGGCAAATTGATCTTTCGTATGATATCTGATACGCCATTGACTGCTAAAGATTAATTATAAATGCTATTTAAAGGATAGGCATTATGAGAAAATTTTACTCTTTTCCATGAAAAAAGCTGTTTTTTCTTTTAAACTTTATTAAACGGTATGCACTCTATCAGCACATTACAATTTTTATTCATATAAGAGGTTTTCACACAACTTTTTTCATGTCTGTTTTAAAATTAATTTTTTAATTTGTAGTACATTTTTTAATCGTTTTTTCTATTAAATAAAAGCGATGTTTAAAACAATAATTGTTTATTTTATTTTTATGTAGTCTCAAAAATATGATAGCAAATTAAACAGATGCCTACTACTTAAAACTGCTTCCGAATGGTTACGCGATTCAATACTTGAAGTAGGACCCGAATCCGTATACTCAGGTCAAAAATTAGTAACTTCCTATTCAGTTTATTCTCGGACGAACATTATGGCATAATTACTTTTTATGATTGTTACTTTCGTAAAAACATCACTTTTTTGACAATTCAAATTAAATAGAGCAGTTAAACATTACAGTTCAAAGTATTCTCAATTATTTTTATTTTTCCTTCTAAGATAAGCATTTCTGTACAGAATTGAAATGAAGTTATTATGCTGTAAATTCTACCTAATATATTTAACACCTGAAAATATTAATTGTTAAGATATATATTAATGACTATCTTACTTTTAGTCTCATTTTTATTAGAAAAAACATCTAATGTAAGTGATGTTACAAAAGCTTATACTTTTTACTATTATTTTTGTTTGAACTCTCAGATCGGGTATCGCGTATCTAAAAAGGTATAAGGTTTTCTCACTCCGACTGATACTGTTCTTCCACAATTTACAACAATAATAAACAAGCGTTGGATAGCACAAAACAGGAATCGGAAGACGGGTCCTCCAAATATTACCTTTATTTAAAATGACATTGTCAATTAAAAACCATCTTTTCTATACAGATAACGGAATAGAAAATATCTGAAAATTGCAATGTTGAATGGCAATGGCATTCTTCTTGCGTTAGAAGACCAAGTGTATATATATATATATATATATATATATATATATATATATATATATATATATATATATATATATTATATATTATAAATATATATATTTTATATTATATATAGACTTAATTATATTTTTAATATTTAAGCCAATAATTATTTTTCACATATTTTTTATCATTTAACTGTGCTTAATTCTTCGTATTTTTTACTAGGAATATATTTAAAATTATGTATATGTCTATGTAATGTTTAAATTTGTCTGTTTATGTCATATATCTTACAGAAATAAAATTATTTATAGGAATAATAATATATATATATATATATATATATATATAAAATATATATATATATATATATATCTCATATATATATATATATATAATATATATATATATATATATACATATACATATTTACATATATATACATATATATACATATATACATAAAACATAAATATATATATATATATATACATATATATTTACGTTGGTCCATCTATATCTATATTTATGTATATATTTATTAAATTAAGCATTAATAGGTAATCAACAACCATTTTAATGTTATGAAGTCTACATAATGATGCTTCGGATTAAGTATATGTAACTAGCATAAATCATATATATCTTAAATCCATTTATAAATTTTACAAGGAAAAATTTTCCCGTTAGAATACCATCAATCCAATTGTTGTAAAACAAAAGTATAGATTTATAGGATTAGCGTCAAAGAGAAGAATTTGTTATCTAGTAAAGTTCCTAAATATATATATCTAGAATTGCACTTTTAAACTTCTTCTTTTATGATCCGTTAATCTAGTACTTTTTCGGTACTCGAGATATTAAATATAAATTAACCAAAAAAACCTTAACATTTTCTCACCAATATTTTTCTTTTGTAAACATTATGTACATAGAAAAAATTGTTTTTAGATTTACTTCTAGAGAAATGAAATTAAAGGTACAAAATCACGTTTTAATAAACCACATATCATTATATCATACTTGTGGCCCAAGCTAGTTGCGTAAAAAACTCAATCTTAGTTCAATATTTGACACTACCGAGTGTAAAACTGAGTGTTTGAATATTCTTTGCATTTAATAAAATTATTAAAAGGTTGAATAAAATAAGTAAGTACTCCTGAGTACCAAAAATATCTCAATATATTTTTTTTAAATTTATATTTGTTAAATAATTTTTTACGACAAAAACATTTCAACTTACAACTCCATTTGGTATCTCAGGCCATAGTTTAAGAGGCGCTTGTCTAAAGAAGAATAATCCGGTTTTGCTTAGAATATAACAATTTTTTCTTTAATTTTTATTCTGGTATTTGATTCCAAATCCTCCGTATTGCCCCCCTCCCTTTCTACCTCTTGATATCTGAATCTCAGTTGTAAACAAGAAGAGAAACTCCGTTGCAACCAGAAAAAAAATGTAGGACTTATAAGACCAGTTTCCCACTGTAATGAACATGCTGGAAGTACAAACAAACGCCCCCACGTCCTTGCACTGTTGTAATGAAGCCATGGGTCACGACTTACCTTTGGATATCTTTCAAAATTTGAGCCAGCTTCTGAACGAATAGTAACCATCTTTTTCCCCCTTCTCTTCAAGAAAAAGAAAAAAAAATTTTGTAAGCTTTATAATACAATTTTGATTGATTCCTTCGCTTCAAATTTTGATTAGTTTTCCTAGCTGTCATATTTCTTACGGGGGCGTTGAACTTTACAAAGCGCATGTATATATTATTAATTTGGAGTTATGAAGCTTTGTACACTCATTGAAGTACAATTTAGTTAAAGAAATTAGTATATATTATATAAAATCATATATACATATACGTATCTATCTCTCTCTCTCTCTATCTATCTATCTCTCTCTCTCTATATATATATATATATATATATATATATATATATATATATATATATATATATATATACATGTAACAGATCAAAATTATTTAACTTTAATATTTCCTTAAAAACCTCCTTTCTCCGATTCGAATTCCCTAAACTTTTCCCCCAGCCTCTAAATGTTTTAATGAAAGTAGTGTCATTGATTTAAAATTCTATCGATACATTTCCCAAAGCTTTCTGTCCTATATATGTAAATTTTCTGTGTATTTAACACGTTTTTCAGCTGTCAACGGCAAATGGCTCAGCGCTTTTTCTGATCTTAACACTGATTAACTGCAGAGTGATTTTTGTGTCTTTCTTTTGTCTATCGTTGACTAGTAAAGATGTCCTTTTAGCAGGTCTAATTAGACTTGTGTCGTTCTCTTCAATGCTGCCCGACTGCATTTTTTTAATGCTAAGCCTCTATAGCTCTAAGCCATTATAGCCTCTATTATTTTTACGTGCTAGGGCTACTGGGCAAGGAGAAACCTAATCAGCTTAGCATTAATAAAAAAGGTGGAATAATTAAAATTATTATTTAATTCATTTCTCACCATATTTTTCTCTGTTACGCAGTAGCAGTTGATTTTTAAAATAACAGTATGTGAAACTATTAATATCAGGATTATTTGATTTAAACATTTCTTAAACTAAACATTTTCTTAAACGTAATTGTAAAATGTCTTTAAGTACCACAATTTCTATATGAAGTAACGTGAAATCATTAAAAGACAATAAAAAGTATCACTTTCATGAAAAATCTTTTTTGTTATGAATTACTTTGTTCTATATAATTTTGGGTTCTTTTCTGTGCTACTTATTAAAATACTAAGTGATTTGTTATAAATTATATGCTATATATTAGCAAATGTTTAAGGTTGATTTTAATCAGTTGATATATATTTGCACATCTGAAGTAATCTAAATCACTTTTCCTAGTACAGATTATTGTTTGCCTCTATATATGATATGCTTAAATTACAGGTAAGTATTTAGATAACATTTGTGTAATATATATAAATGTTCTCTCAGAAAGGTTTTCTTATATAAAATTACTATCACTGCTTTTCGGAAGAAATACGAATATATAATTCTTTTTGTGAACGGCTTTAGAAGAAGGTATTATCTATGTTAAGAGCTAATAAATGGTTAGATAAATGTTCCAAGATAAAACAACAAAACAGATGACTTAAATTGTAGAATAATTCGGACACATATGATAAAATGTTGCGCTGTTGCTACCATTTAAATTGAGTGTAATTATTAAAATATTTTTATAGCCTTAGATAAGAAAAATTTCGGATATTTCGAAATAAATCTTAATTTGAAGATTGAAACAGTGTTAGAAATTAGACACAGTTGAAGTTAGTTTGGCAATAAATTTGACTTATAACCGTGACTAACTAAGTAGTTATACAATCGTAACTTCCTCTATCATTTCAAGAAAATGTAATTTAGATTAAAAAACCATTAAAAGAATTATAAATTGCAAAAAACATTAATATAATGATTTTAGAGCATTTTCATTGTTGTAACGTGGAAATAAATGTCTTTTCGAGATAACTCCTAACCTCTTATGACCCTATAAGTCCCTGACAAATGTAAAACACATTTTTATATTCCGGTTTTCCCCGTATTTGCTACCAGTCGAAGAAATATATGTGTTTTTCTTCCTCACGTGCTGCATTCATTATTCCTTCAAAATCCGAGGACTTGTCAAAAACTCAGAAGTGCATCTGCATGCCCAGTGTTATTATTCGACCATTTGTTAGCTTTTCTTTCGATGTGTTGTTTTATTTTTTATAACTATGGGGCTAGCTGGGTGTTTATCTCCCAAAGGGTTGCTCAGGTATCATTCTTGCCCACTCACACATTTCCCGAATCACGATAACTTGGTTTGCAGACATGTAAATGAGGACAGTAAAAGGAAATGTGATCTGCAATGCATCTCCCAGCGCACCCTAAATCTGAATGATCATGACCCCACAGTAGGCCTGTTGCCTTCGTGAAGCTCTTTGCAGATGGAGGATTGATAGAATATGTTACCTGTGGTACTTGGTAAATAGAAAAAAAGAAAGTTGCAACTTACCAAATCTACAAACTAAGTTCACACCCTCTCTGTTTTGCTGGGTAATTAAGATAAAATCTGGTAAGTTCTGGGATGTCCTGTTATCAAATGTTTGTTTTGCTTATAAACTAGTTTGTGGCACTAAACTTGCGAAAAAGAATTTTCCTTACAATCCATCCTGTAGATCTATAGATTAGCAGGCTAGATGATCCTAATTCACTTTACTGTTATGATAGTAAGTCCTAACTAGAATGCTTGTTTAAAAAAGAAATAATAAGCCTTCAAGTAGTAAAAAATATGAGTGCAGTTGAATTATATTTTCAACTCTAGATGTGGAGTTTAGCTAAAAAAAAGTAAATAATGTGACTAGATGTTTTTAGTATTTGTACTATTATCAGATAGACAAGTACAAGTAATATACTCAATACTCTATCTGGGTAAATATCAATAGAAACAATAGTAATATTTCATAACTTAAATATTGAATAAAATTTAAATTTAATGAGGCTGGAAAATGAAATGGGTTATAATCTGGGATGTCCTATCATCAAATAATATATGTTTTGCTTATAAACTCGTTTGTGACACCAAAATTGCGAAAAAGAATTTTCCATACAATCCATCCTGTAGATCTACAGATTAGCAGGCTAGATGATCCTAATTCAAATTACCGTTATGATAGTAAGTCCTAACTAGGGAGTTTGTTTAAAAAAGAAATAATAAGCCTTTAAGTAGTAAAAAATATGAGTGCAGTTGAATTATATTTTCAACTCTAAAATGGCTTTTATTCCTGAGCCCGTAGGGGGCCAAGGCCTGCGGTGCCTATCTCCGTTTCCAAGAACAAAAGCCCTGGAATGCGAAACATATGTTCCGGTTACACGGAATCCCCAGCCTTACATGGAACCCCCAGTGTTTAGTCCCCTAGCATGCTTGGTCCTTAGTTTCTCTACCCATTGAAGAGATGAAAAGCTGAGCCAACCTTGGCCAGCCCGGAGATCGAACCTCGGACCTGTGGCGTGGAAACGACAAGCGCTACCTCAACGCCACTGGGCTTCAGAATGGAATTTAGGTTACAAAAATAGTGAATAATGTGACTAGATGTTTTCAGTATTTGTACTTTTATCAGATAGAAAAGTATAAGTAATATACTCATATACTCTATCTGGGTAAAAAACAATGGAAGCAATACTAATATTTTATAACTTAAATATTGAATAAAATTTAAATTTAATGAGACTAGAAAATGAAATGGTTTACGATAGATTAAGATCAATATAATGAATATTTACGTGTATAATGAGAAAACTTGAGAAGTTTTTATTAATGGTTTACACTTGCTCGGAATTGAAAGGTATTCCTTGA
>CM063504.1:43183013-43200513 GCA_032207245.1 Pardosa pseudoannulata | reverse complement strand
ACTAGGAAGTATTATTGCTGCATTGTTATGGGATAGAATTATTTCTAGTACAGATTATATTAGAAGGAATCAAATTATTTAAGTAAAATAGTTAAAGGTATATCTAGCATAAAACGTTATATATAGTTGTAGAAAATATATTCTTAAACCTTTATTAGTAACGGTAGTGTTTTAATTGTAGCAAACGTTAGATCAATAAATTAAATGTGCCTTTATTGGAAACGTGGTATCCTTTTAGACTTTTAGACTTAAGTTTCCACGAACCAAAAGTAGGGTATTTCTTTTACATTATAGGGATCACGCAATTGAGGACATTTGGGTCTACTTGTTACACCTCCCCTGACTTGTGTATCCAAGTTCTTATAAACTTAACGTTAAATGCAGATGTATAGTTTGAATCATATTGCGCCAGTCTTCAGTTCTAGTATTATAGAGATATTTGTTAACTTAGTGAAACTTGTCTATGTGGAAGCACTCAATATGTTAGTGTACCAAAGCCAAATGGTCATATACTATTTGAGACCCTGCACAATAGAAGTCTATATATTGAACATGATTTGAGATATAAAAAGAGAGTCCAGCTATAAAATGAAAGATACTAGTTTGCTTGAAAGATAGATTTCATTAGGAACAATCATGAAAAAAAAATGCAACCATCTTTTCCTTTAATCACTTATTATAGAAGATTACATTCTTATATTTTTCATAATAATAATTGTAGTCATTTAATAATTTGTACTGTTTTCAATTATTTCGTTTATTAAGATTATATATTAACTTAAAAATTTAATAATTAAAAAAATGTACCAATGAATAAATAGTTTTAGGATACTAAAAAAACAGAAGACCTCAAAAATATTATGTGAACAATGATAAAAAACATATAAAAAGGATTTTAATAATTTTAAAAATGTACCAAGGAATAAATAATTTTAGGATACCAAAAAGTACATTTAACTAGTTTATTGCTAAAGTTTATCTATGGAAACAGATTTACATACATTATCGTGAATTACACAAACAGAAGATCGCAAAAATATTATATGAGGAATAATGAAAAAAGGATAAAAGGGATTTTAATAATTTTAAAAATGTACCAAGGAATAAATAATTTTAGGATACCAAAAAGTACATTTAACTAGTTTATTGCTAAAGTTTATCCATGAAAACATATTTACATACATTATCGTGAATTACAAAAGCAGAAGATCCCAAAACTATTATGTGAGGAATAATGACAAAGGTTAAAATTGATTTTAATAATTTTAAAAATGTACCAAGGAATAAATAATTTTAGGATACCAAAAAGTACTTTTAACTGGTTTATTGCTAAAGTTTATCTATGGAAACAGATTTACATACATTATCAGGAATTACAAATTAAGAAGATATCAAAAATATTAAGAGCAATAATGAAAAAAGGATAAAAAGGATTTTAATAATTTTAAAAATGTACCAGGAAATAAATAATTTTAGGATACAAAAAGTACATTTAACTAGTTTATTGCTAAAGTTTATCTATGGAAACTGATTTACATACTTTATCGTGAATTACAAAAGCAGAAGATCCTATAAATATTATATGAGGAATAATGAAAAACGGATAAAGAGGATTTTAATAATTTTAAAAATGTATCAAGGAACAAATAGTTTTAGGATACGAAAAAGTACATTTAACTGGTTTATTGCTAAAGTTTATCTATGGAAACAGATTTACATACATTATTGTGAATTAAAAAAGCAGAAGATACCAAAATTATTGTATGAGGAATAATGAAAAAAGGATAACCTGACATACTGTGAGATGAAATAAATATTTTTTTCTCATCAACACACAGAAGCAGTCTTGTAGATTGTTTTGAAGTGAGATGATCAGCTGTTACGAACGCCTGTCCAATCTGAAAAAACGTCAGACCACGAGGTCATTACGAGATGAAGGAAGTTTATGATGTCTATATTTTTTCCACGATTTTCGAATTGATATGACCTGTTTTAGATATAATTCTAGCTTGTTATATATTCTGTAAAAGTCACCGACATTTATTCTCTTTCTTCACGCGATAAGTGGTAAAACAATTTAAGAAACATTTTCTGTATAATTTTGCTCAATTATGTTTGGTATAGATAACTAAGCATAAGATAAATTGTTAAATTATTTTTACTTACTTTAAAACAAAGCCATTAAAGACTGATTCATTGATGTTTACATATAAGGGAAGTAGGTTGAGTAAAAGCTTTATATTTTTGAAAATGATCCATTTTTGAAAGGATCCATGTTATATTTATCATATTTATTACATGTTGCTAAAAAAGAAAAAAAAAAGAAATATGAATACAAAAATTAAAATAATATGTTTCCTTACTAAGTTAATTATTTTGATTCTAAAACCTCTTTATGTATCAAGATAACATAATTTAACTATTATTTTAGTAACAAGTTAGAAGTGAAGTTGGCGAAACAATAGCAACAGTTTTTCTGCATTAAAATTCAAAATTGTGTTTTAAGTTTTTGCTTTTACTAAGGTAAGTTTTTACTTTGCAAAGTTTTGCTAAGTTTTAATTTTTCCCACTTTTTACTTATTAGTATATATGAAGTTCTTCATTAGAAAAATTCTATAAGCTCTGTTTTTTATATTTCCAAATTTCTGAATGCTTTTTATTAAATTAATATGGAGAATACGTCAATGAGAAAAGACACATGTATTCTCTCAAATACATTAAACTGCTGTAGTGAGCGTTAAGGTAAATTTTTTACACAACAAGATCTAATAAAAAAGAACCAACTGCTTTAGTCAATTCCGGATAACCATGTCAGTATCCATGCTGAAAATTATCCATTTTTGAAAGGATCCATGTTATATGAAGCTTAATAGCAGGATTTCAATTCAAGGACTTCTGTACTGAAAGGCAGCGTGCATCCATGTGTTCGTCATTGTCCTAACCAAATGGTATTTAAAATAAGTTATTTACTATTTTAAAGTTAAGTAGAGGGCACGTTATTAGTAATAAAACTTTAAGACATACATTATCGTGAAAGAAAAATTTAACCCCAATTCTTGTAGATAGATATTTTTAAATATATTTTGCGTATGAAATTATATTTTACTTGAGGGTGTTGTGATAAAAAAACGAGCTAATGAAATGAGAACCAACTGGTTTAGTCGATTCCGGATAACCATGTCAGTATCCATGCTGAAAATTATCTATTTTTGAAAGAATCCATGTTATATGAAGCATAATATCAGGATTTCAATCCACGGACTCCTATACCTAAAGGCAACGTGTAGCCATTTATTTGTCACTGTCCCAAGGAAATGGTATTTAAAATATGTTTTTACTATTTTAAAGTTAAGTAGAGGGCACGTCATTAATAATAAAACTTTAAGACATACATTATCGTGAAAGGAAAATTTAATATAATTATATACTTATAAATTAATATATTTTGCGTATGAAATTATATTTTACTTGAGAGTATTGTGGAAAAAAACCGAGCTAATGAAATGAGAACCAACTGGTTTAGTCGATTCCGGATAACCATGTCAGTATCCATGCTGAAAAGTATCCATTTGCGAAAGGATCCATGTTATATGAAGCGTAATAGCAGGATTTCAATCCAAGGACTACTGTACCGAAAGGCAACGTGTAGCTATTTATTTGTCATTGTTCCAAGGAAATGGTATTTAAAATAAGTTATTTACTATTTTAAAGTTAAGTAGAGGGCACGTCATTAATAATAAAATTTTAAGACATACATTATCGTGATAGAAAAATTTAACCCCAATTCTTGTAGATAGATATTTTTAAATATATTTTGCGTATGAAATTATATTTTACTTGAGGGTATTGTGGAAAAAAACTGAGCTAATGAAAAGAGAATCAACTGGTTTAGTCGATTCCGGATAACCATGTCAGTATCCATGCTGAAAAGTATCCATTTGCGAAAGGATCCATGTTATATGAAGCGTAATAGCAGGATTTCAATCCAAGGACTCCTGTACCGAAAGGCAACGTGTAGCCATTTATTTGTCATTGTCCCAAGGAAATGGTATTTAAAATAAGATATTTACTATTTTAAAGTTAAGTAGAGGGCACGTCATTAATAATAAAACTTTAAGACATACATTATCGTGAAAGGAAAATTTAATATAATTATATACTTATAAATTAATATATTTTGCGTATGAAATTATATTTTACTTGAGGGTGTTGTGATAAAAAAACGAGCTAATGAAATGAGAACCAACTGGTTTAGTCGATTCCGGATAACCATGTCAGTATCCATGCTGAAAATTATCTATTTTTGAAAGAATCCATGTTATATGAAGCATAATATCAGGATTTCAATCCACGGACTCCTATACCTAAAGGAAGTGTGCATCCATTTATTCGTCATTTTCCAAGGAAATAGTATTTAAAATAGAATATTTACTATTTTAAAGTTAAGTAGAGGGCACGTCATTAATAATAAAACTTTAAGACATACATTATCGTGAAAGAAAAATTTAGATAGATATCTATCTAATCTATATTTTGCGTATGAAATTATATTTTACTTGAAGGAAAAAATTAGTTTAATACCAGTTTTTAACTTTAGTGATTTGTGAGACTTGAATTGAGACATATTTGTATGTGACATCCAAGAAGATTTTTTTTTTGCTCTTGTTGCTTTTTATAGCATTATAAAACTATCTGACAATCTTAAATTTTACTTTTCAAAATGTAGATTTTTTTTGTGAATAAATATTAGATTCTCAGTAACTAAATACGTATATCTGGTTTCATTATTGTTTTTAATTTCGTCCCCCTCCTCGCTTAGAGTTTTTTCGAGATAAGTCACGTGCATTTATTTCTTGGTTTTAAAATATAAATTTAAGGATGTAGTTCCGTCATAAAAGAGTTTATGAAATTTCAAATTTAAAAGAAAAAATAGTGCTAAAAATTCTAAAACTAAAATAGGCTATTGTTTTCATATGGGGAGATGGTTTTACTGTATAAAAAGAAAATGCAATTTTATTCTCCAAAATAAAGGGACTTATTTTTTAACATTTTCAACTTGTAAATGTTTTAAATTTTTATTTTTAAATAAAGGAATTATAACAGAAAAATTATGACTAAGACATGAATGTTTCTTTAAACAAAGAAACTGCTTTATTAAACCCGGATCTTATAGCCGAGTTTTCGTAGTAGTACCTAGGCGTAGTAAGGTGTAGTTTAAATTGTTTATTGAATTGTTTGCCAGTTGCTTAAAATTATAAAGTTTCTGTTTGTCAGTTAATAATTTTCTACAGTAGATGCTATACTTTCCTTTAGTGAATTTTTTTAGATATTTTATAATTCTACATTTCCTATACATATTTTCACGAGAAAAATAGGTAGAAGAAAATTTATAGGTATAATTATCAGTCGAAAAAATTTTCATTAGTTAACCATATATTATGCAGTCGTAGTCCTCTTTGTACTTTCTGTACTTTACATTTTTTAAAAGGATAATATTATCTATGTAGATTTTGTAAATTATAAAGTACTGATAAAGTAAATTGTTGAAAAATTTACATTGTTATAAATTAGAAATTTTTAAAATTTTTATTTTCATTCAATTTTTTTTTACAATTTTTTCCTTATATTCACAACGCTATTCTAAATGATATTGGTAATTAATTTCGGAAATAAATTAGTTCTTGAGAAGAAATAATAGATTAATTTATATATAAAAATTGACCAAAAAATATGATTTTTTTTTATATTTTTAATAATTTTTACTCAATTCATTATAAAATTTAACCTTAATTCTTTTAGATATTTTTAAATATTTATGAAAAATTAAGCTATTTTATTTATATTTGTTTGCGCTTTAGCAGTTTCAAAACAGCTGTGTATGCAAAACACACTAACTGATATAAATAAAATTAAAGATTTAAAATAGGAATAAATAGTAATGTAAAAATATATTATGTACATTAAATAGCTGCTATATTTTGCATTATTATCAAACAGTTTTTTTTTACAATTTAAGCTCATTATTAGGTAATTATCGACATTTTTATAAACTTAAAGAAATCATAGCCTCGAAAAAAAAAATTGGAAAGTGTATTATATAATATATTTTTATATCATTACTAGACGACCCGACAGACGTTGTCCTGTTTTAATGCTGTAAAACCAAAAACTGTAAAATGTTTTTAAATAAACTATAAATTGGGCAGCTTTGATAAAAAGTAACGAAAAAAATTATTTTAAAAATACTTGATGCCTTGAACAGCGTAGAGTCATCACAAACGTAATTAGATTAAATTAAAATTCCTACATTGCCTGTACGGGATTTCAATTTCGGGTCTTCTCGTACTGCGTCAGAGATACATTGGCAGCGAAGGGTTTCAAGAGCCATTATAATAATCTCAATAAGCGCGCAATTCTGGATTTTTATTTAAAAAATATTTTTATAGGATAAAATTATGAATCTAAACCATTCTCGAATAAACTTAATTACATACGCAAAATTTCATTAAAATCAGTCCAGCAGTTTAGGAGGAGTTCTATTACAAATACTAGGACAGAAGAACTTTGTATATAAAGATAATACTTAGTAATCACTTAAGTCATTCTTTAACTTTTTCTATTATGTTATGAGTGATTAAAGAAAGAAGTTTAGTATTGTTGTAAATTTCTACAACATTAATATCATTAAAAACATTTTTTTTGTTCGTAGAGGCTATTATTTTAAAGGTGTATACATGAGTATAAGCAATTCCCTTTTTTTTTAAGAATTCTCTTTTCTACATTACATCTTCCTCTTTTAGAGTCATTTATAAAACTTTTGAGGCAAATAAAGGCATTGTAAACATATGATGTAAAGGGAGTAAATCATGGCAACAATGTTTTTTATATACATTTCTAATTTTTATATCATCTTAAAATTTTGTTACTGTATAATACTAGATGTGCCATAAAGTATTTTGAACAAAAAGTTTAAAATATCAACATTTTGGTCGCAGGGTATCGATTTCCCTTGATTTAAAACGACTTTTAGTTTGGGGAATTAATAACAAACCTCTTATTCATTTTTTAGTTCAGTTATGCAACATTAGCCGTAAGTTCGAATGAGAAATTTATTCTTGATTTTTTTTTCCTATTTTTAGGAAATACGCACTTTACTATATCTAGTAATTTAGATTGTTATTGCATCAACACACTTTGGATTTTTATTATTGAGAGTATATTGCGTATGCAAAAATATCCAAGCAAAACAAAATTCCTTTATTCTATCTGGAATTAGAGTCAGCTATCTATGCAATTCAATGAAAAGCGATTCGCAAAACAATTTTCCTTTTAGGTCAATTGTATAAAACTGTGTTTTCCTTCAAGTTTTAAATTTTAATGAGAAAATAAGTGCTTAAATTTACAAAGAACCTTTAAAACAATGGAATTGTCATCGGTTAAATATACATCAACATTCAAAATTGCTTTTAGTTTTAGAAACCAATAACAGACCCCTTTTTCTTTTTTAGCTAAGCTAGACAATAAAAAGCATGAATTCAAATGAAAAATTTATTGTTTTCATTATTATTTCCCATCTTTAGGTAATGCGTGTTGTATGATACATATGAGAAGATTTTTGGTTCTTTCTGCATAGACAAAATTAAGACTTTTATGGTGAAGAGAATATCTCGTATACAAATATATCAGAAGGAAGGAAAATATCCAGTCAAAAAAAATCCCTACTCAATCCGGAACTTGATTCATCTAAACATTGCAATTCAACCAGAAGTGATTCGCAAAGCAGTGTTCCTCTTGGGTCAAAACTATAAAAAGAGGCAACCTGCCGTTGACCCAAAGTCACTTCCAGAAGCATTAACCCTTTCTGAATCACTCGCGAATTGTCTCGTGAACTTTTTTCAGAATAACCAAATTAGGATCATAGAAGCCCATCCCAAGTGATGCACTGGTTGTACACCCAGTAAACCTTGAGAAAACCACATGCTAATCAGTGAGTGTTGCAGGTAAAGGAATGGGGCTCTTTGTTGGACCATACAAAAGATAAAGTGCTGGCAGTAGGTGAAAGCTGGGTAAGTTGTAGGGGTTATTGTTGAATTAAGTCACGTTTCGAGTTGCTCAACGGATGGAGGAATCGGATGTTTTCCAGCTTACTGCGGTGAAACAAAGAAAAATGATACACTTTGACTCCTTTGCGATAAGGTATATTTTTTACCCTGGGAGTTTTCACTTCTTTGTTGCTGGATTAGTTTTATCCGTTTTTGACATAAATCTTTCAATTTCTCTGCATTGTATGCCAACTATACGGATCAGATTAAGCTTGTAAATACATTTGGATAAGAATCTGCGGGATATTTTATTCAATGAAATGGAACTTTTGTAGACCCATAAGCTCCTAAGGATGTTAGTTACAGTCGGGGCGTTTGTTTCACTGCTGAATAAACCTTTGTTATAATTTCACTGAAATTTATTGTGCCAAGTGAAGAATTGTGGTTCATTAGAATCATCAAGATGTACTTCAAATTCTCTAGTAGTCTTCTACAGATGCCTATTGTTTGCAGAACCAAGCTACGTTAAACCCGAACCATTATTCATAACGGGGGTAAATATGTGTTTATTGTCTTGCGAAGTTTTTTTTTAAAGGAAGAAAAAAATAGTGAAATTGTATCAAGTGAATTCAACGGTGAGACTCCTACGCTTCATTCACCTGTGTGTAAGGTAGATGGAATAGTTAGCTTTATTTCTTTTTAAAGATACTGTTTATTTATGAAACGGTGCCCATACTAGAACAATAACTTAAGCATTTTTAAACTGTAATCTTTTAAACCCTACGATGTAATTAATGCATTTTCTGATTTTTTTTCTTGGTTTATTTTGACTTTGTGTTTCCTATTCATGAAATTTTAATGGAGTTTATAAAGTTGAGTTCCTTTCCAAACTAGAATTTCAGGTAACTTGTTAATAAGAATGAGTTATAAATAGGGAAAAAATCAGAATATATTTTCTGTTTATTTATTAAATGAATAGAAATTTCATGGTATGATTTGTTTGACACTAATAAAATAGTTGTAACAGTAATTGTAAAAGACATATGTTTGGTTGGTTTGGAATGATACGGTCTACTTTTTGCAACACGAGGGTTAATGAGACCGGTACCTACAGCTTAAAGGTGATTCCGAACGGCTACGAATATTCGTATCACTGTGCGATTCGAACCCAAGATCTCCGTTACCGATGGCCAGCACTCTAACCAATCGGCCATCGGTCGTCTACAGTTATAGTTTTGTTAGAATATATAAAAAAAATATTAAACTTAGAATTTTTAAATATAGAACTTTCTTTGAAACTTCATCGAACCCTCAACATTATAAAAATATCAGTTTCGCTTCCGAATTTTAAAACATTTCCTTTCTAAGAGGAACACAAGTGTATGTAAAATATCCACATAGCGTAGGTTGGAGCATGGTTTTGGAATACAATGGTTAAAATTTATATGCTTTGCACTCTTTAAATATGAATTGAGTATTCTATTTTTTCTCCTTCTTAATGAACTACCTAACAAATTAAGAATGTGTCATATTCATTTTCACCGTGTTCCTTTCTATTTATAAGCGGGGTCAAGAGCGTTTGACACCAGTTATCACTAAATGGTCACGAAACCGTTACTCGATATATCCTTTGTTTTATTTAGACGTGCTTTAATAAACAATATATCTTTTTAATCAAGAATTGTTGTTACCCGCAGTGAAACTGCAGTTTCGTGATGGCTTTCGATCAGCATTCGAAAACGAATTCCGAACGGCTTTTTAGGGCATTTTGTACCCTCTGTGGACATCAGTTACATAATTGAAACTGGAACAATGAGACTATTTTGGTGCGTTTGTAATAGTGTTTGCAAACCTACACGCTTCTGGTAGCCTATTCTAGGGGTTTAATCGTTATGGCCTGAATGCATGGGAAAGACATTGATAGTAGGTAGTTACTGTTACATCAGAAATAGATACATGAGATGCCGTGGAAGTTTAAGGACCATGTTTCCTGTTATAGATACACTTTGCATTATTTATATTATCTTGTTTTATCTGTTGGTCTTTGGTAAAGACAAACTATGAATTCCAAGCGCAACAAACAACTATTAATAACATTAGGGCAAGTAACAACGCTCAAAGATTTAAGATATGTTTCTTTCTTATAGTATACATATCAGAGGTGGCTAAGCTCCTTAATAGTCCGAGCCATTTTTCAAAATTTGAAATTTTTCGCGAGACGCAATTAAATACGTTCTTAATAATAATCCTTCAAAGAGCCGCATGTGGCTCGCAAGCAGCAAGTTGGCCACCCGTGATATATATTATGTAAGAATTTATTAATACTTTTCATTTAAAGTCCAGAGAAATCCAGAAACAAAGTTGTTAGCAAGAGAAATTAAAGTATGCATATATGTCACATGTTTATATATATATATATATATATATATATATATATACATATATGTATGTATTTACATATTTATATATTGTATATACATAAACACACACACATATATATATGTATATATATATATATATATATATATATATATATATATATATTACATCAGAAATAGATACATGAGATGCCGTGGAAGTTTAAGGACCATGTTTCCTTTTATAGATACACTTTGTATTATTTGTATTATCTTGTTTTATCTGTTGATCTTTGGTAAAGACAAACTATGAATCCCAAGCGCAACAAACAACTATTAATAACATTAGGGCAAGTAACAACGCTCAAAGATTTAAAATATGTTTCGATCGTTTAGTATATATATCAGGGGTGGCCAAGCTCCTTGATAGTTCGAGCCATTTTTCAAAATTTGAAATTTTTCGCGAGACGCAATTAAATACGTTATCTTAATAAAAATAATCCTTCAAAGAGCCACATGTGGCTCGCAAGGAGCCTCAGGTTGGCACCCTGATATATATTATGTAAGAATTCATTTAAAGTTCAGAGAAATTCAGAGATAAAAGGTATTAAGAAGAAATATAAATATATATATGTCATATGTTATATATATATATATATATATATATATATATATATATATATATATATATGTATATTTACATATTTATATTTATCTATACATAATATATATATACATATATATATATATATTATATATATATATATATATATATATATATATATATATATATATATATATATATATATATATATATATATATATATATATATATTTATATATATATATATATATATATATATATATATATATATATATATATATATATATATATATATATATATATATATATATATATATACATATATATATATATATATATATATATATATATATATATATATATATATATATATATATATATATATATATATATAATATATATATATATATATATATATATATATATATATATATATATATATATATATATATATATATATATATATATATATATATATTATATATATATAGTTTAGTATAGTAATTAAAAAACTCATTCATAAGGATGAAAATTCAATAGTTGAGTGAAATATTTACCAGAAATATATTGCAAGTGAAAACGTTTCTCCTCCATCAAATTCTAAAATGTCAGGAAATAAATAAAGCAGCATTTGCCGCCATTGCCTTATTATTTTGTCGCATATCAGACGCTATTTTCTGCTATACATAAAAAGGAAAAATTACTGACAATAGCTCATGCATTAATGCGTTATAAAAGGCATTAGTTGAAAAATAATTAAGTGTTATGTGAGTAAGTATAATTTGTACAGATAACTTAATGTTAAAATTTTCTTTATTGATATACATTAAAAACCAGTAGTTGAGTTTGGTAGAATTTCTACCACTTACCCAGAATTTTGTCCTAAAATTAGCAGCAGTAATTTTTTTACTGTTGAAGTTAGAAGTATTCTAATATATCGGGATGAAAATAATACAGATGTTATCTCTTGTTGTTCCTTGTTTTTTTACACCATTACTTTCATATAAAAACTGCAGAATTACGGATAATTTTTTAAATTTAAATTCTAAAAAAAAAAAATACAAATAATAATTTTAATTTTTTATTACAAATATACAAACTTATTTATCTATGAGCTTAATCATCGTTGGCATACATTTAAAAAATTGAAACTGAGAATGGTTTAGTTTTTACGATTTGATCAGAACTGTGTCATATATTCAGCAGTTAGAATATTTTACTTTTAAAATTTAAAACAATCTAAAATGCCGAGAGGCAAATAATCCAAATGTTATCTATGTTATCCCTCCTTTTTGTTTATATCAGCAATTCCTTTCTGAAACACATTAAAAACGCAGTATCATACATGAAATAAGTTATAAATTACAAATATGAATTTAAAAGGAAATGTTGATGTTGTGGCTCTTATGCCACTCTTGAAATGGAGGTTACTCGATTTAAGGCGAAAGATTGAGTATTTCGTTTTGAAGAGCAATTTTAGGGGGAAAGAGCGACTTTGTGATCAAAATCGATCCTTATAATTTTGTAGCAGCAAGTAAAAGACCCCTAGTCATGACTGGCTTTCTCCTGAGGTAGTGTTTTATGTAGGAGGATTTTGGGACCACAAACCTGTTTTATATGCTTCAGTTGTCGTTAGTCAACATAATGGTTTTTGGACAGCTTCAGACTCAATCACATGCTTCCGGCTATGAGTTAACGTCATTGCATATTGTCTAACTGCAGCTCTGAAACAACAACAAATTATTTACTCATATTAGCGTAAATGTAAGTTATATAAACAGCTAAATATCACAATTAACTAATTCACCGGTTTAGGTTAAAATCTACCAGTTTAGAATGGGAAAATATTAGTATATAACCAGAACTGTCTAAAATAATCGTTCACATTCTATATATTTTAAAATCTGGAAGTAAATGATTCAATGTTTTCTCCATTGAGTTTTCATTATAAATTACAAAAGTAGATGAAAAAATCATATTAGGCAAATTGTAATTTGAATAAACATCTTAATATCAAAATTAATTACTTCGCTGGTACGGATTAAATTTTTCCGGACTCGAACCGGCAGCTAAAAATACTGGATTAAAAATAAACATAGAAAAAACAAAGTTTATGGCAGTAACCCATAACAGACTTGATGTACAGCCAATGAAAATTAGAGATTACAGCTTTGAAAAAGTTGATCAGTTCAAATATCTAGGCTCAATCATAACAAAAAATAATGATATTAAAATTGAAATTAGGAACAGATTAAATATGGCAAATAAATGTTATTACGGACTGAGAAATCACTTTAAATCAAAACACTTAGGCATAAAAACCAAAATTAATCTTTATAAAACTTTAGTAAAGCCAATAATTATGTATGGAAGCGAGTGTTGGACTATGAACAAATCTGAGGAAAATAAGCTATTAATATTTGAATGAAAATACTAAGAAAAATATTTGGAGCTAGTGAAGAAAATGTATGGAGAATCCGTTATAATCATGAACTATACTCTAAATTTGGACAACCAAATATTGTGAAAACTATAAAGATATATCAATTAAGGTGGTTGGGACACATTTAGATTCAATGATTTAAACCCAACAAAAATATTACATTTCAAAAAGTTGATGGAAAAAGGAAAAGAAGTAGACCAAACACCAGGTGGATTGATATGGTTGAGAAAACGCTGCATGAAATTGGAGTCAACTAGTGGAGAACTGTGGTGGAGGATGGTTTCAGGTGGAATAAACTTTTAGAGACAGCCTTGGTCTCTAGAAGGCTGTAGTGCTATAGAAAAAGAAGTATGGAATAAAACAGAACTCGGAGATTTTATGTAACTCCACTAACTACACTAATGTACTTCCTGTTCATTTTTATGTCTATTATAGTCAGTGGTGGATCAGTATTTAATCATTTAGCTTAAAAAAAAACTAAATTTGTTATGAGTTTAAGATATACCATGATCCGTGAGACTACCCAACAATTGAGGCTCGTAAAACTCTGTTCGGTACAGAAATGCAAAGGTATCACGGTTCAAATTAAGAAAAAAAAACTTGTTCTTATTCTCTTCTATGCGTTTTACGATGTCCTGCTAATCAAGTATGCGTTAGTTTTGAAAGACGAACATCGAACTTTCGTGATCGTGATTCGCATTGGTAAACGGATCACAAAATTCAACATGCACCTCTGATGCACGTAGATATGAAGCGGCCGAAGAATGACTCCATAACAATGAGCCTATTTTGCATCGTTTGTAATGATAGAAGAACTTAAACACGCGAAATTACAAACAAAAAGAACGGTAGCAAACGGGTTTTTGTCGAAACGGATGCAAAACGAGTTGCAAAATCTTTTCGAAAGGAATCGGGCATTAAAAATTATTCTCAAAAGAAATAATTTTAATTTGTTAAATCTTTCACTCTAATTTTAGTTGATTATTTCTTACTTGTTTGTTTCATAAAATGTCTATGAATGATAGTTTTCTCAAATTGTTCAGGATTTTATATAAGCCCGTCGACTAAAAAATAGGTCTGAGAACGTCATGTCCGATATCTAAACAAACCGTAATAATTACAAGCATTTAGCCAGATGTAAAAGGGTATTTAACATACCAGTTTTTATTTGCGTCTTACATTAAAGGTACTTGGTGTGTTTTAATTACCCATTCCGTTACTCTATCTAAACAGCGTATCTCACGTTTCTGAGCACATTTTTAAAGAAAGATGGATTGTGTTAAACCTTTTCCGATTCAGTGCTTTCAGTAATACTCGGCGGTATTCATGAATAAATATATATAAACACACACACACACACACACACACACACACACACACACACACACATATATATATATATATATATATACATAGATGCCAATGCTTACTATATACTCGGAAATTTTTCAATTTTTAGGTGTGTTTCCGTAATTCCGATCGGAAAACTAATTCTTCCGATTTTCAGCGATATTGTCTAAAATCCCTAAAATTTCCCGTTCTCGCTTTGTTCTTCCCTCTGTCGATAATTCTGTATTCCAGCAAAAAGTAAAATGCGAATATTCAACCAAATAAAAAAAATCAGAACTGATTTTAGACATCTCTGTCTAATGAAACATTAGAACAGTTATTAAATGTGAAATGCAGTAAAAGTTTAAAATGTTTTGAAAATTAGTTTGACAAACAATGTTTGTTTTACATATTAAATAAACATTATTACAATTTTTCACCTGTTTAATTATATCTTATATATACATTAAATATGTTATTTCAATAAACAATACAATTTTTTTTACTTTTAAAGCATTTGTGAATACTAAATTAATATGTCTGTCATAGTTTAAATAAATCTTGGCATTTTCCTCTATTTTTCCCTTTTTAAAATTTATATTTTTGTCTATATGCTAAAAATACCGTTACTGCGATAAACTACAGATTTTTCTCTTCTGGAAGTTGGAACCTATATATATGTAATATATCAAAATTATTTCACTCTAATATTTCCTTAAAAATCTAATCTTTCCCATTCTAATTCCTTAAAATCTTTTTCCCAGCCTCTAAATGTCTTAATCAAAGGAGTGTTCCCGACTCAAAATTCTTTCGGTGCATTTCCCAAAGCTTTCTGTCCTATAGATGTAAATTTTCTGTCCATTCAACGCGTTTTCCAGAAGTCACCGGTAAAAGCCTCCGCGTTTCTTGATCTTAACAGTTTAATTCGTAGGCCAAGTTTCTTGTCCCTTGGGAAAATTCTTTCTGTTTTCGGTCTTGGGCACACCTCTGTTCGAGCAGAGTGATTTTTGTGTCTTTCTCTTGTCTGTCGTTGACTAGTAAATATGTTCTTTTTAGCAGGTATAAAATAAAGCTTTAATTAGACTTGAGCCGTTCTCTTCAATGTGGGCCAACTGCGTCTTTATTAATGCTAGCTGATAAACTTTTCCCTGCCCAGTAGCCCGGGCAAGTTAAAATAATACATAATTATTGTGACCAGAGAAAATAATTATTACGTATATATATATATATATATTATATATATATATATATATATATATATATATATATATATATATGTGTGTGTGTGTGTGTGTGTGTAATTCATTAAAATTCATACCTGCTGGTTACCTGAAATTTTCGCCATTGTTGTTTTTACTTGCACGGGCTTTTGGGCAAACAGATTCCTAAACAACTAGACTACATTTTATAGGTATGAAAATGACATGTTCTCAATCAAAGTCAGAAAAGTAAATATTCATTAAAATATGTAGGGATTACAGGGTTAGACCCTAAAGCGGGACGTGGAAACAGACAAATTCTTTCCCAGAGAAAGTACCTTAGTCAGCGCTCTTAACAGTAAAAAGATGTTTAGATCAGTGGAAAAAGTGAGCCGGAGACAACTGAAAATGTGGTGACTGGACAGAAAATTTTAATTTATTATCTTATAAAGCTTTGAGAAATGTGTTAGAAGAGTTAAGTCGTAGACACACCTTTCAAAAAGATATTTTGTGACTGGGAAAGTAGATTTGGAGGAATAAAAATGATAAAGAGGAGATTTTTTAAGGGATATATTAAGTATAATAACTTTGACATATTACATATATATAAACACATATGTATACAAAAATATACACACACGACACACCATTTCCCTCTAGTCTTTTCGAACGAATTTCTTTATCTAAACATACAGCTTAATTACCGTAATACATATTTGTAGAATGTGAATCACGTAAAATGACACCGAAATGACACCGTCTACCGAGGGGTACCAGCCAAGGAAAAAAAATTCTGTTTGGAATATGTGTGTATGTATATATATATATATATATATATATATATATATAAACTTTCAGCTATATAAATGAAAAATAGACTTTTTCCTTTTCTCAAAGAAAAAAAAAATATGGCTATACAATATTAGTATCACAGTTTCAAAATTTAAATATGAAACATTGTATCTATGAGCATTGATTTATTGTCTTCATAAAATTTCTTTCAATGGTAGTAAAATATATATTTTCCTATATAATAATGAAAAAGAAGTGGGATGTTTTATGCACATTGAATTAAGCGTGTCCTAAGCTATCCTTATATTACACAAAGTAATTTGAACGTGAAAATTTGCTTCCCTTGAAATACCTCCATATATTTACTCATTAAATGAGATAAATGTCAGAAAAAAATTTGTTATGTTTCCTTATTTATTATCAGCATTTACCTGTAAATAATTGGTAAAATAATGATAATAAAAAAAACAATGCGATGTTTTATGCAAATTGAATTAGGCGTGTCCTAAGCTATCCTAATATAAAACAAAGAAATTTGAACTTAAAAATTTGCTTCCCTTGAAATACCTCCATATATTTACTCATTAACTGAAATAAATGTTAGAAAAAAACTTTTGTTATGTTTCCTTATTCACTATCAGCATTTACCTGTAAATCATTGGTACAATAATGATAATGAATATACAATGGGATGTTTTATGCAAATTGAATAAGGCGTGTCCTAAGCTATCCTA
>CM063504.1:43090513-43173013 GCA_032207245.1 Pardosa pseudoannulata | reverse complement strand
ACCCTGTATACATAAAATATATTTCTTTTTAAATGAAATTTCATCCGAAGCTGTGTATAGATCTCACTATTTATTTAATTATTATTTCTTTCTATTATTTCCAACCTATTGATTTTCAAAATTCTTATCTTCATAAAATCATCGAAGTATAAATCTTTACCGTCATGATAGTTTATGTTCCATGCATGGATTTTCCTCGTCTTAATATTAATCATTTAGTAAAAAACATTTCTGAAATATAAGATTTAACCACTGCATTAAATTTTCTCCTAACTTTAATGCCTTTTGTTTGTTGATTTCATTTTATTCTTATTTAGAAGTTTCCTCTTACAGTATGGAACTGACAGCCAGGTGGTTATTTTTATGTCGCTGCTTCTGTTTCGCAAAGAAGTTTTTGTGACTTATAAGTTCATTAAACCTACGAATGAAGACGACTTAAATGAAACAAAGAGCGACAATAAGCGGATTTCTGAATAGGTTTAAATTAATTTTGTATTATCTTTTTTTTCCAATTTTAGCTGATATATTTTTGCTCTTGATATTTTTTCAGTTACACTGCGATTTTTAGTATATTATATTTTGTTTTTATAAAACCAGTACCGTCAAGATAGCAGTGAAAATAACATTGACGGTAGCACACAAAAGAAATAGATTTATTTAAATAGATATTAATACAGATTAATATGATTTTTTTTGTTTCTTTTGTCTATTGAAATTTAATCAATAAAACCGACTAAGAGCAATAAAAAACGGAATTTTAGCAACTTAGTTATTACATTATATACATTAAAAACCTCTTCATGGACGATAAGGAGATCAAAAATTCAATGCAGACGTACTTACTCTAAGTGTTCAAGTATTATCGGGCAAGCTAAAATTGCTCCTCTTACAGTATGGAACTGACAGCCAGGTGGTTATTTTATGTCATTGCTTCTGTTTCGGGAAGAAGTTTTTGTGACTTATAAGTTCATTAAACTACGAATGAAGACGACTTAAATGAAACAAAGAGCGACAATAAGAGGATTTTTGAATACTTTAAATTAATTTTGTATTATCTTTTCTTTTCTAATTTTAGCTTATATATTTTTTGCAGTTGTTGATATTTTTTTAATTACTTTGAAATTTTAGAGCATATTACATTTTATTTTTATAAAACCAGTACCGTTGCATAGCAAAATGTTTGTGAAAATAATATTGACGGTATCACAAAAAAGAAATAGATTTATTTAAATAGATATTAATAGAGATTAATATGATTTTTTGTTTCTTTAGTGTATTGAAATTTAATCAATAAAACCGACTGAGAGCAGTAATAAAAGGAATTTCAACAACTTAATTTTTATATTATATACATTAACCCTTTATGTTCACTATCGAAAATTCTTTGAGATTTGACGGAATTAGGTTAATAATGTAATCTATGAACCTTATATAAGTGAAATATATTTCAATTTTTGCCGGTAGTGGTTTTCTTTTTGAAGGGGGGGAGGTTTAACTGTAAAACTATCTATACCCTTGTGCAGCGTAAAAATAATACGTTCTTAAAATTTTAATTATAGTGGAAGAACATTGAATAATTATCATTAAAAGGATGTGATAGATAAATAGCTAAATAATTTATAAGTAATGTTTTATGTAGGCATATTTATTTGGGGACATCAAGGAAAAAAATCAAATTCCTGATGGTTTTCTCACAAAGTAAGTTTAAACGTGGATATTTCAAAGAGAAAAATAAATTGTGTGTAGTTCTACCATTCATTAATAGTATAAAGTGTGACATACATACAAAAAAATCATTAATATATTTTTAAGAAAAGAAAAATATTTTAACAGGTAGTTTCACTGCGAAACCACTGTTCTATAATGTACCTCTTCGTGGAGGATCATGAAATCAAAAATTCAATGCAGACGTACTTATTCTAAGTGTTCAAGTAATATAGGGCAAGCTAAAATTGCTAGTGATACACTTCTGCAAATGAAAACTTAAATGTATACTTAAATTATTCTCTGTCTTAATATTTTTATTACATACTTTTTATTCTGTTTTCAATTATTTTTCTGAGAAATGCTTGTTTTCAGTCAGATAATTCATGATTTTTTTTATCTATACATAATTTAATTTTTTTAAAACGGATGCCTTTGGCGATGGAATATGTTTGTGTAAAACTTATTCACAGTATCATACAGAGAAATTAGATTTAGATAGATAATAGAATTAATATAGATTAATTAAACCTTCTCTTTCATATAGTCTGTTATTATTTAAACAAAATGTAAAATATTAAAAAAAAATTGAAACTAACTTTGACTTACATCATTACCGTGAGAAACTGAGCATTTTACCACCAAGCCACCAATTCATACGTAATAATCAATTATTTAATGTGAACCAATTTATCTATAATGATGTTATATTAATTATGTAATTTTGTATATGTATTGTCATCGAAAATGTATTGGTATATAAAATTTCATCTCATTTATAAATCAGAAAGTTAAAAATCTGATTACAACATTTATGTACAGACATATAGTACGAGGGAAATAAACCTGTGTATAAAAGATAATTACAAACAATTATATAGTAAATCCTGTTTAATTAGAGACTGATTAAAATTTAATAATGTCAAAGGGGAGGTTAAAATTCCTTTTTTAAAAATTTGATTTACGCATTAGTTTAAATTTGATAATTGATTACATTTGATGATTGATTTACATTTAATTTACATTTGATGAATGTATAAAAAGCTAGTTTGTTCGGGTAACCTATTACTATCAAATTACTATTTAACATATAGAGAAATAAAATTTCGAGCTCTCAGAAAAAAATCCCTGTTGCTGTTATCTATAAAGTCGGTGAATTAGATAACTATTATTTTATCAAAGGAATAATTCATGGGTTTAATCATCATCAGGTTTAATTACTAAAATATTGTATTTTTTATCACACAGCTGTATGAATCGGTCAAGCTGATGTAATAGTTTTCAGAATTTAATTAAATATGAGCATATTTTATTAATGATGTTATGCATGAAAAAAACTGAATTTTTTTTTAAATATATTCATTTAGAGGTGAGTAATTGTCATTTTTATTACGAGTCTAAACTGCTCGTATTTCCATTCTGAATAATTCAGTTGAATGTAAATCAGTTATACTTTAGAAGATAATCATTCTTTTAGGGTAGATTTTAGGTATTGTTTACTTACTTTGTTTTTTAGAATTACCTTTTAATGTTTTTATAAAGGGAAAAAAATGTTTATTACATTACAATATTTTGAATTAAAAAAGCACTTTGGATTTTTTTCATTTACAATGTATATATATATATATATATATATATATATATATTTATATAAATGTATGTATATATATAAATAATATGTTATAGATATATCTAATATGTATATGTATAGATACAATGTTTATATACATACATACATTTATACATATTGTACACACTGTATCTTTACACACACACACACACACACATATATATATATATATATATATATATATATATATATATATATATATATATATATATATATATATATGCATGCATACGTCTGCACAAGATTTGCAATTGAAATGCAAATATATGATGTCTAATTTCTTCACGAAAATCAGATCTAAAATATTACTATTAAAAGTGTGAACGAAACATCGAAAGTTTATTCTCGTTAGTTCAGTTTAATTACAAATTACGAATGTGTATTCAAAGCATTGTCTTGTTCGAGAAATTTTTATCAAGCAACACATTTTATATCGGTTGAAATCCTCTTGTGACATTTTAATAAAGGAAAATTTTACAACCTGTTTAATGTTTGTTTAAAGATATCTATGCAAATTTTATTTATGCATGAGCCAATTAAAATTTCAGTTGCTATTGTATGTTATACATATGTAAGGAGATAATTTTTTGGGGCACGTGCATTGCTTACTAAAGTGAAAATCGATTAAATTTACTTCAAGTACTTCTGCAAGTGAATACTCTTTATTTACCAACGCGTGAAAAGAATATAATTTTATGCGAGCTATCTTTATTTATGTAAATATCGGGAAATTTTATTTAAAAAGATTTAACCTACTAAATCCAACTGAAATTCATATATTTTATCAGGTTACAATTTCGAAACTGAATATCAGTCAATTACAAACGTGATACAATGATGAGAAATGATACAATATAAGAATTATATATTTGTATTTAATTAACATAAAAATTTTTATTCAAAACATTCATTTGACTTGTTTCTCTAGATATTCCCACATGTGTTGTTTTTACAATGTTGAAACTAAATATTGCCCAATTATCAATGTTTAACAAGTGCATAATATTCCATTAACAATTTTAATTTATATGTAATATTTATTTAAAAAGATTACGTATTAATTATTATTAAATGTCCCATATTTGGTAACTATTATAAGAGAAATTTACGTATTTTTAAAAGACAATGATATTACATGTCATTAATTCTTAGTTACAAAACATTTGGTTTCAGTAATAAAAATAAGAATTGTTTATAGTTTTACAGTGCAACTTTTAAATAAAATACTACAGCATTTATATAGACAATTTCTTTAAAAAAATTACAACATATTATTGTAGACGAAACCCATAATTCTAAAGCAATGCAATGTATTTAAAAGTTTAGTATATATATATATTATGTATATATACGTATATATATATATATATATATATATATATATATATATATATATATATATATATATATATATATATATATATATATATATATATATATATATATATATATATATATATATATATATATATATATATATATATAAACACACGTAATAATTATGTTAGGGTTTCTCAAAGAGTGTTACGCGGATCCTCAGGGTTTTTCAACGACACTATAGGAGCTTCCCCAGAATTTGTTTAACATCATTGGTAGCAAAGAAAAAATCTTCTTGTTTTTTTTTCTGGATGAGTATGAAAAATTTAATGACATTGGTTTGATCAATAACATTACTTTATTAAATAATGTCATTGTCAGGATTGTGGTGTTATTTGAAAAGAGAATATCCATTATAATTAGAAAACTCTTTGTCTGTGTTGTTAGCATTTGCAACTACTTGTATTTTTGAAACTGGCTTTTCTGCATAAGCCTCAACGAAACCAAATACCTGAATATAGTGGGTGCAGAGAATGACATAACGAACTTTGTGATAATACTTGTATTATGTCTTGTTTTACTTGTGTTATTTCGTTAAAAAAATTGCTTGCTTCAGCATCAATTTTCGGAAGTATTATTTAATTTTTTGTACTGTTTTATATTGTTTAGTTTTATTTTTTGTCTAATCAGTGATAAATAATAGGTCCCCCAATTGCTCCTTAAGTAAACTCCTTAAGTTATTCAGAGGTTATGTTACTATGTATGCGGTAAAAAAGGGTTCCATGGGATAAAAAGCTTGAGAATCACTGGGATATGTCATTTGCAGGGACACCTGTATTTGGATAATTGTGTAACAAAATCGTGTAACCAAAATTGGTAACTAAAAGTTTATCATTACCTTTGTGTAAAATGTTACAGTTTTTAAAAAGCTACTTCTCTATAGAGATTACAGAAAGAAGGTCTAGGGGTGCAAAAGAATTCAACTGTGTGTGTCGGGTGGTGTTTTGGAGTGCAACGGTCTACAGTTCTCCTAGGCAAGGGCTAATGAAACTGGGACCTACAGCTTAAAGCCGATTCCAAATATACGATTACAAATGATTCCAAATAGCTACAAATATGTGTGCATCGTTCGACGTGTGTGTGTATGTATCTGTGTTGTATGTACGGGTTGCAAGCATACACCCAAGGGCTTAGTAGAATGATTTAAGTGCAGAGAATAAACGAAGCTATCATTATTAAGAGACATTTTGATATTTTTGTTTAATGAGGTTCGTTTATTAGTAAATGAAAAGTAAAATATTTTTTTATATTTATAATAACCAAGATCAATTTTGATATTTGAATAGTTCACTGAATTCAGAAAAAAGACAAAAATCAACTGCTGAATTTATTGGAAACTGAAAAAAATCAGGAAAATCAGATAATTCCATGAGAAATAAGTACTAGATAAAAATCAGATAGATATCATCTGCGGATATAGATAAATTTCCAACAATCTGTTTATGCATTCAAGTTGCATCTCAGAATGATTCACTTTCACAAAAGAAACTCCAAAACGTGCCTACTACCGCATTCTCATTTTGAGCTTGTTTTACACCTTTCATGAAACTCTGAATACCCTAACAAGCAAGGGAAAACCATAAATTTTATTTGCAAACTTTTCTAAGTGTACAAAACCCTATTTCTCCCACGCTGAATCTCACGATTTTTATTCTATTCACCGAAGAAAAAATGAAAATAAATGAAACAAGAATTTCTACATCAAACAAATTTCAGATAATTCCGGTCAGCCACAAAGCTATCACGTTGAAACGAGTTTGGTAGTTTAGAAGATGAAAGAAGTTGGTCAAAACAGCCTAGTTACTCTTTTAGTGACAGCATAATGTTTGTGTTTGATATTAACCGATTTTTACGGTCGAACATCAAAGATAAAATCTAATATAATTCCATTGAATAAAAGCAGTTCGTTTCTCGGCTGTTTATTCAATGAATAGATATAAAATCAGCCAGTAGAAAACATTTCTCAACTTTTCCAATTTTTTGTTGGTGTTAAAAATTTTATTTAGAGATAAATTCTTGCACTTGCAAGGAATTATGTTTGTAACAAACATCAGAATGGTTTTAATAATAATAATTTTCTAAAAACCAGTTCATAATAATTGTAACCTCTATTACATTTTTAAGAACTATATATTTTATTTCTTGATGAAAACTATTTTTTAATTTTAAGTTCCTTAAATGTTTCAATAATTTTTAATCTTTAAAATTTTTGATATTGTTAGTTCTAAGTTTACAGAAAAATAAAAAAATATTTAGCTTCGCGATTGTTATAAAAATTTAGATTTTAATTTCTATATTTGAAATCTTCTCTTGTAGATACATATATTTAATATTTTAAATCTAGTACATATAATTAATGTTTTTTAAAGCGTTTCTGAAAATGACAGTCATTTTTAAGTTAAGCGAGATATGTACAAACCTACAGATGTAGAAACAAGTCAAAATTTCTTCAGGGATAATCGAAATGAATATTTAAAGTTTTTTAGTTAAAATTTTCGTGTGCTTGCGTACAGATTTAACACAGAAATTAGTCATAATGGATTCTCGCATGGTCATAACGGGTATTTCCATTTACATCTGAAGACCAAATATATCTGCTTTATTACTTCCTTTAAATCGTACAAAGAATTAAAAAAAATAGCTAATATAATAACAATTTTTCGACAAGAAAGGTTCTACATACCGATAAGGGAACAAGATGTTTTAAATGTGGTCAAAATATCAAATATTTTTACTGACTCAAAATGTACTAGCCTTTCTATACATGCATGTAAAATTGGAAACCGATAATTGCGATACCTCAACAGTGAATTACATACATGAATTCATGAAAGTGACTATTTTTAACAAATGAAAATGTTTTTCATTTAATTCCATACAATTACAATACTAATATTTTTTTTTTGTATTTAACACATTGTGTGCGGGTAAATTTCGCAGCGGAATTGTACTTGGAGCGGGAGTTTTGCCCGTAAATTTAGTTATTCAGTTAAATCGCAATAGATCGAAAATTATTTAATTTTTTAACCAACTTTTCGTATTTTATATTGAAATATATAAACAAATATATCATAGACAATTAAATAAATATACATATATATATATATATATATATATATATATATATATATATATATATATATATATATATATATATATATATATATAACATACATATACGTATATATAATATCATTTTCGCAAGATTAAATAAAATGTTAATTTTAAATCTAAATTGATTTTTTTAATCAACCTTCTAGTTCTGTGGTTCTTCATCGACTCATGTAAAAACTAGTCTTATTTGTTTAATTTTTTCAAGAATCTATATAGTAGACATGAACATTCGGCTTCGTTTTCCTGTATATACCGTTATTTTTGTACCCACAAGCAAACCATGTTGTTACACTAATCCATACTAGTATGTGACCCGCGCTCAAGTATCAATCGTCAGAAAATATACTAGTACGTGTCCCGCATACAATGTCAGATAAAAGAATTACGTTTCTTACACAGGTTGCCTTATAACGTATAAAATAAAACTTTTCTTTAAATTAGCAATAAGGCTCTATATTTTTTTTAAATAAATAAATATATGCCAGAAACTGTCAAACTTTTTCTAGTGTGTCAGTAAATTTTGTTATCAAATGATTTTAGAAATACCTGAAGATCCTGCCACAGCATTGTAAAAGGCTTCAAATATATATCAGGATTGTTATATGTTTTAAAAAAGTTATAAGTATGATGAAATTAAAAAATTAGCTAAAAAAAACTGTTTAAAATGATTTACTTTTCTTAATATGCTTTAAATTAGATTCTAAAAATTTAAAAAATAATTACAGCGTTTACTGTATAACTTGCAAATTGAACAGAAAGAAATAAAATAGTACCAAGTTAATTTAAATCCATTAAACAAAATAGTGTAATTAATAAGTAGGTACTTAATAGCCATCGCCTATATGAAAACGGTTCCGAGTTTCTAAATATTAAGACAAGGAATAATTTAAGTATACATTTAAGTTTTTAAGAGGCAGAAGTTTTTCACTAACAGCAATTTTAGCTGGCCCTATATTGCTTGAAGACTTATTAAGTAAATTCGTCTGCATTGAATTTTCAATCACCCATGGAGAATTTTTTTATTTTTTTAGCATGTTCTTTAATATCAGATAGACTGATTCAAAGAACTAAATTCGGTTTTAAATTTTATATTTTGAAACAATGATCTAGAGAGAAAATTGCTCATCGTTAAGTTGTAAAAGATTTCAAAGAATATTGTGTCAAATTTTAATAAAAGTATTTGGGTTTTATTTGTGTTTTAGTTATACTTTTACATTTTAATATTAGTTTTAGCGTTTCTCTGTATGGTCTGTACACAAAAATATTGTATGTATAGTAGAAAATTTTGAGTTACAATAATGGATAGTTATATTTCTATTACGGCAGATAGGTATAAGTTGCGATTTCACCCACTGCTATTCTGGTGTAGAAAATGAAATTATACATCAAATTTTCAGCTAAACTATGAATAAACAACAATCATTTTTTAGACCTAAATATATAAAATATCAAAGAATGTTGATAACTCCAAAATTAAAAAAAAATCTTCTAGTAGATAAAATTGCAACTATATTCAATGAACATTCCAACGGGTCTACTCAAGAATTAGGTTGCCCTTGGTAAGTTTGGCGAAATTATTGGCGATATTTACTATAACACAATGGTAATTTATCGGAATGTTCTATGTTTTGCTTTTTCTGTCGACTTTAATGCACAGTACGCCTTCGTAATAGAATTATATACTCTTACTTAATTAAAGTAAAAGTCTTGAAAACCGGACAGTTATATTTATGGGTAATTAATCTCTTAACAGTTTACAAATGCAAAAACTCCATATTATTAAGAATCAGCCATAGTGATCCATTATTGGTTTGTTATATCTAATTTTTTTAAGCATTGCTTACTTTTAATATACAAGAAAAGAGTTACACAAGGAAAGTTGGATGCAAATATCATATAAATTATAATATAGATACAGATTGTTTAGCCACGGTGAAATCAGGAGAAAATGTCAGGCTACCATACTTAAACCATTATTGCCAAGTTGGCGGGGGAACCAAGTTCTTTAGTCAAACCCATTCCAACATTCCAACATAAATGTTATTCGGGGTACTTAGACGGAAGGCCGAATCACCTGTTGTGAAGATAACAATTACTTATTGAGAGTCCTTCTTTAAATTGCAACACAATAAATTTTTAATACTATTCACTTAAGATTGGGGGCCCTAAACAGTTATATAATATAAATTAATATAAAAAGCAAAAAAGATAAATTGAAGAATTAAGAGTAGAGAATATTACAGTTACATAAATTTAAGATATTAAAAGTAAAATAAGTAAATTTTGTTTTTATTTTTTTATTTTAAGAAGAAAATACTTGGGGTTTAAGCTATTCTTATTGAATTAATGGTTAAAAGACAAAAATACAAATCAAGAGGAATGAAATAAAAGTAACAATGTCGTTGTAATAATGGAGTAACAAATATTGTAACAATGGAGTTTGGACAGAAACAGATAAAACAAATTATCAATGTTTTAAAAAATAAAAAGTTAAAGATTGTAGATATAACATACTTATACAAGTAAGATACTACCCAGAGCTATTCTAGTGTCGAAAATAACCTTTTAGCCCAGTTTTCAACTAAACCATGGACAGAATAATATTCTTTTTTCAGAATTGAATAACTGAAATAACATTAACTGTTGAAAACACAGAAATGTAAACAAACATTTAGTAAATGAAATTGCTAAAATATCTGCCAATAGTCGAAGTAACAAAATATAAAAAAAAAATGCGGTTAAATATAGGTGCTACTGAAACAGTTTAATCAATGTTTTAGAAAATAAATGTAGAAATTTTCAAATTTAAATAAATGGAAGAAATGTAAGTAACAGAAAGCAATTCGGTACAACTTTGATATACCCCCCAAAAAATTACGCTCCAAATCTGGCACTCCCTACAGACTTTTTAGGGTTGCTGTTTCTTATTTTGGTGTTGCCCATTTTGGTTTTTCAAGCTTTTAGGGTTTTGCTGTTGCCAAATTTAGCATTTCTTGTATTTTGTACCATTTTTTGAGTTTTGTGGCAACAATTTTTGGATTTCATATTAATATGAATGATGCGCTTGGCATGCTTGGCGAAACTAAGATGGCGTATAAACAACCAAGCTGTAATTACTGCACTGCAAATTTCTCGAAAATATTCAAAATTGGGAACAGATGTATTATAGACGCCGGTCCCATCCACCATGCTTTTTTTTGCCAAAGCATCTTGTTTGATTTAGAATATCCTGATACTTTTTAACAATTTCAAAAATAGTAAGAACCGAAATAACTTCACCGTCATAACTAAATCCCAGAAAATGATAAGAGAAAAAACAAAATTACTTACTAAATCGCAGAAAATGATAACCTGGGTACAACTTTGATATACCCCCCAAAAAATTACGCTCCAAATCTGGCACTCCCTACGGACTTTTTAGGGTTGCTGTTTCTTATTTTGGTGTTGCCAATTTAGGTTTTTATCAGCTTTTGGGTTTTTGCTGTTACCAAATTTAGTATTTTCTTATATTTTTTACCATTTTTTAAGGTTTCTTTTTTAAGTTTTATGACAACAATTTTTGGATTTCATATATGTTTTACCGCCATTTCATTCATTCGCCATTTCTTTATGAAGTGATCAAGCGCTTTTCTGACTTACTGTATTTTGCTGCAAATCAGGTTGTATTTTCCAATTATATTTTTTTTTCTATTAATTATTTTTATCTTTTACCTTTCAATATGTTTCGTAAATCATGTTTAGCGGCTAATGTTGATTGTTTCAATAAATTTATTGAAATTGCTGCTGGATTAAATTGGGAGGAATTCAAAATTTCTGTATAAATAATTCTTTTTATTAGATTGCCGGCACATATTTTCAATTGTATTTGTTAAAATTTTTGTGTAAATTGCATATAATATGTTATTCAGTGTCCTTTATTTGTATTTTTTATGTATTTATTGTATTTGTTAGGTATTCTTTTTTTGTATTTAATGATTCCGTATTTTTTATGTATTAATTATTTGTATTTATCGAGAATCCATCTTGGCGAGAGAAAAAAAGGCGCCAAATACAGGTATTTTGCTTGGCGAGAAAAAAAAGTGGCCAAATTTCCGATTTGGGGGGGGGGGGTATATCAAAGTAGTTCCAGCAATTCTTGCTCAAAATTGAAAATTCTATGCTTTTGAATATCAAAAAACCTTAATTGAAATGGAATATGACTTTTAAAAAAATATATCTTTTAAAAGAAATTACAAATTTTCATTATCTAAACAAAGGAACATGCTATCATTCTTTTCAATGCAGAACAAATTGCCTCTCAAATTTTTTCAACTGAAACACTTTTTATCGGTAAATGCATTTTTTAGTTGGAAATACTAATTGATTTAATTTCGTTGACAATGGAGGCAGTGTACTATAAGGAAAATAATTTAACTTAAAATATATTTCTGTCAGCCTCAGTCATAAACATTACGCTTTTATAAATATTACGCTTCTAAAAATAGTAGAAAAGAAAAGAATAAATTTATTATGTTCATTGATATGTGCCTCAAAAAATATTGAAATACAATGCGGCTTTCTTTAAGTCTGGAAGATTTAACTTTGGAAATTTATTTATTTATTTATTTATTTTTACCACGACAGGGAAAGAAAGGAGTGGTCAAATCCACGAAGCATACGCGTAGACCTAGTTTTCTCTGACAAACCGTTTTCTTTTGAAGTTTGTGAAATCAAATGAGTACGCGAAGGTTTCCCGAGGTAACAAATCGGTCACAGCCGCAGAGAAATAATGGAGCAAATCTTAATGGAGAGAGCGGCTAAAGGATACATATATTTCTTTTATATATTTCGATGGTGTTATTTTTCCATAGGATAAACGATAAAACTGAGAGACCGGTGTATTATTATGTAGAGAAATGAAGCTATCTAATTGAATAGTCTGTCGCATTTGCCGTAGATGGTTAACAAATTTTGTAGCAGTCATCAAAGACTAAAAATTTCCGATCAAGAAAAATGATTATTTTTGGTGTCTAATTCTTAAATGATTTAAGCAATTCTAACAAATGAATTCAAAGTGTTTTACACTTAATTTGCTCACAGCCTTACATAAATAGATTATCGTGAATCATTAACCCTTTGACGAACGGTGGTTATGCAGTGAATCCACCTGTTAAAAGCTCCTTTTTTCTACTTTTTAAAGACACATGAATGAATTTTTAAAATTTTCTATGTCTGTGACATTTCAAACTTGAAGCAGATAAAGACACTGCACTTAATTCATTTTTCCATTTGAAATATGCATTTTTAAACTTCTTTACCCAGAATATTCAAAAATTCGATTTACCTCCCTACAGGATTTATAAATAATAATTATACTGAACTCTTAAAATTTTTTAATATTTTACTTTTCTGATAGGCTTGATTTGGTTTGGAGTGCTACGGTCTACTTTTCACAACACGAGGGCTAATGAGACTGGGACCTACAGTTTAAAGCCGATTCCGAAAGGCTACGGACATACATGCTTCAGTGGTATTCAAACCCATGAACTCCGGTACTGAAGGCCAACATCCTAACTATTCGGCCATCTTTCGGCAACTTTTCTGATAGATTTGAATAATTTGATTTCTGATTTCAATCATTGTAAACTAATTATTTAAATGATTACTGAATAATTTTAGTAGAAACTCAGATTTTTCTTTATTAAAAAGATTTCTGGATTAACATAAAGGGTTACGATTATAACTTTAAGCAAATAAGGGAATGTTCTTGTAAATATCCAGGCCAAGAGGACACAAAACCTGTAAAATCTGAAAAATCGATTTTTCAAAATTTTATTTATGTTCTCAAACAACTGAAGCCAAAATTTTTATCCGGATCATTTGACTTCCGCATTAAACGCACAAACCCTTTTATACCCATTAAGACTGCTCACGATATTCTATCCCTAAGATGTTTTCAATTTTGTTACAATCGGGAAAATTCTGTTTTCTCTCTCAAAGACAAACCATATTACGTTTCTCAACTCAGAGATCCGAAACCGTACACTCATTTCGATGCGACTACTAAAACAAAAGTTTTCAACCGAAAGAAACAATCAACCATATATTTTATTTTTATAGGACCTTGTCCTTGGACGTAGTGATGCATTTTTGTTGATAAAATTTCTTTTGACAGGCAGAAGGTCAGTAATCTTACTTTCGGTATGTTCATCTTACGTACATGCACACAAACACGAATTTCCTCTCACACACATATACGCATTATATATATAATTTTCGGTACTCTCTATACACACATGTATGCATATATATATATATTCTATATATATATATGTATATTCTATATATACATATATATATATTACATATATATATGTATATATATATATATATATAATATATATATACATAATATATATATATATATATATATATATTGTGTGTATATATATATAATATATATATATATATATATATATATATATATATATATATATATATTATTACATACATATACATATTTACATACAAATATTTATTTATTAAAAGCAAGAACTTTTTTTTGTTAAAATCGTTGCATTTAATTTGCCCCGATAAAAGTTAATAATTTTCTTTATTTATTCAGATGTTTCATACTCAATCATTATTTAAGACATGATAACATTAATAAGAACGGAGTTTTTAGCGAACTTGTTTATGTTTGTGTTATAGAATAGGGTGGAGCAAATCCCTTTCAAAATGAAATAATTGCATGGCAATAACATTAAATTAAATTACACACTCTCATTAATTTAAGTGGAAAACATTAGAAGTTAAGATAATAAAATAAAAAGTGACTCAGAAATAAAAATAAATGCAACTAAATTAACTCGAAATAAATTGCTAGTTCAACCACGGAGAGATAAACTGACCTCTGCTAATGGACATAGGTGTAAACGGATTGACAAATAGCATCTATAAACTAGTTTGAAAAAACGTTGAATGTTTTTTTTACAAATTCATACAGAAAAGCTCAGTTATGAAAGATACACCATCAGTTACCAATTAATCACTATCGATAAGATCTTTAATCTCTACAAAAGGGCAACCTGGAAACTGAATACTTTTCAAGATCTACAGAATTTTATTGTACTACAAATCCTAACTAAAATGAGATATCTCTATTCAAGGGAAAAATACTTTCCTTTTATTAGAACTGCAGTACATTTTGTAACGCTATTAAGTTCTTTATCCTACCTTATAGTAATATATTATCGCAAGAAATCAAGTATCACCCTTAGTTATTATCTAACATGTCATCTATTGTACTTTCAAAGATTATTATCGATAAGTTGTTAATATTATTTTTTTAAAATGTACTTTATTGTTTGGAAAACCTTTTGTTTACCTTAGCGATTCCTTTCACTGAACTTCTTAATTAGTTAAATAATGCTAAGTTAACGGTAAGGAAGTTCTAGAGATTTTCTTGGGACACCTTTTGCAATCTGCTAGGATCATCTGATCGGAAATTCATTGTGCCAGTAATTTTTAAAAGTCTTTTCTTCTTTACTGTATTGTATCTATAGTATATTAAAAATCTATTTTTTATGAAACGTTCTTGTAGATATTAACTCTTAACTTACCAGTTTGTATGCTGTTTGATTCACGGGGTTTTTGAATTTACAATAACTTTAGTTGATCTCATTATATGTATAATAAGAATATTTATAACGGACGGAAGGAATATATATAATTTCCGGTAAACTTTTATTTTTAACGATAAACATGCTGTTGTTACTTAGTATCTCTATCAAAATATATAATCTATGATATTATACAGTCTAGAGATGCCCTTTAGAAGAGCTAAGTTTATTAAATTCTCTACTTTCTAATTCTAAACAGAGAGAGAATTGACTGAGAAGTATCTGAGTATCACTGAATGATATTTATGGTGGTTTTTTAAATATATCCTCCAGATCTGGTGTTTTAGAAGTTTTATGCAATCCAATTCTCAACTGAGGCTACTTGAGATGATCCGAGTAACACTACATATTATATATGATGTAATATCTTCATAAAGGTCTAGAATATTAGAACAGCTGTTCTCAGTTTTATACAAATCTGAAAAGAAAGATTAAAAAATACACTGGTCAAATATATACTGATGATACTGCTCCCTGATGTTACAGTATAGAAATATTATAAGTGCTGGTTTTTAGATGTTTTCAACCCAATTTTAAATAGAATGATAAATAAGAGGCACGAAAACACTGCAATAATGGCAAATTAGAAAAAAAATATTTATATTGTTATATTCCTTGTAATTTAGATTTAGTCAGAAAGTTCAGATTCAGTACAAAAAAATTGCTCTGTATGATGTTAGCAATTTAGAATAAATAACTGGTTAAATATAAAAGTAACTATGAATTAAGTCGGAGAAGGCTGGAATTTGTATAAAAAAAAGCTATGATAAAAACTATTTGAAATTCAGCATTTAACAAAATTGAATAAAACAATTTAATGCATAGATAAGCAATAGATTTAGCAATAGATTAGTACTACACAAACACAAAGGCTTCATTTTTACCAGAAAACTCCTTGCAGTGTTTTAGTAAATTAAGTACTAATAAAAACTGAATATTTTGTAGACACAGGTTGATGAATCTATTATACAATTTGTCACTGAACTTTCTCATTTATCTTGGTATTATTTTGTTAATATTGGCCAAATTAGTTTAAATAGATATTATCAAGTTGAAATTAAAATAGTATTATATTTATAAAGAGTGAATCTATCTATCATTCTATCTAAAATATAAATATTATATATAATAATATAAAAAAATATATATATATATATATTAAATTATATATATAACATATAAATATATAAACATATATATACATACATATATATATACATAAATATATATATATATATATAATATAAAGATCATATATTATACTATATATATATTTTATACATATATATATATACATAAAAATATATATATATATATATATATATATTATATAATATAAATATATATACATATTTGCATACATATATATACATATAATATTATATATATATATATATATATATATATATATATTATATATATATATATCTATATATACATAATATTATAAATATATATATAAAATATATATATTTATATATATATATATATTATTACTATATATATACATATATATATATACATACATATATATAACACATATATATATATATATATATATATATATATATATACATATATATATACATATATATATACATACATATATATACATATATTTATATATACATATATATATATATATTAATATATATATATTAATTAAGCATGCATTTACTATCTCAACGGATAATGCTTTTTTATTTACCATGAGGATTCATTACCATTTTAACTAAGGGTGGGCACTATAATATATAATGTAAACAAAAATAAATGCTATTATCATGAAATTTACGGTAATAATATTAATAGGGCAATTTATTCTAAGCATGAAAAGTCACATAAGTTTAAACTTATTAAAAGTAAATTGTAAAAAAAAAATGTATTTCAGGGTAGTATTTTCCTTTCTGCCATTCCTTTTGTTCTTTTACTCTTTGAGCAAAATATTTTAGTCGTGCTTTTTGTTCTGGACCGCTTGATAAAATCCTTCTGTGTTCTTTTATTCATGGTAAATGAGATATTTTTTCGACCGGATTTAGCGAAGCAGATGTGATTTTAGATAGGTTACAATTATTATGAAGAGCTTAAACATCTCTTTCATAACAATCATCTTCTATATTTCTTAACCGAGGCATAATCCAGGCTCTATTGTTAAAAAAACTGCAAGTGTACAAAAAGAAAGAAAAAAACTCCGAAAACTTTCTTCAAATGAGTTGCTTTTCATTTTCGTACTGATAACATTTTCACTTGAAAAGTTCATCCTAAAAGCTTGCATTATTTCTCCATACTTCTTTTTCTCCTTCTGAGTTTTCATGGTATGTTATTCACAAAATGCAAATGAAAGTCATCTCATTTTTTGGCAATTTTAAAGTTTTATTTCGCGGAACATTTTATACAATGTTCTGCTGCAGGAATTATGGAAGTGTAAAATTATCCTACGGATCAATAATGAAAATTTAGGGCACGTTTCCGGTTCTTTTTTCAACAAGAAAGATTGCATGCAAATACTCATGGTAACATTGAACTGTAGTCATATAGGTTTTTCTAAATTATTTTAAAAATACTGGTGATGAATGTCCATGGCATATGTATAGTCTTCAATGTCTTTTCGGACGATAAACATATCTTGCTGAAAATACCAATTCTCCTTTAGTTATCAAAATATAGCATTTTCGTTTAAAGTTAGTGTTTAACACGTTGGCTGCCACGCGCGTTATACAGTGAAATCTCCTTCAGGCCACGAGTACCGCTGTGTATTCTGCTATGTATTCCCACTGATATTTTAATTATATTATTGAATCACTCGTTGCGAGAACTAGCCTGAAGGGTGTCTGGGCTGATCAGCTAATATGTAACAAAAACCTCTGGGCTTGATTTACTTATTTCAATTTTTAATATGTTAAAAATTTTGAATCTTTAATTTCATAAATTCCATTTTTGTGCTGTAAGTTTTCATTTTTTCAGTTTCTGTTTTACATTTTTAATCATTAATTTTTATTCAAACGTTGCTGATTATCGTGTTTTTTGTCTTTCTAAATTTTCTACCTATGTATTTGTTTTTAAATGTTTTTCTTTGGTTTTGGGCATCTTTCTTTTTTAACCTTTCATCAAAATTAATTTTCCCAAAATTGATTCAAAATTGTGTTGTTCTATTGGGTTTTTCTTCTTGTTTGGCGCAGTTTGTCCCATGAGGAATTAGCGCCACTAAATTTCAACCAACCAACCAACCATTCAAACTAAGCAAGCTGTTTGGATGGATAATGGAAAAATTAGAGAATCTGCAGGCCCCGTAAAGAGGCTGGTTCTGGATATATAACTTTCACTGTACCGCGCTATTGTATTTACTTTTATGCAATTATTTTGTAATTATTATCAATAATTTTTTTATTTTAATTTAATTTTTTTTATTTCATTATTATTACTCTTTCTGTACTTCCAGTGTTATTCTGTCTCTTTTTCATTTTTATGCGTTGTTTTGTAATATTATTACTGTATTTATACCGCATTGTATATTATGAGCTACTGTGGATTGTACAACCGAGGACACCCGAAACATCTTAAACCTTTGTTTTAAGGCAGATGGTCCTCGTTGGCGCAGCCAATCTCTCGCTCCGTTTGTTTCCAAGTTATCATTTCTGTTTATTTGTGTTCATTAATTCGCATATGTTTCTTATCTTGCCATTTTACATGATCAGTTTGAATCTTTTCAGAGTAAAGGGGATATAACTTAAAATCTTTACTCTATTTCATTGAGATGTAGATTGGTTTGGTTTAGGAGTGCTACGGTCTACTTTTTGCAACACGATGGCTAATGAAACCGGGACCTACTGCTTAAAGCCGATTCCGAACGGCTACGAACATTCATGCCATAGTGGGATTCGAACCCACGAACTCCGGCTCCGAAGGCTAGCACCCTAACCCTTCGGCCATCTTTCGGCATTGAGATGTAGAAAAGAGAAATAGAAAGCTTATCACTGAGTGAGTCAAACAGCAGTGAACAAAAAATCGTTCATGAGACTTACAATAATTTTCTCTATAAACTATTTTTATATCCCTTTTATAACAGTTCAATAGTTTTTTTGCTTCCTGTGAAATATCTTTTCAGATACATATGAATATCCTTCACAAGTAGTCAAATAAACGTCACGCCAATACGGGTGACGCGGAAACTTTTCTGTCACCCGAATACGGGTAACGCAGCAGTCAAAGTTAAAAAAGAATCTTTTGAATTTCTTCAATTTCAAGTAATGTACTAATATATTATTCAATACTTCCTCCGCCTTATTAAATGGTTAGAATGAAATCAAACAACTCACCATCTAAAATACAATTCACTATAATTTTATAATATGTACTGAATTAAGTTCATTGGTTTTCTGAGGGCTAGTTAAAATTGTACCTATCGTATAAGATAGATATCAAAAAGGCTAAAAAATAGATATCTTGAGTTTTTAATACTGATTTCAAACGTCAGGATCCTAGATATTAAACGACATTCAGCTTTCAGAAAGCGACACTCAGCATTGTGAAAAGTATGCTTGTTTGTTTGTTTAAAAGGAGTGCTACATAAAAAAATATTGAAATTTTATGAAAAAATTATTGTTAGATTCCTTCTTAGTATAAAATATTCAGCTAAATCTTGCCATATTTTAAAATAATGTATGCTATTGCAATTTCGTCTTATTATTAATTTACATTGTATTTTCTTAATATTATTTGACATTCACAAAACAATTAATTTTTAAAACTACATCTCTTGAAATTTTTATTTCTCATATCATAATCAGTTGTTAATGTAAAATATTTCACACAAGAGATGTTTGATAGAAAAGTACATACACACTAAAATGTAACTTTTGGTTAACATTTGGAAATTTTTCCTTCCCAGTGCAATGTCAAAAGGGGCCATTTTGGGATGCCTTTCGGAGAGGAAAACTTATTTTAGGACTTAAAACCTATTTTTTCTTTTCATAAGTAGCTCATAAAAAGTGAAAGCGGAGCTAACGTACTATGGAGAAGCACAAAACAGCTTCTTTATTTTCAAATATTAGGAAACAGTTTTCAGATGTCGTTTAGTAATAGGGGTTGGCAGGTAAAAAAAATCTGAAAATGGAAATAAATACGCAAGCTTCGGGTGACGTGGAAATTTTGCTGTCATCCCAATATGGATAACGCAGCAGTCAACGTTTATAAAAGTATCTTTTGAATTTCTTCAATTTCAAGTATTGCCTCTCTCAATGCGCCCTTCGCCATATTAATTGGGGAGAATGATGTTTTCTGAAATGAGGCAATTTCTTTAGGGCTGTTTCTGACTTTTTCTTTAAAAGTTTTATGTAAGGGGACTGGATCCTCACAGTTGGAAACCCAGAGGGAGACCATCTCTACAAAGGGATGGATTATAGGAAAATATTTCTTTAAACTAGTTTATCTTGGGATGGAATAAAAAATTTCTTTTGTTTTTAAAGACTTTTGTTTTTAATTGACTTTTGTTTTTAAAGGGACATAGTAACTTTCGAGGTCCAAGTTCTTTAGAACCTTTTTCGAATAAAAAAGGGAAATTTTTGAATAAATTCCGTATAAAATAAAAAATTCGGTCTTCAGATTTCAACAGAAGTATTTATTTTTACCGTGCTTGAAAGCGCTTTGACATAAGTATGCGCGCAATAGAAAACTTTTACTCTGAAACTTTAAATATTCATTATGACTTTCCTTGAGTTTATTTTGATTAGCTATATTCTGAGGTCTGTACATATTTCGCATAACTGAAGAACAAACAATTCAGCCATTCATCATAGAACTCATGAATACTATTTTTATTTCAATTTAAACTTATTGTATGCTGTTATTTTTGTAAAGTGTTATTGATAATCTCTCTCTACCCCATACAGTGTTTTAATACAATCTAATTCTCCGTGAAATAAAACACTTCTGATCTAGAGAAATAGGTTCAGGTATATCAGACTAAACCATTCTCTATGATTATAAAATAAATACCTGTATAATGTTTAAATTTTGTATGGAAGACTGTCGTAATATCTAATCTACACTCAATGTAATGATAAATTCGAATATAATAAATATTAACGCAGCCAAGAAAGTTTAATTGTAGGCTGTTGAAATTTTGTATTTAGGACTGTTGTAAATTCATGTTGAGCTAATCTGGTTTATATTAGAATCTGCACTCTATATGGTTAACAATTTTAACATAACCCACATTTAAACTCACATATAACACACTAATTAAATTATCGCTCTATTAAAATTGGGACAAAGTATTGTAATCCTGATTGCTTGAAGGAAAAAAATATAAAGCAACTTTATCTTCTCGACGTTCAAATATATAAGAGTATTAGTGACTTAATTATTTATTGGTTAGTTTTGACAGAAAAGGAAAAAATACTTTGACACTGCTATTTAAGATAAAATGAAGCACAAAGAAATAACTAATACAAATATAGACGAAATAACAGGAATCTCATTATAACAACTTTTTACTAAATGAATGCAGTTTTCTTAATTAATGTTATATATGCATATTTTTCCATACCGTGTAATATCATAATTTTAATACAAAAATTACAACATAAAGCATGCGTAAATACTTAAAATTTTTTTAGATTAAGTTATCTTAAATATTAGGAGACCTGGGCTAGTTGTTAAAGAATTAATAAATATTTGAAGTTATTTTGCAGCTTGAACTTATTGCTTTAGTTATTGAAATAATGTATTTTTCAAAGTAATTAGATTAACGATAATTGAAGTTATAATTAGTTATTCAAATGCATTTATACTCTAAAAGCTTGCGCCGCTATATTGTTACACGAAAATGGAATGATTTGTTACATAAAATATATTGAGAAATAAATCCAAATATAACATATCATACTTTTATCATATTTAATAATTTGGAATTTTTACTGGAAAAAATGGGTATAATAGTTAGATTACACATTTTCATGTAATATCAAAAACTACTCTGGTGAACTATAATAACTGTTTTCTATATTATACCTTTTTACAAATAAATATTTTGTCATGCGCATCATAGTGATAATATGCTCATTTTATATAATAATGGCTCTGAAACCATGTTCATTGTGGTTTGGATTTTGAGTAGGATTTTTGGCATATTCTAAATTTTCCTAAGACAATTTCTGCAAATTATGTCTGTTTGAAACTCTTGCTATTTCATTATGAGACATTTTATTTTTCTTACTTGTTGTTTATTTGTTTGAGCTAAAAAATTGCGAAATTGTCATAATGAACTTTTCCCTCACTTTCCATTTTCAGAACAATTTCCTTTAACTAGTCTTAAATATGGCCTTATTTCTTGAGGACTGAAATAGGAAAGTACATGTTTTAATTCAAAAGTATCTGCTTTCGAAATAGAAGTACCTTTTTCAGTGAAAAGGGATAAGTTTTAGATATAAAAGGATCTTCTCTTTTTATTTGAACGTTCTCATATCTATTTAATACAACGTTTGTTTCATTAGATGGATCAATGGGCGATAAGTCACCAATGGTAAAAAGTATTTACTACGAAATCTGAACTTTATTGATTAGCCAAAATTTTCATTTCGATGCAGAATCAGTGGAACGTCATAAAATTTACTTCATATTTATTAACCGCATTTCGCAATGAACATTTTCTTATTAACTCTTTCCTAACCTCCAGCAAAGTTTCACCTGACTTTTAATCCTCAGAAGAATTTCTTTTACAACCCCGTATATCACCTTTTAAAAATAGCAGAATTTAAATTTGCATGGAAAAATCGTTCCCCTGACATTTATCTGAAATCCAAGCTTTCACGGACATTATAAATTTCGTAGCGATATATTTAAGCATATATTTAATATACTATAATTAAATATGCCCTGAACTAAAATTACTTAAATTGTTTAATGGTTTATAAAATTTTAATCTTAATATTTAGTTATCAATCTGCGCAAATAGCTTAACACTTTGACTGCCATGGCTATCATATGTGATATCCAGTGATATTTCCGTTGAGACACTGGCTATCCGATATGATAGCCATGATGTTTTAACACTTCAGGCCATGGCTATCAAAGATGTTATCAGTTACATGAAAATCGTATTGGAGTTTGATTGTTGGGCTCCCTACGATGTGTTAGGTATACGTGGTTTGCGCAAATTGGTATATGTGACGATTTTATGAGCTAAGTTTTATGAAAAATTAAATATTTGGAACAAGCAACAAAAAAGGGAATATATATAAATAGAGTTTGTTTTAAAATATTGTTTGTTTTGAAATATTATTTTTATATATAGTTTTATGTTGAAAAAATACAAATTACACAAAAAAAAAGTTTGGCCCCGTTGTGAACATTTGCAATTTTGGCTTGGCAGTCAAAGTGTTAATGTGTTTTACTTAAAATTAATAATTTTATTTTATTCAGCTTGCAGATATATCCAAGTATTTATCAATCAATAAAAAAAATAAAATAGAGATTAAAAATTACTAAATGTCACAAAATTACGTTCATCTTCTTTCTAATGACTGCAAGAGTCTACCCCTACACCAAAAAAAAAAAAAAAAAAAATGTTGGGGAAATCTTGCGGGTGGTGCTATTATCTAGATATAAGTGCGTTTCTATTAGTGGTTAAAACTTAATTACAATTTAACAGTTTACTCAGAGATAAAATTAATCCCTATCTTTCCTATATCTTCACCTTAATTCCATTTAAATCATTCATTTTTAGACTATAACTGTTACTCCCATATTCCAAGAAGTGCTTGAATACTTTAGGTGATTGATAATGCATTAGCTCTTTCTCTACTTCACTTTTTTATATTTTCATGTCTTATTACACGCTGTGTCGTCTAATAATAGACATTTGATTCATTAGGTGCTAGAAGCAAATGCATTATACGCAGGAAAGTTCGCGCTTTCAAGCTAATATTAGCAAAAAGTGTTTTGCATCCTTTATGAAAAGCAACGTCTTTCGCTGACGCCATAGTCATAATAATAGTTTTAAGAAATATTCCAACATTATTAGAAGTAGAACAAGCTCTTAAAACAAATAAGGCTGCGCGAGAAACAGGTTAGATTTCTTTGCATAATAATAGTACTTTAGTCTGTTAGCGTAACGGTTATTTTTAAGTAAGGTTGCAATGAGTGTGAACTTACTTCTTAATTAAATAAAGTTATTAATTTTAAATAAAACATACTAAGCTATTTACACAGATTGATAGCAAAATATTGTGATTAAAATTTTATAAACCATTGAACAATTTAAGTAATTTTAGTTTAGCGCATATTTAATTATAGTACATCAAAAATATGCATAAATCCGTCGTATTTTACTAAACCCGCCGTATGAAGGGATTAGTAAAATTTTTAATTTACCAGACTTGTAAAGTACCTTATGAAGAAGTTAAAAAATGGTTTGTTTTTTGGCTGAGAATTATCTGGTACACGCTCAAAAGTTTCTTTATTTTCATACTAAAGTCTTCCGATACTGTGAATGCAGTTTAGAATCATGTTGAATTCATTTAGTCAAACTGTGTGGCTACGTATAAAAAACAAACACACAAACGAACAAACTTCTTAATTTTCAAAGATATACAACTTTAAAACTAGATATTTATTAGTCTGTGAAATACACTCATAGACTTTCATTAAAAGAATTAGATGTTAAAACCAGTGATAAAACTTTCATTGCAAAAAAAAAACGATGATTAAATTTAAAATTATCACATATGTACCTAATCTATTATTTATGCCAAACATAAAAGAAAAGTATTTAAGTAATATCTAAGTTTGGTGATAAAACGTATGAAAATAATGCAGACAATATTTAAATAATTTAAAATAAGAAATAATTAAATGAGACTGTTAAAGAAATGACGTCATAATGCTAGAAAAAAATGCTATTTTTACTTATTTATTATGTGATAAACTTAAGGCCGGTTTCACCAAAGACTTTTAACGGCTAATCACGATTAACACATGGCGCCAACCAATGGTAGGAAGCATTTGTCCGTTTAAATAGAGATTACTCACGGTTAGCCGTTAAACGACTTTGGTGAGACCTGCCCTTAATAGCCTAATTTTAATCGGGGAAAATAGGGCTTGAAATAATGACATTAAATGCTCAAAAAGTAGGGAGGGGGAATTTCCAATGTTTTAAAGATTTTCTTTGAATTTTGCTAACACCAGACTATCAAGAATCCAATATGGATGCTCATATCCATTTCAGGTCCAACCGCTTCATAAATTTGAGAACAGACGGACATATAACTTAGGCTATTATTATATAGGGGATATATCGCTATGAAATTTATGCAATGTAATATACCAGTTTTTATGATGAAAACTATTTTATTACCGTAACTTTGCTCTGGCATAAATATCATACACATGAAAATTGCTTAAAATAAAAGAAATTCTCATTGGGGCTTCTCCAACAAATTTCACAGTTTCCATTTTTTGAGAAATTTCTCTTCCTTGAGGACAAATTCTAAATGTTTATACTGATAATTTATTTTTTTCAATTATGTTGCCCATTTTTTTAAAATAGTCTTAAACGAGTCAAGTTACACTGCCATCTCTGCGCATGTGGATGATCCAATTAAAAACAGGAGCCAAAAATAAAAGAAGAATTGTGGTTCTGGATACAACACAACTTATAAAAGAAACAGGTTGCTCATATAAAAGTTAAAAAGCAAGACAGTTATACCCACCACCAACGTGCGTAGCAAAATACAGTGATCGCCACGCACTATAGCCTAAATCGGTTCTAATACGTTTGCATAGGTTTAGTTTGGTTTGGTTTGGAACGCTACGGTCTACTGTTTTGCACTCGAGGGCTAATGAGACCGTAGGTTTAGTTTGGATCTATTCTTTTGTTATACGAGACGAAGTATTAAAACCTTATTTATCGTTATTAATTTTTTTAATTAATATATTAGTTTTAGTAATGAAAATTACTATATTACATTTATTGTATTAAATTAATGATGTTTTAAAAAATATTAAAAAAATCATAATATTTATTGTCTTATTATTTATTTTTTTAGGTAAGTACAAGGGATTTCTATATACTTTTTCTGTTATATCAAGAAAGTGGTAAGTAGATATATAAACATTGACATAATTTTTAAATTATCATTAAATTTTTCTAAAGATTTTACATTTGTTTAAAAAAGTTTTATTTTAGTCCTAGTACTGATTTTAGTTTATACGGATTTTAATATTATGCTGTAATTGTATATAGCGTTAACACTGCAGCATGCATAGAATTGGTTAACTATAATTCATTCATAAATTATTAAGGAATATATTAAAAAAAGGAAGAGAAATTTAATCAGAACCATAGCATTAACACTGCAGCTTTTATAGAATTAATTAACTATAATTTATTCATAAATTATTAAGAAATATATAAAAAAGGAAGAGAAATTTTATCTATTGTTTGATCACTTGAATATAGTTAGCATTTCTTTTTTGAAAGTTTGGAAACGCTGTGTGAGAAATAAATTTTCCACCAAAGGGTTAAATCTAAAATGATCTCTAAGAAATTGATATCAATTTATAATTCAATGAAAAATGAATTTTAGTAATTTTCTGTGAAAGATTTACGTTAATCCAACTAGTAGAACCCTGGAATAAAAATAAAATATAATAGATTGTCTAAAAACTTTAAATCATTCTTTAGATTCGATGCATAATTTTTGCACTAGTATGATAAAAAAGCTTTAAAAACGGAAGCTTATATTTTAGCTCCGTCGAGATATTGAGATCAATTTATAGTTCAATGGAAAAGGATTTTTAGTAATTTTGTGTAAAAGATTTACCTTAATCCAACTAGTAGAACTCTGGGATAAAAATAAAATATAATAGATTGTCTAAAAACTTTAAAAAATTCTTTAGATCTTTGCATACTTTTTTTTACTCCAGTATGATAAAAAAGCTTTAAAAATGGAGCTTATATTTTAGCTGCGTTGAGATATTGAGATCAATTTATAGTTCAATGGAAAATGAATTTTAGTAATTTTTTGTGAAAGATTTACCTTAACCCAACTAGTAGAACCCTGGGATAAAAATAAAATATAATAGATTGTCTAAAAACTTTAAATAATTCTTTAGATTCTATGCATACTTTTTTTTACTCCAGTATGATAAAAAAGCTTTAAAAACGGAAGCTTATATTTTATCTCCGTTGAGATATTGAGATCAATTTATAGTTCAATAGAAAATGATTTTTAGTATTTTTTTGTGAAAGATTTACCTTAACCCAACTAGTAGAACCCTGGGATAAAAATAAAATATAATAGATTTGTCTAAAAACTTTAAATAATTCTTTATATTCTATGCAAATTTTTTTTTACTCCAGTATTATAAAAAAGCTTTAAAAACGGAAGCTTATATTTTAGCTCCGTTAAGTTATTGAGATCAATTTATAGTTCAGTGGAAAATGACTTTTAGTAATTTTGTGTAAAAAATTTACCTTAATCCAACGAGTAGAACCCTAGGATAAAATAAAATATAATAGATTGTCTAAACACTTTAAAGAATAATTTAGATTCTATGCATATTTTTTTACACTAGTATGATTAAAAAAAGCTTTAAAAAGAATAGCTTATATGTTAGCGGTGTTGTTGAAATTTAAAATACATAAAAAATGAAAGTCATTAAAATGAAAACGGCTGTTGTGTGAATATAAGGCCATTATGTAAAGCAGTAGTTATGAAAAATAACAGTTTTTAGTAACATGAAAACAAAATATTGAAATTGGGAATTGTTTCAGATGGAACGAATGCTGTAATTTGACGTGCCTTTGTCTGTTTGTATTTTAAGAACATATGTTATTTCATTGTGATATTTATACTAATAATAACCATTGAATCTCAAAACTTACACAAGCACATGAAAGCAATTTTCGGTTATTTTAGTAAAAGAAATACAACAGCTTATGCTATTACAGTCTACCAATTGTCTGTAGAATAAAGTAAGGTTTTTATTCCTTTTATTGGATTTTCAATCCTATGTAATCTTAACAATGTAATTGCATTGAAATATAAATAGCAATAAATCCGCAGGTAGTCCAATTTGTCTCAGAACTGATGATTTGGAACGCCTCTCAGCAACTTTTTCTCTGCATCGGATCGAAATTCCTTTCTTTGAGCTAAATATTCGAGGAAATTCTTTTGGAACAATGCAAGGAAATACACATGGTCAAACTCTGGACCAACGCTTGGTTTGAAAAAAAAGTAGGCTTTTTGGTTTGAGGCTATAGTGTATTCAGTAACCCGTTATTCTCGCCCGTCCTGCGCCTGTTTTCTATTGATCCACACTCTTCACTGTTCTGAAGATGAGGTTAGCAGATAAAAACGGCATCAGTTTAAACAGCGATTATTATTTAAAGAAAAAAAGGACCACAGGGTGGAGGTGGTGGATACATTGCTCCATTTTCTTCCCGATGATTGAAAAACAGAATTTTACGAAACGGGTTTCCAGGGTGGGCGAAAGTTGCGTGAAGAATTAGTGGCATCTATCATTTCACAACTGAGGATTAACGTCAAATAGCGATTTATTTTCTGTCTCTTTTTTATGCTTCTTTCATGTTTTAATAAGTACCATTTTCAACATTTCGTCAGCAGTGAGTAATTAATTTCGGATTGTTCTCAAATTTGCTTTGTGATGTATATCATATGTCAGACCTTTGATGGAGTGCATACTTACGAAACGAAAACAAAAAGATAAAATAGGATAAATCTAACTTCAGGATCGAAAAATTTTCGATTAATGTAGTCTAGTTGTATTTTTCAGTAATAATAAATCGATGCCCCGAAGCTAATAAAATAATAAGGCCAGTTGTCTTTGACAAAATTGTTTAAAAGTAGTTCTTGATCTTGAATATCCAGATATATTTTATCCTATTTTTGGGGGCAAATAGAACAGATAACTTATTTTTTTCCAACGCAGCAGGTGAGGCAGACATTATCCTAACGCCTTAACAAGGCTGAGAACCTGTTACTCATTTAGCATTACCCGGGGAGCACATATAGCTTAAGGTATGCTACGGCCGAGAGTAACATTACCCCCGCTGGGTCCTCGTAATTTAGAAGCAGGGACTAAGCAGAAGACCCCCAGGCTTGGCCTACCACCCCCAGAGGTATTGTTTGAGAACTTGGTGGACTTTCTGACCTCGAACATATTTTACGTTCTCCAATCACCTTTAGCGAACACGGCGGATCTTAGGCCAGCTCCAGCCCCAAACCCGCATCCTTCCATTTACGAAAACGCTGCCTTTGCCAACCGAGATACTGCGGCTCCACAGATTACTCATAAAAGATAGCTATTTAAATCATTTAGATGATTTAGAAAAATTAAAATTTATATTTAAGCTTAACGCTTAAATATGGGAATTAATCCATTTTGATAAATTATTCAAACATAAATAAACCGAGAAATTAAATATAAAATAATTTTCAAACACCAATTAATAATTTATTTCAGCTAATGTATCCAAAAAAAACATCATATCAGATAGTTGTGTAATATAAGGTTGATTGGTTTGGAGAGCTGCGTCTATTGTTTTGCGGTAACCTACGATTTAAAACCGATTCCGAACGACTACGAACATCCATGCTAACAGTGGTATTCGAGCCCTCGAACTCTGGTGGCGATAAGCATTGTTGAACCAATTCGGCCATCATTCAGGGTGGAAGTTGTGAGGGGAACATTTTTCAGAATTTTGCACTCAAGTCGAATAAATTTTTATCATACCTGAATGTAAATCTTGTTTAAAATTAATATGTTTTAACACTTGATGGTATGTTATACCCAATGATCACGTATGCCTTACGTCATTCATTAAAGAGAGGTTTTAGATATAAACACTACTTCCATTGTCCAATGTTCCAGTAATTTGAAATAAACGTCATTCGTTTTTTATAAACACGTGAACTTGATATGCTACGTTATTCATCATTTATTCGTTACCAATTAGGTCAATTTCATACTTATAATTTATCTGTTGATTCTTGAATCACTGAAGTAAAAGTATTTTACACTTGGTGGTTATATGTAAAACTTGTTTTAATCATTTAATGTTTGGTTTGGAGCTCTACGGGCTACTGTTTGCAGAACGAAGGTAATTAAGACGGAACTTACTGTTAAAAGCCGATTCCGAATGGCTATCTGAAGTGGGATTCGAAGTCACGAAGTGGGACTCAGGTACCGAAGAGCGGTGCTCTACATTCCGTCGTTTTACAGAAGTTTTAGGGCCTTAATTAATAACGTCTTACACATCTGCATCACAGTTGAGGCATCATTCTAATATCAAGCGAGAAACTTAGTGAAATTAATTCACATGAGCCAAAGTTCTATCACGAATAACGGATAAGGAGAAAAATTTTTATGGTAACTTTTTAAGTTAAACTGCGTGACTGTTTACTAAAGGCTTGTTTCATAGGTGTAAATTATGTGCTTAGGGGGAAGATAAATATCTGTGACTTTTATACAGCTGCACCGGTGGACAAAGAGGTGTTTGCTTCTATCGGTAAGCTCAAAGAGAAATCAATTATCCATACTTTTATATTTTTAATTGATGAGTGTTCATTGTGTTTTTAATTAATAATACGTTACCTTTCACATTAGCGTATGAAAAGCGCCTCGGCCGAGTCGTTATTTAAAAGTTCGCTCAAGCGTAAATACAAGGATTAAATTTATGAATGATATTCAATGGTACACTTCTTAATGGATGAAAGTGTGTCACGTGCAGACCATTATAGCTATTAATATCCTTTAAAAGAACCAACAAATCACTGAATAAAATGGTGTGCTTGCACCATTGTACACAAATCAAGTATCAAATAAGCTCTTTATTTGTTTAGTGACATTTTATAATCATTTGCCTTAAGGAATTACTTGCTGCAGTCGGAGACATTAAGGTCACAGTGATCTCCCTCTTTGTATTAATCTCAACCTGCAATTAAAAGGTTCATATGACTTTCCGGTATCGTTAATCACTGCATTATTATATTTACATAAATGTCAATGGATATCAACAGCTCATGTAATAATACTTTCTTTTAAATGACTAGGTATTAGTTCCACTAACATTTTTCGGCAGCATCTGTAAGATGTATTTGAATATTAATTAATGTTATTTGAATTTACATACCTTTATAATACATAATATCAAACTGTTTAAAAATGTACTTGGAGTTTCACTGACGATGTTTTGAAAATGGCACAAAAATATCGATGTTCGATTTAAATTTTTGTTGCAATGATGTTCAATAAAAATAATGTATAATGTTACCAAAGTGAACAGAGATGTAACAATAACGTTATTAACACCACATCATAACAGGCAATTGCCCATTTTTGCTTAAGAATAAGAACATATAAGAACATTAATATACAAACATACTTTAAAAATAAAAGTAGCAAAATGGCTTAAGATCAATGATGATATACGAATTTGGCTTACCCTCTAAATTGAGATATAGAAAATATTTAAACGAGAGTTCTGTTTCTCCGAGAGTTTTACTTAATGGATATTATTAGTCTGGAAATATTATTCTACACTAAATGTGTTTTATAAATCCTGTAATGAAATATTCCTGGTATTTATAGTCATTAAATATAAAGTGTTTTATTATGCTTTTATTTTTCAAAGCAGGAACACTTGCTTTTATAGCATTCACTAACATCAAGCCGCAGGTATTTGTTGGCCATTTCATTATGGGAGCACCATATAAGCGGCCACCAATACTATGTAAGGCAAGACAACAAAAGTGGGTTCTCGTATTTTAGAAGCAGGCGCCAAGCAGAAGACCTCTAGGTTTCTCCAGAGTTATAGTTTGTGAATTTGGAGGACATTGCGATAACAAACCTACTTTACATGCCAAACCGCCGAACACAGTGGATCTTTAACTAACTCCAGCACCTAACCATCAATTCTCTGGTTACGAGATCATTGACTCGTATTTGACTTTGCAGTCGACTGAGCTACCGCAGCTCAAGTTTGAAGTTTGTAGAAATACCAAACGTGTCAAAATTACTATAGAAGTGGAAATATGTGTGTGAAAAAGATGGGATAGTGTATGCATCTATACATGTTAATTTCTTTTCCTTAAAAAATACGTAAAATTTTAAAATTTCAACTCGTAACGTTCCGGTTGCGAGATCAATGACTTTGCCAGTTGTTCTACCCTGACTTTTTACAAAGGGAATCCGTGACATTTTATATGAAAATGACACTAAACTGTATTAAATTCTGTAGATTGAACCTTCATCGTAAATTTGCTTCAAGTATACTTGAATTATATCAGAGTGAGTTTTTATCAAAATGGCATCTAACAAGAAGCAGTGTATTAGACATGGCTTTTTTTAAGTTATTGAATGATTAAATATAATTTTAAAGCACTTAGGTTTTCTCTTTCTGTAGACCATATCATTAGTTCCTGTTCAGTGTAATAAACAATCCATGCGGAATAACCCAGCAGTGATATATAAAATCTAAATGGTGGTCTAGAAGGAATTGCCGATATTTTTTTTCCCAAATGGACCAAAAGAATCACGCAAAAGCAATATCCATTGTCCTTTACAGCTGTATTGTCTAACTGACACGTGACCGTTCAGTGACGTCATTGCCGTAATTGACCTTCAGAGTCGTATTTGGGAGCCATAAAATGTGTTTTAGGTACTTCTTTCTATTGTAGTATTTTAGCTTTCAGCAATATATTGTGTCGCTGTTGAACAAAATAGGATCATTTAGTTGGGGAAATTAAACCAATAAACTTTTTTCCAAAGGACACTGGGATAATTTTATTTATTAATACATCTGAATTTCTGTGTTTTTTGTTGAAACTATTCCAATCATAATTTTGAGCACCCTTGGTATTTTAGAAAATGTGATCCATAATTTGTTTTTAACCTTGTACAAACCACGTATGAATACCAATCTACAGTTCACAAAAGCGATATATTATTTAATGCATAATATTATGAGACATTCCACTTTGTTTCAGTTGTTGCACATATATGTAAGGACTGCATAGACGCCAATAGCTCAATACCAGAAACGAAGTAACTCAATAACTAGAAAACTAATGAGAGTGGACTATATATCAATCATTTTTATTACTAGACATATTAAAGCAAATACTTTAACTATAAGAAGGTACGGTAAATCCCGAGAAAGGAGTTTGAAAAAATGGCAAGTTCTGATCCTCATAGAAACGAACGCAGGTTCTGGGCAACGACCAAATAACTACTTATTTAATAAACAAAACTCAACGCCAGAGGGCGACGATTTTGTTGCTATGACAGCCGAACAGCCACAACAGAGGGGTAAAAACAATTTATTAATTTAATTATCTAAGCTTACTGTATCGCAGTCCGAGAGCCTTGAAACTTACTATTGGTATGCACTCGCTGTTCAGAATCGGCTGTAAGCAGAAAGAACTTGTCTAATTAGTTGTCAAATTAAAAAAAAATATTGACAGGAGTTCTCAATTATACCACAACATAACCTCCTATCCAATCAATTTGATGATATATATATATATATATATATATATATATGTATATATATATATATATATATATATATATATATATATATATATATATATATATATATATATATATATATATATATATATATATATATATAGAGAGAGAGAGAGAGAGAGAGAGAGAGAGAGAGAGAGAGATTCATACACAAAAGGCAAATTTTATCCATTCTTAATACTGAGTATAAGCAAAAGTAATAAAATTCTGGAGCTGGTAAATTTTATCGTTTAAGGCAAGGATAAAAATTTAAAGATACATCTTTAAATATGAAAACACTGAAATATCAATATACAACATAAATAAAGCAATAACAAATTTATGTAAATTACGCTTTTTTTTACATTTATGTAGATTATTTTTAACATATATTTTGTAAATTATGTTTCTCTAAATTATCTCTCTTATTTCTATATTCTTATGATAACACATACATCCAATAAAGTTCGAGTATTACGAAACAAAAATTGCAAGACTTGAATTCACGTCAAATGATGTAAATTTACGTCAGCTGTCTTCAAGACATTAATAAATTTTCTCTCTTTAGGAAACCTAGAATTTGTGGCTAAATAGACTCTTGAAAGACAGGATTATTTATGAGCAAACACAACAGCAAAATTGCCATATTAAAATTTTTAATCAGCACCAACTTTATTTAAAGTTATATTAGAGCTTTCTGTGAATTGGTGTCATCTACTTTTCTAGTCCACAGTTTCTTTTATTTTGTTGATGATCAATATTTTTTTCAATCTTTGAAAAATCTTGTTTATTCCTTATGTGCTTACATATTAGATATGGAATCATTTTAAACTTCTTTTTAGACTTAAGATATTGTTGAGTCATATTTATGTCACCTTTAGCCAAAGGGTTTTACACCAAACTACAATTCCAAAAAGGTTTCCAAAATAAATTGAAATATAATATGAAACATTTTCTGATTTGATCTTGAATCTTATTTTCGGGATTTTTTACGAAGATATTTGATAGCCTAGTTTAATTTAATAATTATATTAAATTTTGTGAATTACAGTCACCTATTTTTTTGTTGTTTTTTTTAAGTGGATTATGCAAATGTTTCACTTTTATTCCAAACAATATCAGTGATTTCCCCGTATAAAAAATAAGCATCTTTTTTCTTTTTGTTATCTTAGAAGTAAGTGGGTTTAAAAAATGGTGTCTGTCACTGTAGCGTAACGTTCCGGTTATGAATGCAACTTACTATGCGTTATTCGAATTAAATGTTTAGTTCAATAAATTATTTTTTATTCCGTTCAGAGTCAAGGCTGGAGGGAAAAATCAATAAGCATTTGTCTGGTATAGCACACGTAATCTTGTTTGTTCTTCTGTTTTAATCCACGTTGGGTCTATGATATTTCTGATTATTTATTATCCCTTAATAGTTTTCGTGTTATATCAGCAATTGTGTAGTTAGTAGCAATCAGATAGTAATCCTTGACAAGGCCTGTTTGAACGATGTTGGATTTCAGTCCGTAGATATTGTAAGGAATTTATTATAACTAAACAAGTAATAAAATTCTGGAGCTGGTAAATTTTATCGTTTAAGGCAAGGATAAAAATTTAAAGATACATCTTTAAATATGAAAACACTGAAATATCAATATACAACATAAATAAAACAATAACGAATTTATGTAAATTACGTTTTTTTTACATTTATGTAGATTATTTTTAACATATATTTTGTAAATTATGTTTCTCTAAATTATTTCTCTTATTTCTATATTCTTATGATAACACATACATCCAATAATGTTCGAGCATTACGAAACAAAAATTGCAAGACTTGAATTCACGTCAAATGATGTAAATGTGCGTCAGCTGTCTTCAAGACATTAATAAATTTTCATTCTCTAGAGAACCTAGAATTTGTGTCTAAATAGACCATTGAAAGACAGGACTATTTATGAGCAAACACAACAGCAAAATTGCCATATTTAAATTTTAAATAGGCACCAACTTTATTTAAAGTTATATTAGAGCTTTCTGTGAATTGGTGTCATCTACTATTCTAGTCCACAGTTTCTTTTATTTTGTTCATGATCAATATTTTTTTCAATCTTTGAAAAATCTTGTTTATTCCTTATGTGCTTATATATTAGATATGGAATCATTTTAAACTTCTTTTTAGATTTAAGATATTGTTGAGTCATATTTATGTCACCTTTAGCCAAAGGGTTTTACACGAAACTACAATTCCAAAAAGGTTTACAAAATAAACTGAAATATAATATGAAACATTTTCTGATTTGATCTTGAATCTTATTTTCGTGATTTTTTTACGAAGATATTTGATAGTCTAGTTTAATTTAATAATTACATTAAATTTTGTGAATTACAGTCACCCATTTTCTTGTTGTTTTTTTAAGTGGATTATGCAAATGTTTCCCTTTTATTCCAAACAATATCAGTGATTTCCCCGTATAAAAAATAAGCATCTTTTTTCTTTTTGTTATCTTAGAAGTAAGTGGGTTTAAAAAATGGTGTCTGTCACTGTAGCGTAACGTTCCGGTTATGAATGCAACTTACTATGCGTTATTCGAATTAAATGTTTAGTTCAATAAATTATTTTTTTTTTATTCCGTTCAGAGTCAAGGAAAAATCAATAAGCATTTGTCTGGTATAGCACACGTAATCTTGTTTGTTCTTCTGTTTTAATCCACGTTGGGTCTATGATATTTCTGATTATTTATTATCCCTTAATAGTTTTCGTGTTATATCAGCAATTGTGTAGTTAGTAGCAATCAGATAGTAATCCTTGACAAGGCCTGTTTGAACGATGTTGGATTTCAGTCCGTAGATATTGTAAGGAATTTATTATAACTAAACAAGTATAAAACTGAAATTCAAATATAGTTTATGAAATCAGATGGTACGTATGAAATATGGTATATACAACATGTAAAATAAATTATGAAAAGCCATAAAAATATAAAACAATTTGTAAAAATAAATATATTTTACATTTTTCAAATCATGCATGTTTTAATTTTAAAATTATGTTATATTCTACTACATTAAAAATATATTATATTACTATCACTAATATATGGTATAAATATCGAATTTTTATCATACAGAATACTAGTTAGTGAATAATCATTAAGTTACGAGAGTAAGTGAATCTATAGTTTATTAATATTAAAAATGAAATTAATAGATTATACAACTGTGGTATAAAACTAGAAAAATTTTATATAAAATAAATATTCTGTCAAAATATCTGTAATCTATATGTACATGAAATTAAATTTTAATTTACTACTATTAAACTAAATTGAGAAAAAAAATTTGGTTTTATTTTAAAATACAATATTTGACATTAAATATCTGTTTTTAATCTATATTATAATGAAATTAATATTTCGAGATTCTTCACTATTTCTGTGTCAAACTAAACCTGAGAAAAATCTGGTTTTATCTTACCAAAATACAAGTCTATTCTGACATTGATTAACTCCATCTGTTTTAAATCTCTATTTAGTTTGGTGCTACGTGAAATTAATATTTCGAGATTCTTCACTATTACTGTGTCAAACGAAATCTGAGAAAAATCTGGTTTTATCTTACCAAAATACAAGTCAATTCTGACATCGAGTAACTCCATCTGTTTTAAATCTATATTTAGTTTATTAATATTAAATAATGAAATTAATATTTCGAGATTCTTCACTACTACTGTGGCAAACTAAATCTGAGAAAAATCTGGTTTTATCTTACCAAAATACAAGTCTATTCTGACATCGAGTAACTCCATCTGTTTTAAATCTATATTTAGTTTAGTGCTACGTGAAATTAACATTTCGAGATTCTTCACTACTACTGTGGCAAACTAAATCTGAGAAAAATCTGGTTTTATCTTACCAAAATACTAGTCTATTCCGACATTTAGTGCTGCCTATTAACAACTGACAGTACTTATTTTTGATTCCATTACAATATTTTATATTGAGAAAGAAACGTCTCAGATGAACAGCAATTAAATGGTACCTTAAAAAGATAGCCTTGATTAATGATATTCAAAATAAGCATAGATCATATTTCGATGTCCTGAGTGTCATATGTAATCTTTGGGTTAAGTGAATTATATCTTTAATTATTGAACATTTAATTCTATTATTCTTTATCTCTTTGATTTAAAGGATAAATATTTAAAAAGAATTATTTATAGACTAACTGAAACATATCTCGAAATACAGTTGTCTCTTCATTCACAAACGAATAATAAATTAGTTTTAACAGTAAATTAAAAGTAATTAATATTAATTTTCATGCAATGTTTAAAAGAGTGGCTGTGTTTCAGAATATGGTTGGTAGTGTTAATGTAAGTACTCTTTAGTGAAACACTGAGAAATTAAAACTTATTTAAAAGGAAAACACTGTAGACCTATCCGATTTCTTAACAAAAAAAAAAACCGATATTAACCCATTTTATAGGTATACCTGTCTAGACAAGTTTGTCTTGTTTTCATAACTAATTCATCAATATTTGTAAACTCTCAAGAAAAGTAATTCCTGTTTTATTGCATTTTACTTCAGCTACTATGGCATGTTTCCTATTATGAATAGTAGAATGCTAAATAATCCTTTGCTTTCATCAGCACACGACGAAATTCGTGTTATTACATTTTAAATAGCAATCCAGGATAAATAATCAGATATATCTTAAAGCAAGCGGGGATAAAAACAGAAGTTCAAACAAGATTGAGCCTGTTGTACCAGAAACATCATTGGTAATTTCGAGATATTGCAGAATCAAAACTAATTTTAAAGAAAAACATTAGAACATATTTGTGGTTTTAACACAATATTGTAAAGTCTGGTTCTTTTGCTGACAAAATATATTTATGCTGTTATGTTTTCAACGACTGATTTGAACAATCTAATGAGAAATTACTTTGCTTGTTTGTTTCGTTCAATCGTCTAGACATGTTTATCTTATTTTTATGAATAACTCATTGATATTTATAAAATCTTAAGTACTTCGTTTTTATAGCACTTTACCTCTGTTAATACGATACGTCGCTTGCTATTATGAATAAATACATTAAAACGACGCATGCTGATGAATCTACCGCTGACGCCAAAACAAACAGTCGTGACTTGATGACCGGATACCTCCGGAGGTAAAAACAATGAAGTTTTTTGCGAAGTTTGTTTTTGCAATGACGTAGGAGCAACAGCATTGATTCTTGGACCACTTACAAATTAGAACTTCTTGCTCAATATAATTTTGGGGATAAAATTGTTGTCGTGATTAAAGGATAATTCGGCGATACAATTGTTTAAGTAGGGAGTTCAGCGCATGGAAATTGGCAAGTTGACATTACCCATGATCTTTTATTGTTGCAATGTATGTTATCAAGTTAATTATATTTTTGCACTCAAACTGTGGCTTTACTTTAATTTTTATCCTTTGTCATACAAATCGGATGCATAATGCTCATTGTTCAGTTAACAGTAACCATTCTTCAGTGTCACAGGATGTTTCTGTGTGATAAAGGTTTAAATGTGTAGTTACACATTTGAAAAATAAATTATTGTAATTTATATGGTTTACATTAGTTTTGAAGAGTGCTTTTTAGAGGGAAGGAAGGTAAATAAAGTAGTGTATTAGTAACACGTTAAGTTTTTAATGCACATGGTTTTATTTATATTTTTGTCTTAGTGCTATCTGAAACAATATCTAACATTTATTTTCAAACAATTTTTATAGTAAAAATATAGTTGATTCTTCGGTAAATTATTAAATTATATTAAATAATATTGGATTCATTTTTAGTAGCTATCCAATAAGTTTCCAGGAAACAAAATACACAAGAAAATTTTGTGTTTTTATTTCTATTTTTCAGCTAAAATGATGAGATTTTAGATTGTAACTACAGATTGATTAATTAACATTTCACATGTTTTTGAAGTCTTTTCATTCTACTTTTTCAAGCCAGAGTCTCTCTCGTATTGAGAAAGTTGCTTGCTTGAAGCAATGACACACCTATCTGCATGCTTCATTGTTACTATTTGATATTTTTTGAGTTCGGTTTGTTTTTTGTACTATAAAATATTATACTGATAATGAAATTTATAGATAAAGTCTAAAATACGTTGGTATTACTCATGTTATAAAGAAACAGATAACAAAGTTGAATAAAATAAATCTTCTGGAAATAACGTAATGAACAATCTTACACATTTCTCAACAGAATTAAGATTATTTTCATACAATAATTTATAAGACAGCATCAAACAATTATATGATTCTATCAACAAATAATTTCATTTAACAATGAAAATTCCATCTAAATACATGAAGTCTTTTCATTCTATATTTTCTAGCCAGAGTCTCTTGCATTGAGAAAGTTGCTTGCTGGAAGAAATGACATATCTATCTGCGTACTTTATTGTTACCTTTTGATCTCTTTTGAGTTCGGTTTGTTTTTTGTACTATAAAATATTATATTGATAATGCTATTTATAGATAAAGTCTAAAATACGTTCGTAATACTCATATTATAAAGAAAGAAATAACAAGGTTGAATAAAATAAATCTTTTAGAAATAAACGTAATGAACAATATTAGACATTTCTCAACAGAATTCCTAAGATTATTTTCATATAATAATTTATAATACAACAGCAAATAACTATATTATTATATCCACAAATAATTTCATTTAACAATGAAAATTCCATCTAAATGCATCTATCTTATGGCAATAAATAGCAAACACGTCATGTGGTTTCGTCATTTGCTAGCTTAGGAGAAAGCTTGAAGTAATTTTTTTTTAGTAATTTCTTAATTATTAACTGTTTAAATTTTATTATTTACGAAGATGCAATGGAATTCTGGTTACTAAAGCAAGTTTCAATAGTTTGTTTTTTTTACTAGATTTCTACGACGCTAGACATTTTTTATTATCGACTCTTTCTCCATATTATTTCTCCATATTATCATTTCGTTTGTAGAGATTTAATAAATCTCTACAAACGAAAGTTCTTATACGGTTACTCTAGTTATAACAAAATTTCTTTAATATTGCAGTATATTTCAAGAGTGGGCACGCCATTAAAATTTTTAAACTTCGTATATACTATCACGGATCCTTCAAATACCATGGAAACAAGATGCTTAAACAACGAAAAGTTAACAATTTAACTAGACTACTTTCACCCATTCACTCTATTTTCAAGAAGCATGTATTTACGATAAAAAGTTATTTGTTTATTTTTTATATTGTAGAAAAGGAAACTACAATTCATATTCTTGGACAAAATTATCCACATTGTGCTCTGGTTTATATACGCATTAGTTACCAGTCTGCTCCTCTCTGTTGGGTACTGTTTTATATAATAAGCAAAGCCATTAAAAACTATTTATGTTTCTGTTTCCAGGTTGCGTTCAACGAAACGAAAATCGCATTTTTGATGCAATAGTGAAAAGAAGAAGAAATGTGTATGGTATTTAAAGAAAACATTAGCTATTTGAACTTTCCTCTAACTTGAATATCGGTGCGTGACAAAAGCAACTCGATTAATCAAAATATGTTTCTTAAGTTTTATGGAACCGTAGTTCAAAAACCTCTCTTAGGAATAAATTGAATAAATAATAAAATACATTTATCATATGCCAACGAATAGTAGAAAAGACTTTTGTTTCTGTTGTTTGTTCACTCAGAAGAAGACTTGGATTTGTTAAATGATTTTTTAAAGTAGTGCGTTTAACTAGAAAATATTTACATTCATGAAAGATTTTCGTCGAATAAGTCTTCAATAAATGAACAATTTCATACTTCATCCACATTTAATCAGCATGGCTTTTATTTATATAAAGTATTATATGTCACTCTAGAGAAACTCTAGAGGATATGTTGTCTACGACTATTTTATAATTATTGTGAATGACAACGAACTCCTGAATATGATACAAGTAAACAGAATATGTTACATATATATAAATTATTACACTTGAAATACTCTTAAAAATTTTACTCTTCCCATTTTATTTTTTCATATCTACTTTCCCATCCACAAAATATCTTATCAAAGGGAAAATACTCTGACTTTAAATTCTTTTAACAGTCTCCTAAAGTTAGCTTTAAAATCAATGTTAATTTTGAAATAAGTAGCCAAATCTGTAATCGAAGGTATTTTCATTGTATCATTTATTATTCTGATCTCGCAGGAGAAAGATGTTACCTAGTCTTAAATAAAGTAAAGTTCCATGTTTGACTTGCTACTTCTTTTTATGGAATGGCACGACTGCATCTTCATAGTGCTTAACTTTTAGGCTTCTCACTGCTCAGTAAGCCAGGCAATTAAAATTTAAGAACTTAATTTTATATGACCGGTGGATTAATTTCGCTGCTTGACACACACACCCGCATATATATATATATATATATATATATATATATATATATATATATATATATATATATATATATATATATATATATATATATATATATATATATATATATATATATATGAATGTGTATGTGTTAAAACTTTACTATCGTTATAACCCGATGTGTTCGTAACAATATTGTTACACAGATATCAAACACTTTAATTTTAGCTCAAACATATTAGACATGCAAATATTTTCCACTAACTGCTGACTTCAAACAAAACAACAATCCACTTTTGCCTAGTACCAATGCAATTCCCAGTGTCTGCTATATTATTTATTTACTAATACTAAATTTATATACTTAGTAGACATTGTAGAATTAGTAGACTTGAAAAAAGCAAAAATTTAACTTTTCGAACTAAGAAGCAGACGGGTAGCAAAGTAATAAGTTAAGTTTTTAGACACTATAGTCTGAGAAAGAGTTTCCCGGCAGGATGAAATTAACAATTAAAACAGTTATAATTCGTAAAAACTAGCACATTATCTGTTTGGCTATTGTTGCCAGTGTCCATAATTATTTCCAGTAATATAACTTTAAAAAAAATATATCATAGACGGAACATTAAAAATTAGTACCTTTTTTAGAACGACTGGCGTTTCCCGGACTTTTTCATGCTTTCCAATAGTTATATTATTATACTCTAAAAATTAAAGAAAAGGAAATGAAAAAAAAACTATGCATTTTTTGGTGAGTTTAGAAAGTAATGGAGCACACTTAACATATTTACGAAACAGGATGATTTTCACAAATACATATAACTGTGTCTTTATGTTACATTGTAAAATTTATCGTATTGCTTTCATGTATGCATTATTATTAGTCTATACGGATACCAATATGGCTTGCAATGAGCTTCAGTTGCCTAGTATTAGTTTGCACTATTATCTTGTATTTGTAACTATAATATGTATAAAAACAAACAATTCCTTGAATCTTTATGCCGAACGCTGGCCGATTGGTTAGGGTGCTGATTGTCGGTACCGGAGTTCGTGGGTTCGAATCCCACTATGGTATGGATGTTCGTAGCTGTCCGGAATCGGCTTTAAGCGGTAGGTCCCGGTCTCATTAGCCCTCATGTGCAAAACAGTAGACCGTAGTGCTCCAAACCAAACCTTGAATATTTAAGTTATTTAGCGTAGAAGGAAAATAAACACAAAAGCAGCGCAGATATTTATAGGTTATCAAGGGCTGCAGGATAATCCCTGTAATATTTTAGTCTTGCTATATTATCTTGCTTTAGACTTTTTAGTCTTGCTATACAGTTCCTCAACTCATGTAGAGATTCAGAGCTGTTAATATACTGTCAAGATTTTGCTATAACGTAGAAAGAGATGTTTTCGTCTTTATAAAGAAGTTTGCGTCTGCAGAACATAGTATTATGCTCTGTTATCCTTACATCAAATGAAAAATTTCTCAATATGTCGAATTCATGTTCCATTTAATCTGTTTATGAACGGTATAATTTCACAAATCTGGATGCTTTTGGCCACGTCTACTAATCAAAACAGTTAAGAGTTTTTCTCCCTTCTTCTATCTGCCATCGGAGTTTCCCTCCTCCACGAGTTCTTCCAGAGGAAACAGAGAGACTCAATCCAAATCTGGATGTTAAAGAGACCAGTGAGATTCGTGACTCGTAAATCGGGAATACAAGCGACACAGAACCACTTCGGTAAAAAAGCTCGCTAGTGGCTGAGAAATAACATGGGGTCATCCGGTAGCGCCTGCAGAGGTGCAGGTTTGGCTGTCGATGCGTCGTAACACGGGAGACTATCTTCAGTTGCCACAGATTTGGGGATGAATATTGGCTTCAAGGGACACACATGTTTACCCATAGGGCTTATGCGGGAGGTTTTTTTATTTGTTTCTATTCAAAGTACTTCCAGTAGAAGAGGCTGGAATTAGTTCAAATGAATGTTTTCTTTTTATAGTGTCGATGATTTCTGTTTCTTTAGATAACTGAATGTCCCAGATTGAGATGGTTTCTATTACTTAGAGATACGAAATATTTGCGTAAAATATTATCGAAGATTTAACAATACCTTGTTTTGCTTTGTTCTACGTAATTGCTTTTTTCGAAGGGAATACAATTAGTTTATTAATAATAATAATGATAGTAATAAGAAAAGAAATAAATGTTTTAATGGCATTTATGAATTAAACGAATACGCTTTTTTTTTAAATTCGAATACAAGTTTAAGGAATTTGTCCATATTTTATGATGAACACGAAATCTGATGTTGACAATGCAACTTCCTTGCAGACCTATCATATCATGCATGTTTTCTTCTTTTGTATAATGCGGTATCTGAATTTTCATTTGCATAATGATTCAACTTTTAAACAACATTTACTTTTTTTAGTAACCGTATTATGTGTAGAGATCCAGTACTGCTCTCTTGAGAAGACCCGAAGTGTTAACGAGTTTTCTAAAACGTAACACCAAAAAGTTGGATATACGTTATATGGAGACTATAAATTCAATTTTCCTTAGCTACTTAAAATGTTACACTTTTTAATTGCACATAGCAAAAAGCACAGGGTCAAATCTACCATTGACAGTCAGATATATTAACGAAGTTTTCTGCAATTTCTGCAAGCTTCTAGAGTTTAATAAATCTGAAAAATACCACTATTAATAGTACCCAATAAAATTCGAATATATATTGGAAATCACTGTTACAATCATCTAATGACTAGTCAAAAGCACACTCATCTCTTTTGAATTAATCTGATGTACTTTATTTGATTTAAAATTATTATTTATCCCTGTAAAATAGTATGTGGGATATATCCCTCAAAAGAATGTATTTAAGATGGATAAGCTAAAACTAAATAATATTTTATAAAAGCGACCAACTTCAAAAAGATTTATACTATTCCAGTGATCAATTTATAAGTTCAATAGCTCTAATTTCACCAATTTTATTAGCTGGACTGTATGAAACCTTATGTTCAAAAGAGATGTATATTTAGCATTTTTGTACGTATTTTTACAATATTTCTTTACTGCAAATGAGTATCAGATTCGATATACTTTTCTATCTGGAGAAAGTTTATTGTTTAAATAGATCTATTGACTACCTCAAGGAGAAGACACATTACTTAAATGTGCACAAAAATTAAACTTTAAAAGCTTTGTAGTATCGTAATTTAAACAATAAAGAATGGGGTGGTTTTAATCTTTTCTCTTAAAATATGCCACTTGTAACAAGGTTTCAATTTTTCGTTCATGTAGTGTATCTTCTACGTTAAAACCAGAAAAGACTCGTTATGTCCAAGGTAATATATTCATTAATTTCTTAGACGTAATAGTTATAATATATGGGCATATGAATCTATTTCATTTAGTACACAGAATATCTAGATTTGCGTATCTATTTCATCTTCACCACAGATATTTGAAGCATTTAAGAAGACTAGCAGAACACTGTAATTATACATTATGGTACTTTATGCATAGTATTTGCGCTAACACAAACTTGTTTTCCCCATGCAAATGTCAAGAAACACTATGGGTTAAAATATTTAGAAATAAAAGTACCAAAATAAAACTATCCAACTATTACCTCCGGTTTATTTACATCTGAAATTGTCCTTGAAGGAAACTGTTTTCCTTCGCCTTTATTGGCAAAGTAAACCCTGGTTCTCGACTTTTATTTGGTGCAAATTTGTTTATTGCTATCCTTTAAATATAAGCTATTCTAATTCACGAAATATGCTAACACGATTCTCAGGGAAATTTTTCTTTCCTCCTGTTTTCTCACGGATTGCTGTCTCAGGGAGGTTCGGAGTTCACACAGAGGCCGGCGGTTCATTAGGAAATCATAGATGATGCATAACTTTTTATTTTTATGACTAGGAGTTACTTTTCATGAATGGCTTACAAATTTCTCGGTCAAAATCATGCTCGTTAGTCAAAAATATTAATCTTAGACAATGTATCTAAACTAGAGACTGTTCGTATGGGTTTTTCATGCTCATACTATGTATAAGTTTCGATATATATATAAACAGTGGCGTAAGCAGAATTTTTTTAAGGGGGGTTCATAATTTTCTGAAGATGCTAAAAGAAATCCAAGTATGAAATAAAGCAGTATTATTTCCCTAATTTAGATAGCTAGATAATTTTTACTTTTTATTAAGACAACATTGTTTAGTTAAATTTTGATTTGATTTTTTAAATTTAAGAACATAATTTTTTTTTATAATAAGAGGTAAAATATTTTATTTTTATTAAAAAGTAGGAATTAATCAAGCCAGAAAAAAGTATTCATAATGTAAGATCTACTTAAATAATAACCATATAATTGGGAATATTCTATAGAAAACCAATGAATTTAACCTAAAAATAAGAAAAAATAACTTAGCAACAAATAAAGAATTAAACTAGTATACAAACACGACAAAAATTTATTGATTTATACAATAATATCCAAACGACGGGTTTTTTTTGCAAGTTCGTATGCAGTATATAGTATACAGTAGTTCGTATACAGTTCATAACAAGTATACAAACAAGCCAAAAATTTATTGATTTATACAGTAATATCCAAACGACGCGTTTTTTTTTTTAGCAAGTTCATTTAAAATGTCTTCCACAGATGGGGTAATTTTTTATGAATGTTTAAGAGCGCCAATCCATTCATTCTATTATTACACGTTGAATTGCGTAAATGAGTCTTTAAACGGAGTAAAGGCGAGAAGGATCTTTAGTTTGGACTCGTTGAAACAGGTAGAACAACCAATATTTCTAGGAGTTTGAAAATGTTTGGTGTTACATCTTTATTGCACATTCCAAGAGCATCCACCGCAGTTTTTGGAACACTACCTCCGTCTTCACTAATCCTTTTTAATATTTTATACCAGAGTGTTAGCTTAGACTTAGGGCTTTCTCTACAGGTATCCAAATCTTGAGCGTAAAATTCCGCTAGTGCTTCAAAAGCCTTTATGTTTGAAGGTTGACAAATGAAAAGATCGTCAGGAAGAAGGCATTGAAATCCTTTCAAAATATTACGATGCGATACAAATCTTAAGTCTAATTGTGTTATATAATTTTCTATAAATGGAATAAATAAGTAAGGGGGGGGTGTAAATCCCTACTCCCCCCTTGCTTACGCCCCTGTATATATAATGTATAGTATAAGTGTCGATGGAGTACGATGCGGATTATATTTTAAAGATTTCTTCATATCCCAAATTAAATATGATTATTTAATATGAAATCGTTATAATTACTCAAACTTATCATCTTAGAAGACTTAAACGCCATAGGTTAATTAAACTTCTTATTAACCTAAATGTAACCTATGGAGTTTTTAGTGTGTAGTACAAACAGTAGAACTGGAGATAAGTAGAAAAACATTAACTGGAAAAAAGCTACAACTTAAGTATTTCCTCTAAAGTTTTTCTGTTATATTTTTACTTTTTTAACTACAGTAGAATTAATTCACAATTTGTAAGTGATATTAGAATTTATTACTAAGGAAAACGCATAGTTATTATCTTGTAGAGGTTTATAGATTTCTTACATTTGTGAGTATATATTAAATCTTGATAAAAAGTTTAAAATTTTGAATGCAAAAATTTTTGTCACGGGATGCTTTTAAAAAATATCTGTCATATGTTAGGATAGATAAAAATTTCATTCATAAAGGTTCTATTAAAAAGTAAAATTTAAAATTGCTTTTTAATCTTCACTGTTCATAGCCTTGTGTTTCAATTTATCAATAATTAAAACATTGAAAAGTCAATTATTAATTTCCTATTCCAGTATAAGAAATCAAATCTGTGGTTAAATAATTATCAATTGAAGCTCAGCACATAATATGCAGAATATTTATAGCATTTAAAGCTTTTCTTAATAATCATTTATTAAATTTTATAGATAGTGTTTTCAAATAAGCTTTATTTTACAGAAGTATATATTTGTGGAAATGAAGTTTGACACTTTTCCAAGTCCCTGTGATGTATGTCAGAAATAATTATCATCACTCATTAGTAGTTTGCTCGTTATCTTCTGGGGTAAACTTTTAATTTCTTTTGGAATAACGTATCAGCTTTAATTTTCTGTGGTAGTCCCAATCTATTTACTTAAGTAAAAAGAAAGTTATTCCAGATCATCACATTCGGTGCTGTATGTTGGGGTCTTTTAAATTTTGTTGAATGCGACGTATAGTAACAGAAAACAAGGGATGAGTTATTTAAAAATTAAATCTGAACCCAATTAAAACACTTATCATCATCATTGAGTCAAAGATGTTTTTCTTAAATGTGGTTTCTCAACTATTATGAATATTTTTTTAAAATAATGGCATTAGCAGATGACACATCTTTCAAACACATAAAACTACATAGACTATGTTGCGTATTTTGCTTTGTATACATCCCCAGTCCTTGGATCCCTATCTTAGCAGATACATAAGATTTTAGATGCTTCAAGTGGTTTGCGGAACTATTTTCTATGAATCCTCTTCAACCATACTTAATCTGTCTTTTACTCACTGGATACAGTAATTTCAGGTTGTCAAATTCCCTATTCATATTTATATCACTCCTAGTCTGTCAGGCTTTTTATTTGCAAGAATAACCTTGTATTGCTGTGTAATATTTTATGGAACGTCATGGAAATACCAAATCAAGTAGTCCGTCAACAGAGTGATTTTGACAAAGACTTTCATTTCTTTTTTATTTCCCATTTTAGCCCGTATAACTCTATTATGCTCGAATAATTTTGTCACTGAATTTAGCAGGAAAATATTTCGCCTAATTCAAAATATATAGAGCACTTTCTAGTCATTTAAATGTCAACTGTTACTTAGATGTACTCAGCTATTCCCAGTACCTTTCAATTTTATTCTACATGTAGTTTACAGTACGAATAAAATTGCTGACACATTAGAATATGCAATACAATTTACATGTTAATCATCATTTTGAAATATAATCGAGGAAAATTTACGCACATTCACAGATATAATGACTTTTGACCTCTACAAAAGAACTGACAACAAATAATAGCAAAGAGGTTAGTTCATATCGAACATATTATACTTAGCTGTAACATTGTCACTTCTAAAAGCATTCAAATTAGCACTCATATCCTCTAAAAGCATTCAGAAAAATCGTAAGATTACACCACTCTTTAAAATGCTTTCATTTCTCTCTTCTATAAAAAGATCCCTTTGTAGATTCGTGCTTTTAGAAAAACACAAATAAGTATATTTTTGGAGCTGTTTTGACGGAGCTTATGCGGGCAAAATGCATTCTCATATAATCGTTTACAGAAACTTCAACAAAAAGCTCTATTAACGTTACATTTGACACAACGATATTTTAATGGTCGACGAAGTGCTGTTATTAACCTTTTGACTTCACACAGGAAAATGGAACGGTCTGTTACAAACGAGGTGTTTCGGCAAAGAAGAAGAAAGAGAATCTAACATCTCGTTCTAGATTTTAATGTGGGTGAAGATGTGAGAATTTAATATCGACACGGAGTTAACACGAATTACATTTAGCCTGAGGCTGAAACCTATCTAGAATCTATTCATATGAGCGTAAATTCACAAAGATGAGCATGCACTTTCTCTTTGAATATATATATATATATATATATATATATATATATAATATATATATATATATATATATATATATATATATATATATATACATATATATATATATATATATATATACATATATATATATATATATATACATATATATATATATATATATATATATATATATATATATATATATATATATACATATATATATATATATATATATATATATATATATATATATATATATATATTATATATATATATATATATATATATATATATATATATATATATATATGTAAATATATATTTATATATTTACATACACACATTTATATATATAAACGTGAAATTGTCTAACAACTATTACAGAGGGAATTAGTCTCTATTATTTGAATTGCCCAGGCTTACTGGGCAATAAGAATAATTCAGTAATTTGTAGTCGTGCACCAATCATCAGTAAAACCAGTCCAGACTTGCGAATCAATTTATTGGGTTTTAAAGCGCATCAGTCAACAGACCATCTTTACAAGGCAAGATCTTTACGTCGAAAGACAGAAAAATAATCTGTCTATAATTTTCGCACCCCAGAGGAAAAGATCATGGGATTTTGTTCCCAAGAGACTTTAGAATATTCAGTGATTTTAGGGACAAGGATGGACCTGGATCATTTAAGTGAGCTCGAAAATTACACAGCTATTGAAGAAGAAAAATTACAGTTATTGGTGAAGCGAAACATTTTCCTGAAACAGATGAAAAATGCTGCCTGTGGACATAAAATTACTATTTATGCCAGTAGCAGTTTTGAGACACTGGTAAAAAGAATTTACGTTGGTGAACAAACACTCCTTAAAATCTAACATTTCATTGCTGTGAAGTTAGGCATCAAAATTGAGAAGGGAAAAAGGAGAAGTTTAGAGAAGATATTTTAGGTGTAATAATTTTGATATATTACATACACACACACACACACACATATATATATATATATATAATATATATATATATATATATATATGTGTGTGTGTGTGTGTGTGTGTGTGTGTGTGTGTGTGTAGTGTAAATGAGACTAAATATTTAATACCGTTTGATTTATTTTGCATTATTTATAACTGTGTTTTAGATACTCGATTTAATGTTATGAGAAGAAACGCTGTAAAACTTGGAATAGTAGCTGAATATTTAATCTAGTCTAATATTTTTGTTCTACATTACTTTAGTTATAAAATACTATTTAGTAGGTTTTTAAAATGTAAATATAAAGATTAGTATCCGTAGAATGTGAATCGAGTTCTAAATAAGTTTTCTTGTTAAATACGGAAAAATACTTTCAGTTATTTATCTTTTCCATCTCCAGTCAGAAGTATAATGCATCTCATATTAATTTTCATTACAATGGATTCCCAGTCACTGCATTGTCTATGCCAATGAACGTGCTGACACACTCTGCAAGGAGGGTTGTGATTTGATTTAACCTACTGTTGGTGCTTCTTTAAGGAACATAAAGACAATCAGAGACTATATTAACAAAACTAGTATCTGTCATATCAGAACCATTTTCACTTGTAGGAGATGGTCATCACTCTTAAATAAGAGAGTATGTATGCCCTTCTCTTCCCAGAGCTATTGGAGTACAGTAAAACCTCGATTAACCTAGGTTTCTGTTAACCGAGTCAATATAAAAATAAAGAAGTTTAAAAATACGACTATATGCAAGTCACGTTGGTGGACTATTACAACCATGAAATCTTAATAATTGGCTTAATATGTAATGATTTTATATTTATAATCCAACTTAATAAGTAACTTAACTTAATAAGTAACGCTCTTATATTTATAAGACAAAACTTCAAACACCATAGTACTAGCTATAGAATGTTTTCAGTTTCTTTAAATATATATGTCATAAAAAAGTGAATGGGGGAAAATTTCAAAATTTTTAAGTTCATGTTTAATGTTGTATATTTCGTCTTAGATTTCCCGAAAGCATAGCTTTATTAATTATTTTATTTTAAACTTTAGTAGATTTAAAATTCTCAGTAGTTAAAAGTTAGCCAATATCGGTTGTAGCTTACTATATAGAGTGCATATTGCAGTTAAAAAGGGAGATACACAACTAGATGTTGCAACAATCTAGCATATATTTCAAAAGTCTACGGCTAATTATTTTTGAGCTATGCGAAATACACGTACGCACATACGTAAGTAAATATAGTTGTCAGGATGAAAATAATCAAAATTACATTTTAGGATGTTCAAAAACGATACATTGAGGTTCAAAATTTAAGTTTTTTCTTGTACCTATGTAGAAACCTAAGGCCGAAACTGGGTTGACTGCAGAATATGTTACGCCATTAAAAAGCGCCTTTTAGTTTTCACTTTATAAATCTGAGATAGATTCGCCAAATTTGACAGAATCAGACTGATTAAAAAGGAAACAATATTTCAAATTTGGCAAACTTAGTACGATATTAGAGTTTAATTAGTAGCACTGAGTTATGACGTATTCGATAAAAAATGCTCTTAAATAGCGGTTAAAAAATAATACTATTTTTAACCGCTACTCTAATTTTTGTCAGTTATTCTGCTATGATATTATTAAGTCAGATGAGTTACTCCTCGTTTTCCTTAATGGCATTTGTCATTGCATTTTTCTGAGGGATTTGCGCTTGGCGGCTCATGCTTGGCGAAACTAATATGGCGTATAAACAAACCAAACTGTACCCGTTACTGCAACTTTCCCTCAAAAATATTCAAAATTGGGAACAGATGCATTATAGAAGCCGGTCCCTTCCACCATACGTTTTTAGCCAAAGCATCTTGTTTGATTTAGACTATCCTGATACTTTTTAACAATTTCAAAAATAGTAAGAACCGAAATAACTTCACCGTCATAACTAAATCCCAGAAAGTGATAAGAGCAAAAACAAACTTACTTACTAAATCGCAGAAAATAATAATCCCGGTACAACTTTGATATACCCCCCAAAAAATTACAAGCCAAATCTGGCACTCCCTACGGACTTTTTAATAAGGGTTGTTGTTTCTTATTTTGGCGTTTCCAATTTAGGTTTTTTCAGCTTTTAGGTTTTTGTTGTTGCCAAATTTAATATTTTCTTGTATTTTGTACCATTTTTTCAGTTTTATTTTTAAGTTTTGTGGCAACAAGTTTTGGATTTTATATATGTTTTACCGCCATTTCATTCATTCGCCATTTCTTTGTGAAGTGATCAAGCGGATTTCTGACTTGCTGTATTTTGCTGCAAATCTGGTTGTATTTTCCAATTATATTTTTTTCTATTAATTATTTTAATCTTTTAGCTTTCAATATATTTCGCAAATCATGTTTAGCGGCTAATGTTGATTGTTTCAATAAATTTATTGAAATTGCTGCTGCGGTAAATTGGGAGGAATTCAAAATTTCTGTATAAATAATTCTTTTTATTAGATTACCGACACGTATTTTAAATGTATTTGTTAAATTTTTTCTGTAAATTGCATATATGTTATTCAGTGTCATTTATTTGTATTTTTTATGTATTTATTGTATTTTTTAGGTATTCTTTTTTTTTGTATTTAACGATTTCGTATTTAGCCGAACGATGGCCGAATGGTTAGGGCACTGACCTTCGGAACCGGAGTTCGTGGGTTCGAGTCCCACTGAGGCATGGATGTTCGTAGCCGTTCGGAATCGGCTTTAAACAGTAGGTCCCGGTCTCATTAGCCCTCGTGTAGCAAAAAGTAGACCGTAGTGCTCCAAACCAATCAATCAATCAATCGATTTCGTATTTTTATGTATTAATTATTTGTATTTAGCGAGAATCCATCTTGGCGTGAAAAAAAAGTCGCCAAATTTCCGATTTGGGGGGTATATCAAAGTAGTTCCATAACCCCCCCCCCCAAAAAAAAAAAAAAAAACCTGACCTAAGCGAATGTATATCGAAAGAACAGCTAAGATGCAAATTTCTCTAATAGTACCGGTTACTGACGTCAGAAATCACGTACACCAATGGGGTGCAAGAACACATTAGAGCTGCCATACCCCACCACCGAAGTTAGGACAAACACACCAACCCACTCATCGTTCCATACAATAGCCAACAGATCGCCAAATTTGGCGACAAAAAAACACGGCGTCTATAATGCATCTGTACCCAAAATTGAGTCAAGTATGTTCAAAATATGAATTTCCATTAGAAATTCTAATTTAGAGTGAAAAAAAAGACGAAATATGTCGTGATTACAATTATTCTTTTACTTCGTACAAAGAAGTAAATACAATAACCTTGTCAAGTATTTTTTAACAAGCAAATTCTATATAAAAACATACTTAACTGTATCCGTTATTGATCTAGTAACGTTTTAGAACAATCCCTTCCAATTACTTCACTGATAAAGATTGAACTTGCTTTACTGTATCTTTTTGATGTAATAATTGAAGCCGATTCATACCTCTAATTAATCATGACTCTCGCATGATGGAAAGTAACGAGGTAACAATGCAGAAAATGTCTAACAATTATAATTAAAATAATTGTTAAAGACCTCTAACAATAGATATATTTTCTCAATTCTAGAGCAAAAGTTTTTTGAAGCTATGCAAATGTGCTACGCTAGATATTGACTGTAGCACACTGTATATAAAGTTTATTTACTAATAGCTTTGTAATCATAATTATGGCATTTGTTACACGAGTAGCCATGTCAATTTCAGGACCTCGTAGTTACCCTGTTCATTGTTTGGAGAGAGGTATATAATGTCAAAGCATTAAAAGACCTGATAGGCAACGGTATGTGTTGTTAATTAGAAGGAATTAAAATATCGGTTTTAATTTCTGTAGATTCCTTTTCACTTAGGATTTACTAAAGCTCATTAGCATCTTGGTTTTTCCTTCGTCAGATTTTTTTAGGTAGACATATGCAAGAAACAAAATATTTTAAGTTGATATGTAACATAATAGACTTTAACTGTGACTTGTGAGATAATATAGGGGTCTACTTAAGAATTGGGTTTCCTTTGGCAAATTTGGCGAAAATATTGGCAATATTTTACTAAAACACAAAGGTAATCCATCCAAACATTGTATTTCTTTCTTTTTCTGTCGACTTTAATTAATGCACGGTTTGTCATCGTAATAGAATTATATACTCTTACTTAATTAAAGAAAACTACTTGGAAACCAGACATTTATATTTATGGACAGTTAATCCCTTAAAAGTTAACAAGCTGTTAAGGGAAAGTTACTGTTATTAGAAATAAGCCATAGTGAACCATTCATGGTTTGTTATACCTAATTTTTTAATCATTGCTCACTTTTATTATATAAGAAAAGAGTTACACACGGAGAGTTGGATGCATATATCATATAAATTATAATATAGATACAGATTGTTTAGACACGGTGAGATCAGGAGAAAATGTTGGCGGTTGGAATTTAAGAATTGGAACCCAATTTTTAAGTCAACCCTAATATATATGTATGTAAACCAGCTCAATCGATTCTGCCAATTACAGGAAAATGTAACCACTACTGGGCAAAAAGAAATCTAAGTGCTATAAATAAATAAAGAAGATTTGCTAAGATCCTTAAAATATCTTATTAAAGTGCAGTAAATAAATAACATTTTTAGATTTAAAACATAGTGTTATATTACACAGTTACAGCTTCACGCAGTTAAGCTTCTTTATTTCTTCCCAGGAAGTAAAAAAATTCGAAATTATTCTCTACATGTGATACAATTTATTTATTTTTTTTATTTTATAAAGGTACTGAAATACATTGTTTAAACTGTATGGTAATTTTTGGATAACCATCGGTTGAATTCTTGTAGAGCGCCAGCATTACAATCTGGTGGTATCGGGTAACGCTTATGTCCGTTATATTGCAATTAAAAATTGGGAGTAAAACTAGTTACTACAGCTAATTATAAATTATTTATTTTCAAGTTCATATCCAGATATTTTGAAGTTTCCCCAAATCTGAATTTCTGTACAATGCCACTGATCTTTTATTTTTGTTTTCTTTGTAACTTGAGTTATTCTTTAGTAAAGAATGTGGATATAGTTTTTACCTACTTACCCGCCCTTGGACTTTGTTGCTAAACGCCATGAGTGGTTAACAGATAATGTGGGTAACTTCAGTTCTAATTATAAAATTGCAACATTCTACGAATACTAGTTTTTAAGCCATACTAGATATGTACACAAGTAATGCCGAAGCTAGCCAAAGAAGGCAAGCCCAAACTAAATATTTCAATCGAAATCTAAAATCCAAGATTTTTCGTAATTACAATACCTAATTTAATTTCATATAAAAATGTAATGAAGCGAATTTTCAATATTATACGATAAATCATAAAGTTTATTTTGTACAATGTTGAATGAATATTTTCTCATGCTTTTAAATATTCAATAGGCTTGCATTTATTTATCATCACACTTGAAAATAAAATACAATACATTTATTATGGTTATTCGGGAAAGATAAATTTATATTTTCAATGTCATTTATGAATTTTTTTGCATTATTGCAGCATTTTGTAAAAAATAGGAGAAACAAATGCATTAATATTGACTCTGCTGTATATGTAGATATAATAAAAGCACTTTTTTACGTCAAGGAACTCACGAAAACGTCACTTTACTTTTATCTATTAATTTTCTCCCGAAGAGAGTAAAATAATTATCTGAACCGTAGTTCGTGGCAAATATTTTGCCTCTAATACCTATAATGCTAATCCACTTAACCTTTTTGTTTAACGAATGTGTTTCCACCTCATTATTGTAAAACAGAAATTTTATGCTTTTAATGCCCCTTTTGGTTTTTGCTTGACCTCCAAAACTGTATCTGTCGATGTTCATGGTTGCATCTCAGTGAAATACTTGAGATTCCTGGATTTTGACCCCTCTTGACTCTGGAAAAGGTTAAAGTGAATTACGACCATCACCTGCTACGTTTCATAATGAATTGATCTTTTGTAAAGATGTAATTAAAAATGTTATTTACAAAATTTTATAAGAATAGAAAAATACTTCTATTAATCATCTAGTTAATATCATTTTATCTTAATATTTTAATTATAAAGATTGTTCTCAGTTATAAAGTCTAATTTTAAATGTTTGGGTAATTAGTAATACCCCATACTATATTTTATCTACAATTCGTGTTTGCATGTTACTCTAAATTACCACTTACTGTTAGTAATGATAAATTAGTTTCATATCAATAGTTTAACTGCCTAAAAAGTAATTAAATACTATCAAGTTTTCAAACTGAACCCCATTTTTCACCAATCTTTAACGTTTACTAAAATAAAAGAAGTTAAATTATCTACGAGTACTGTTTTAATTATTTATGTAATAACTTTTTTCAAATATGAATTAAATTAATTGTATGACATTTATCTATCTAACTATATACATATAAAGGTAATTTTTTAAACATTTATTAAGAATTTTGAAGACTAGAACGTTGTGTATATACATTCTACGTCATTCAAAATAAAAGTTTTCCCAATAATGAAACTCCTTTTAAAAAAGCAGTTTTAACCTATAGTGAAATATATATATAAATATATATATAATATATATATATATATATATATATATATATATATATATATATATATATTAAATCAAATAACTCATTTTTTTTTCTAGTTACATATATGACTTTTTATTTTGACTATATTTGATATTAAAAGACTAGTTAGATATTGCTCCCAAACGTAATTTTAATTTACTATTTAAAGAAATGCAGCACTATCTGAGTCCTTGCATATTACTTAAAGATATAATATATTTTATTTGATGAAGAGCATTCTTTATCCAGTGCTCTATACAGATTTTCTAAACAACCAAAAATTCCATCTATAAAGATGCTGCAAGCTTTTAATTACTTTACAAATGATTGTTGTGTTAACCTTTAACTTTAAACATGTAAAATTTTTGTAGTGCTTTCTACATATTTATGCTTTTGAGATTAAAATATAAAATAATTCAATCGCTCAACCTATCATATACTGATTCACTACAATCAAAGCAATAATTGAGAATAAAGATTGGCCGTTTAATTTTTCACATTTTTAAGAATATCATATATTATCAAATATTTGTCAGTAATTTCTAACAACCGGTCTTTTTAGTACTAAATATTAATAGATAATGATACCATCAATGAGAGAATGTTCATTTATTAGCCCCAGTTCAACAACAGCAAAAATGGGATATAAGCGTTATATTGTTTGTTTGTTTTTCCTCAATATTTAAGAAACCGCTGCTCAAAGTCGAATCAAACGTAATGTGCGAAGTTAGGTTCGACGCAATCGTGTGTCAAATGTAGTACAGATTGTGCATATATATGAATTTGTATAGCAAACAAACATTTCCTTGGCATGTTGCAAAAATCCGGTGTTTAAAGATTTTAGCTGATTAGGTAACATAAATATTTTTCCAAATTTCATCAAGACTTATCATTTCAATGAAACATTTTTCTTTAAATTTTTATTTTTCTCCGAAGCATATCTTGAAACCTATCTAAGTAAATCTAAATGTTTTTCCTCATTTAATAACTTTTTCCGAATAAAAAAATTTCTTATTATCAAACATCTTCAAAAAGATAATACATCTAATTTCGAATAATTTTGTATCTATTTCTTATTTGATTGGTTATCTCTTCCTTCCGTCAAATTATTCATGGGAAACAATCTATAATTAATAATATACTTGGTCTCAATTGTGGATTAAAAGATTTGTTAAATAAATTTCTCTAAATTTATCCTAAATGTATTTGCGTGCAAAAGAAGAGGAGATTTGTAAATAAGATATACCTCTATAGGAAGATGCTTAAAATGCATGTGTTGTATGTACCCGCCCCTGAAAAAACACAAACTATTGTCTATAATGTTAAGTGCAAATTTTCTATTATTTGGTTGCATGCAGAAGACTAGAGAACTTAAGGGTCATGAAGCTAGAGCTAGGATTGTTTCTATCGATTCTCGTTTTGTATTTTTATAGGTAAAACTGCATTTTTAATCTTTCTCACTGAAACTTTAAGAAACACACAATGCAGTTTTAAAACATTAAGTTATGAATGTATGATTGCAACAATAAGTTACATTCGATTCAGCTTTTTTTACCTCTTCCCGTGAGTCATCGTCAAAGACATACCAGAACAGGACCGGTTTGAACTAGAAAGAAACTTTGGACTTCTCCCAACCAATAGAAGGGTCCGTTGGTTTGGGGGATTCTGACCCCCGCCGTTCTGGAGTGGACCCCTGTTTTTTCTCCACGAGGCAGTCGGATTTTTTGGGCGAACAAGGTTGTGAGCAGAGGAGAGAAGAAGGTGAACGCTGCTACCATCCGCGGCTTGAAGGATATACCTGTTGAGGAAAATCTTCGCCATATTTTTTTAGGGCCGACGCCGACTCGAGAGCAGTCTTCGATATCTACAAATGATAAGTTGATTCCAGTTGTATTCCTTAGGCATTTATTCAATTGTATAAAATCATTTAATCAAGATATTTTTGTCATGTGGTTTTTAATGAGTTAAGATTTTTTCTTTCTCAAACACTAGGCCAACGTAACATTATTGTTACAATGATTTCATGCATCGTACATCAGTTTGCATATTAGATCTTGAAAACATAGAAAACTCAAAATTTACTTCTATTATTTGGATGAAACATATACTTTGAATATCCTTTCCGTGGCGTGACCAACAAAAATTCAATAAACAGTAGAGAAATAATAAAAACCAGTTGATTAGAGAATTATTAACAATTAATTTTATTATCTCTTGTCTTAAAACGATTAAGGATAAGATCATTGAGTAAAGTACTATTAGCCTTAGTTTTTTACCGCTAAAAGACTTACTTACCCTTCATTTGAATTTCATACAGCGATAAAGAGATTAACTAATCGCATTTTCGTGTGAATAAAAGGCTTAAGTTTGTTAGTTTCTTTAATAAATATTTTTATTGCTGCATTGTACTTAAATTCGGGTCAGTCATGAAATTGCGTAAGGAATTGATTTAAGAAATATTTTCTTGATTTATTTTATAATATTTGATTAAAAACCTAGTATAAGAATTATTCTTTTCTCGTGGATTTAAAGCTGAATTAATTTGGTTCGCAAGAGATTTTAAACTCTGATAATTTGGTAAATGACCTACCATGACCGGTTGATTAAAGTAGCCAATATTCAATGCATTTAATCAGTTCGCTGCTAAGTACAAGTTATTTGAGAAACTTTCAAGTTTTGCTCAATTTGGGTAGTTAAATATTAATTTTATCTGTTTTTTGGATTAGGAAAACACAACAACACCCAATAGCTTTATAATTAAAACTGCTACTTAAAATGGCTTTTTGTGCATGAAAAAAGTAATATTATTTCAACTTACATATACAAACACAAGGTGACCTAAAATAACCGCATAAACTCTGTACAGCCAGATTCCTCGTTGGGAGTACATAAAATCTGCCAAAAAAGCGTTCCTGTACCATTTATAGTTTACTACGAAAAACAAAGTATGACGTGCCGGTGCAAGATAGAAACACTTTATTGGACTATCACCAACAGTATTTGCATATCTTTAACAGACGATAATGTTTAAAACGTTCGCCGCGCATATCGCGTCATGTATACGTTTGCGCCATCGAATGACGTTAAGCCGCCGTTAATTGACGTTAAGCTGAACTGGTATTTAATAGACTGCATCTTGCACCTACCGGTAGTCTTCGTATGGTGGCCATCTATTCCTTTTTTTGACTACTGCGACATGTACCTGATGTATGGCCGATGTAATGGAAAGGCCTTGCGAACTGTTAGGGAGTATGCCCGTGCATATACTGCTATTGATATGTTCAATAAAGTGTTTTTCTTGTACCGGAAGTGACGTCATACTTTTTTTTATTTTCTCGTAAGCTATGGATCGTACAGGAATTCTTCTTTGGGCAGTATTTATATACTCCCAACGAGAAAACTAGCTGTGCAGAGTTTATGCGGTCGTTTTGTGGCACCCTGTATATATATATAGGTCTGTGCGTGTACGTAATGTAAAAATTTAAATACTGTAATCTTAAAATTAAACTTACTAACACCTATATTAAAAAACCACCAAGTCTACGTTTCCTCTGTCTTTCTAGTGGCCTTTTGAGGTTAAACTCTTTTCAATAGATAATATTTCCTTTCTGTTGGCTAAACGAACTCGCCAACCTACTTTCGCTGAACTACGATTTCAAAAATTCTCACAACAAAATTCTTAAAGCCGCACCTAAAATTACTTACTCAAGATGGTAGCTTTAATAAGGCTATAAGAGGCCGCAAGGCTAATTTTCGTGAGAGTTGATTGTCACAAATGACCAAATAAAGATGTTGCTAGATATTCTTTGAAAATTCTTGTCATTTTCTCGACCACTACATCATTACATCAACTTCATCCACTACATCAACCGACTACTGAGGTCCACGACTGAGGCACCACTATGTTTCATATATATATATATATATATATATATATATATATATATATATATATATATATATATATATATATATATATATATATATATTGATTCATAAATTATCAGAGTGGATATACATAAATAGTTAAAAAGCACTAAAAGAGTTCACTTTCTTCTCTCTCTTTTACTCGAAAATTTATTATTGCGATACATTAAATCAGTATAAAGACAAGATATAAGTAAGTTGTCAAACATAACATATAAAATTTGCTGAATTTATCAGAAATTGGAATCCATTTTGATTCTTTGATATAAAATGAAATAAAGAAATAGTTTTAAGTTATTCTGAGGAGAGAAGATAATTTTGGAGTGCAATTGAACAGAAAAGCCTTTTATATATTGCTGTACTGCCTCTGGCTTTGACCGAAATCCGGGGATTCGTATTATTTTGCTAATTTGTTAATCGGAGTCGAAAGATATGAAACAGTGGTTACAGATTAGAACAAAATACTAAGTGAATTGGGGCATGGTTCTCTCATATAAACAGAACTTATGGCGTGACATAAGGCAGTTTATGAATTTCAGTACAAATTGGTCCAACTCGCTCAATATCTCTATTTACAGGCATTGCACGATTTAGGAGGGCAGCTGCCTATTGCCATTGCCCTCTAAAGAGCATTTCCAGCCATACCCTACAAGGAAAAGTTCTAAAAATATAGATAGTCAACCCACCAGGTGACTATTTTCACTTTCTAGAAATTCATTGACCATAAAGATTCGGAAGGTGAGTTTTACATGGTGAATTATCGTTCATTAAAATAAAATTGGCCTTAGGCGTGACAGAAAAGCGAACATGGGCTCCAAGATATTTTTCATATACCAGCCACAATTCCTCATTCAAAGACATGGAGTGTGTGCGGTCTTCCACTGTGATGCCATCTCAGACCATCAAATTCCCAAAGCAATAATGATCGATCTCGGATATTTGAGGGCAGGTAGCAAATTTCTGGTTCTCTCCATGCGAAATTCCATCTGGAATCTATAGTTTGACTTAACCTGTCTTGTGAATCTAATTCCTTTTGGTTTCAAAATAAAATCAAGGAACTTCCTGCTTTTAATACTATGGAAAATGCCTCATTCTCTCGGCTGCAATGGATTGTCTAGAAGACTTTTCTTGACCTGCCTAGAGTTTTGATGACAATAAAACCCGCGGGTTTTGTCGGTTGATCAGGTATCTGGTCTCAGGATTATATCTAGCTATTTTTGTATTAATTTACATATATGTTTTAAATATATTTTGACGGTATATGTATCGATATTTAGGGAATAAATATTAGCATTGATATTTATATTTTGTGCTGGTCATTTAGAATGCTGAGATATAAATACTTTAATTTACAGAGTCTCCAACTGGACATATTTGAACTGAACAAATTTTTAATATTCCTTCAGCGCATATGGTGTTCATTTCATATACCAAAATACCAATTCATTATCCGATTTCAGGTTCCAGATGCTATAAACGAAGAGGTTTAAATATAATCCCCAGTATGTTTATTTACTTATACACTCTGAAAAAGTCAGATGTTTTGAGCCAGTATAGATATACATAAGGTTATGTATGTATATATATATATATATATATATATATAATATATATATATATATATATATATATATATATATATATATATATATATATATATATATATATATATATATATATATATATATATATATATATATATATATATATATATATATATATATATATATATATATATATATATATATATATGTATATATATGTATATATATATATATGTATATATATATATATATATATATATATATATATATATATATATATATATATTATATATATATATATATATATATATATATATATATATATATATATATATATATATATATGTGTGTGTGTATATATATGTAATGAGGCGGACTTCTCGATAGGTGGTTGCAGTCATGGCCATAAAAATGATATCGTTTTAGCTAAAGACCTTTATTAAGATAACGTTGCAGGACGGGTTCCCACTTCATAATAGGGACAGGACAAACTGAGGGGTCATCTAGCATGAGGTTCTATGTACAAGACCCGTAACACTTGGGCCAACATCCGTGGGGAAAAAATCTCTAGAAAAATCTGTCTCCGACAGCGTGTATTCCCTTTTTATTTGGAAATTTCCTAAATTGTGCGCTAGGGCTATGTAGGATAATAATTGGTCAGGCCCCCTTCTCTGAGGGTGTAAAATGTAGCCCCAATGGTCAATTTAGGTTAGGGGTTAAAAAGGGGAATGCAAAATAACGCGGGAATTTTTAGCCCTTGATTTAAGATTTGAAAACCCCTGAGAATTTTCCTTAATGCAGACATTAAATTGATGTATCGTTTGAATAGATATTCATTAGAAATCTTTTTGAGCCAAACACGAGTATGATTTTTATCATAAAAATTGCTATTTATTACTGTCATTAAAATACAGTTATCATAACACCATTTTATTCAGTAAAATAATGAGTAACACCTGTATGAATTTATTCCTTAACAACTTGGATTACTCTTGTTTTTTCTTTATTGCTTTCACAGGAATTCTCCTATCAGTGCAATTAATATCCCACTGAGTCATTCCGAGTACATTTTTAAACTGTCCACGTACTTATTAATGGAAACCTCGAGCAAATTACGTCGAAGACAGACTCTGGTACTAAATAAACAAAAAAGATGATAAAATCCAGAATCTGAACCCGCGTCCTTAATTCGTCCTTCGTGGAAAAGGTATGTTTTGATCTTTGAGTTCAAGGTCATAGATTTCTTCGGACAAGTATTTACGCATTCCTGCGATGGTTTCACCTTATTTAACCCTCAGGCAGGTGCAGAATATATTAACATTGAAAATATAAGACACTTCAAAGCGTGGAACCCTACTATGAGTCGGATGATTCAATGATGGATGCCCGAGGAAATTTTTTTAGAAATGTTTACCACAAGAATGCATAAAAAACACATAAATAAAAATACTATGCTGTTCATATATTTCCAAACATAAATTATGCCATTATTACTTCTTTTGTTGGAATCTTTTGTGGATCAGTGTGCGATTTATTTAAATGACTTATGATTTTCAGCTGCCTTCATGATGTTGAAATGCATTAATTTCTGTTGTCGAGTTTGATACTTGAAATACGAGATAGAAAATAAATGAACCAAATAACCATATAAAATTTAGCCTCAGGTTTCTGTTATGCAACATTTGAATTTATGATTTAGTTAATATGATACCATACTATGATATAAAGGGAGTATATAAACATGTACCTAATTACGTAACTCTTAAGTAAAAAAATTAAGTAACCTTAAATTTATGGTATAATTTTTTTTCCAAAGATCCTTAAAATATCTTATTAAAATGCAGTCTGTATTTTATGTCTATATTTTTAGATTTAAAACATACTTTTATATTTTGTTTTCTACTCTTTTGAGAGTATTATTGTGTAAAATATTATTACTTTCATAAGTTTCTATAACAGACTTTCAGCTGTTAATAAGATTTAAATGCGGTTAATTCTTTTTTTAATTTTGCATTTAAATCTGTGTAATTATAAAATAGAGTAGATTTAATACAATCGGAAACCTAACATCACTTACCTTTTTCTCTAGATTAAATTTTTTTTTAGTCAAACATACTCTTATATTTTGGTTTCTATTCTTTTGAGAATCCGTGAGTGTGAAATATTCTTACTTTGATAATAGTTAAAACTATCTACAACAGACTTTCAGCTGTTCATAAGATTTAAATGCGGTTGTTTTCTACTCTTTTGAGAGTATTATTGTGTAAAATATTATTACTTTGATAAGTTTCAATAACAGACTTTCAGCTGTTAATAAGATTTAAATGCGGTTCTTTTTTAAATTTTGCATTTAAAGCTGTGTAATTTATAAAATAGAGTAGATTTAATACAATCGGAAATCTAACATCACTTACCAGTTTCTCTACATTAATTTTTTTCTAGTAACTCATCGTACTATAAATAGAATTTTTAAACTGTATATATCTATGTATCGCATTAATATTGCATAACTCTAATATTAAATTCCAAATTTTTAATTCGTTTTTAAGAATCATAAATTTTAATAAGAATTTATCTTGTTAAATTTAGGAAGTTAATACTTCTTTCTTATATTATCATTTGGTTTAGTTTATATAATTTAGAAAGTCATTAAAATAAAGTAAAAATGGGGCTCTAAATGGCCATTATTGTTTCTTCTTGTTAAATAGATTTTTTTTTTGTTATACACAAAAGATATTTAAGATTCATCTGTGCGATTTCAGGATTTCCTAATAACTTATTACCAATGTTTTGTGTTATCGAGACATTTTTTTCATCTAAAATATTAAAATTCCTTGTACACCTAATGTTTTTTTATATCCATGAACCTTCCACAGCACCATAATTATATAAATTTGTGGATAAAATGCTTGTTCATCCTGTAATACCAAATGTTTTTAAGACTTCGGTAAATAACGATACCTGTATGGCTGACATTTTTCAGTAGAACCAATAAGGAGCTCTTTATATTTTTTTACGCGTTTTTACTATATGAAACTCAGGTGTTGGTTGGCTAAAAATTCACATCAAAAACGCTTTCTGTTGCAAAGTTGGCTCAAAATCTGCAGTACACTTGAGCAATGTTCAGTAAGACAAAATCGTCGAAACAATAAATTAATGTGAAACAAAGATTCAAATCATATGTACCGCTTATCCTTTCTAAGGGAAAATTTTGGATATTTAAAAGAATAGCACCCAATTAATCTGATCACGGTTATGAATAAATTTATTTTGTAATTTAACTATGTGCTATTATTAAGTACTGTTTATATTATATCATTCTTATTTAAGAAATCTTAGTTTAAATACTACTGTGATAGCTTTGTTACTAAAGAAGTGATTAAATTAGATATTCCTCTTGTACTTACAGGCTTCATTTTATAGAATAGAGCCTCCGAACCTTTTCTGGACCACCACCCACTTTATAAAAATCAAAATTCGCACTCCCCTTTTTCTATAATAGTTACTTACAAAATATTAAAATGCTGTTGTATATCATTTTCAATTTTTTTCTGGTTATATATTAAGAATCATAATATAGAAATTATTACAGCCGCTAACAAATAGTCCTTTCTCAAATTATTTTATTTACTAAATCAGTTAAGTGCAGGACAAATTTAGTACGTTCATAATTTAAACTGGCAGTATAATAATAAGGAGTCCCCTAAACCTTCGAAAAGTTAGGCTGCTTTACAAATTTGTTGTCAAGAACTTTATCATAAACGATTTTCTTTATAATACATCCTTTATTTATTTTTTATAAAATTCATCCGTGTATCAATTTTTTTAACGTGTTTGCTTGCGAAAAAATATTGCGCTTACCTAACATTGAATTATTTTCTGATATATATTAGTAATATTTCACTTTAGATCTGACTAATGATTTAAGTATTCGAAGTTGGAAACGTACAGTTATGAGTAGCAAATAAGACAATAATCTCTCTTAACAGATTCCATTATTTGTAAAATTACTCCACTCATTTGAAGTTATGGTCAACAAAACAAGAAAAGGAATTAAAGAGCACAAAGTTTCTTTCGCATTTAAAAAAGCATAGGAATATAGAAAAAATAAATATTACCTTGATTTTATATTTGACCTGTTAGAGATTATTAATCATATTCATTTTTCGTAGCACTGACATGTGGCGGAGGTAAAAATTAAGAGTTTGGGAAATACATTATCTAAATATGATATGTGAACAGAGCATAGACAGCTGATGAATTTAATCTTACCGTCAAAATAACCTTTTAAGTCAAAGTGTAGTAATAAGCACTTTTAATATACTCGTAAGTCTTCTTTATTGATTGCAAGAGGTTTTGTGGTAAAACCAGAGATAAAAATCGACAATCGCATGCTTAGATTTGAGTGATGAATACACCAAGAAAATATTAAAGGTTCGAAGGTTATATAATTGATGGTTTATGGTTCTCATAGCAATCGTAATAAATTGACTTTTTAGATACACCTATTAGGGATGGACCTAATTGTTCCGGGTCAAGGATATGTTAATGATTGAGTTAATATTAACATATCCAACTCTGCTTAGAGAGCAATTATTTCCATTCGAGTTCACGTATATTATTGTTATAGGCCTGCAAAGGTTACTTTTTGGTTTGTTGAATTTTCTATGCATGACGGCAATCAAATTTAAATGAACTGAAAAGCCTTATTCCCCATGCCCTTTTAAGGGTTAGTAGATATGTTAATAGATTAAAAATATAATTAACATACAACAGGATGTATCATGAATATGTATGTGGAAACAAATGAGAACTAAAAACTTAATTATGTTCGAATTACGAATGAAACAAATAAATAAAGTTAATTTGTTTAGTATCTAATGCTGATAAACGTACCAGGTCTGTGGTGTAATAAACATAAAAATTAAATTAGAATATTAGTACTATGCATAGTTTTTTTTATAAGTTTTCATCATAAGTCTTTTATTTTCTAAATGTTAACTAAATAATCCTTATAAAATTCTTTTAAAAATTCATTATTATGAAATATTTTTTTAATATATTGGTGTTAGACTATGAAAACCGAATTATTTATAAATAATAATCTGATGTTCTAAATGTTAACTAAATAATCCTTATAAAATTCTTTTAAAAAATCATTACTATAAAATATTTTTTTTTAAATATATTGGTGTTAGACTATGAACACCGAATTATTTAATTATATGGAAGCAAATAATAATCTGAAGTGTTCTAAATGTTAACTAAATAATCCTTATAAAATTCTTTTAAAAATTCATTATTGTGAAATATGTTTTTAAATATATTGGTGTTAGTCTATGAACCACCGAATTATTTAGTTATATGGAAGTAAATAATAACCTGAAGTGTATTATTAAAAGATGAAACAAATAATTTCTTTAAAGATATTTCTTTAAAAAAATATTGTATTTAAACAGATTTAAATTTTTCTTGCAACAGCGGAGTACTTAGTGTTATTAGCATTTTACCATAAAATCCACTGGATTTTGCCTATCATATTATGGAAGCACAATATAGATAACATCGCTATGAAAGAACAAGGCATATACAACCTAACATTACTTGAAAATCGTACCGAAAACCGTCGGGAAAAAACACAATACACTAACCACTATACTCTAGATGGCCCTGTATTAGAATGCAAAATAACAAAATGATTGTAGAGGTGCTTTAAATTTACAATAATTATAGAAATGCATGAAATAATTCATAATTTCTATATAGCCTTAATTTACAAAAATACTTCTGATAAAGGGTCTTATATAAAAATGATCCTGCTTTATTATTTACTTAACTTGAAGTAACTCTTCAATAAATATTTTAACCACAGCGCAAAACTATGGAAATTTTCATTACTAATAATAATTCTGTCGTTTGCATAACCAAATATTTTACCCCATTTATTTAAAATAAAATTATTTATCTGATTTAAAAATATTAAACAATTATTCCCACAGTATTTTTTATATTATTAATGAGCATTTAACTTTGCATTTATTTACAAGAATTATTAAGAGTTTTTGTTTCCATTTTCTAACTTACATTACTAATGTAAAGCTATTCAAATACACATAATAAGGGTAAGAATTAAAATGAAACAGGTTTTGTTTTTGCCAAAATCATAAATAAATATATTGATGTAGTATTAAATTAAATTTTTAAACTTTATTGTCAAAAACGTTGTAAGATTTTTACAATAAGATGTGTTTTAAAAATATTATGTTTTTTATTTTAATAAATTATAAACAGTAGTTTAAAACTGATAATCTTAATCATCTATCCCCAAACCAAATTTATATAACTCCTTTCTATATATACATATTAAGGGAATAATTAAAAGCATCTTTTTCTCTTTGTAGGATTCTTAATTAAAATCTATAAAACGTTTATCATTATCTATTAAGAAATAAAACATTGGGGTAGCATGCGAAAACATTGAAATCCCCTGCTTTGAATGTTTGAGGTTTTAGATTATACTATCGTATAGAAACGAACTGAATGGGCAAATACAAATAAGTTTTTTAACCACAATAATTTTACAATACTAAATAAATAAAATTTTAAAAGTTAAAATATTTTTACTATACTAAAACCATGTAAACGAAAAATTTAGTAACAAATTTCTGAAAATAACTTAATTAAATTTTTAAACATTTATAACGGAAGAAATGGCACCATGTAAAACTAGTGTTAGCATTATTAACTTTATTAATAACTATTCAGACTCTGAAAAAACTATTATTTTTTGGTCAGATAAGTATTAATAAACGAGGAATTAATTCTTTGTAAAAAAACAATCTTTCAGAGACAAAGCTTGTTCATTTAAATCATTGGCCTTCTACTTTACTTCAGCTAAAACTAATTAATCGCATTTTCTTTTACTAACACAGTAAGTACCTTGATATTTTTTCTTCATTTTACCTTGGTTGAAATCAGATTAAAACAATAAATCACGCTTAATTTCCCCACCATTGTTACTGCAGTAAATTGTGTGAAGTATAAGAATACTCCACGATTAATCCATCAAGAGTATCTTTTCTCTTTATTCTAAAAGAACTAACCAGTTTCATTCTGAATTGTTCGAGAATGAATTTACATATCACATCCATCACAATCTTGCTACAAATAAATCACTGTTCTACATAGTTTACTAATTATACATCTGAAAGTTTAGTCTGTGTATAGGAGGCATAAATTTAATAAATATATATTCGTGAGCATCATTCCACAATTAGTAAAAGCATTCCTTTTAGATTAAGCAATCAACCTAATTCAAACTAGGGTCATACAAAATACCAACTGTTTTTTTTCTTCTTTTAACATTATTAAACTAACCTAGTTATATTTTTCTTATAGTCAGCATGTTTCATTACTATTTCCTGCATACATTCTGTAAAAGCAAATTTCTTACAGTATACATGTGAAAAATAACTAGTACTACTACGATAGACCAAGATCAATGTCAAAGTCCTTTCCACTTAATTTTTTTTTACATTTTTAGTTTATGTGCAATAAAACATATTTATTACAGATTTTAATAGCTATTTTTGCTTTAAATTCGTTTTTATTTAGAGTAATAATACAAAACTTACATTTATTGTGTATAAACCTTTTGCATGTAGATATGTAGTTATTAGGGTAGCATTACGACTGTGTACACACACACACACACACACACACACACACACACACATATATATATATATATATATATATATATATATATATATATATATATATATATATATATATATATATATATATATATATATATATATATATATATATATATATATATATATATATATATATATATATATATATATATATATATATATATATTTACATAGAGAGAGAGAGAAGAGATATATATATATATACATATACATATATATACATATATATATATATATATACATTATATATATATATATATATTATATATACATATATATATATATACATATATATATACATACATATATATATATATATATACATATAAATATATATATATATATATATATATATATATATATATATACAATTATATATATATATATATATATATATATATACATATATATACATGTATATATACATATATACATATAAATATATATATACATATATATACATATACATACATATATATATATATATATATATATATATATATATATACATATATATACATGTAATATTTAAATCCCTTATTTACGTATTTTAATATTAATTTAATAACTTTTGTTCATAAAATACGTTGGGGGTTTGGGCGGTAATTCTGATTTTCTCCTCCAGAAACGCCATAGACTTAATTCAGCCTCTGTCTGTACTAATTTAGATAATAGTTAGCGCGTTCTCTTTAAACTTGAGTATTTTTAGCCCGTGATCAATTGTGCGTAAGGATTATTCGTAGTCTTTTTACCTGAGAAATCCCTACTTGAAAAGTGTGTGTGTGCAGGATCACACTGTCTGGGTGCACGAGGTTGTAAATATGTTTGCCTGTTGTATGGATTTCATATATCTCACCAGAAATAAACTGTGTTGTGATTTTGAATGAGTGTCGCCCATATTACATACAGATACATATACACACATATATAGTGTATATATACATATTATATATATATATATATATATATATACATTATATATATATATGTATGATACGGACGAGTGATTAAGGCATGGAAGACGCATTTGATTTCATATATAAAAACTTCTTTATTGTAATCCTTCTATCCATGGCTATGCATTTAGATATGTTTGTTCTCATATTTTGGAGAGGAGGTTTTTAAGGAAATATTAAGGTTGAATAATTTTAATATTATATATATATATATATATATATATATATATATATGTATATAGACATATATATATGCATATATATATACATATATATACATATATATATATATACATATATATATATGTGTGTGTGTGTGTGTGTGTATACATAGCACTAACTATAAACAATACTAATTCTTTTTTCATTAAAATGCATACATGTTCTACAAAGTCATTGAAGTAGTGTTTTTAATTGATTTTCTCCTGTAAACAGAGATTATTTAAAGATTGTAAAGACTGACATTTTAATTTCTGATCTATTTTGTGATAAAACATAAATATATTAAATATAAACAGCCCTTCAAGGAATATTATTCTGTGGATTAATGCGTAAAATCTCTCTTCCCCGTTTCAAACGTAATGATATTCAGCTCATTACTTAGATCAACATGTTCTATTATCATTTCTGTAACACACGACATCCTTTTTTATTATTAATAATAACCACTACGTGTTACCGGTTATAATAAGTGTGTGGGTACCCGGATGCGAAAGTTCATTAAAGTACGGATGTACTGAAATGTTTAGTTGTTTTTCGTTGACATTTCATTCTTCTTTTCTAATTCAGTTATCTGAATTATTTCGATAGATTTATTCATTTCTTACTTTTTAATCAGTTATAAGAATGGATAAAAGTCTAAAAAAATGAACCCATGCACTTGGTGTATGAAATGGTCAAATAATAAGATGTTATTAAGAATTGTTATCTTCTTGGTGAAACTGATTGGTTACTACCTATGAGATAAGACGAATTAAAACTAAGATAAAAATATTTATGACATAAAATGACGTTCTTCTTGTTTATTAGCGTATACACTAACCTACGTTCTTAAACATATATTATTTTTGAAAGCAAGCTGTCATGGAATACAAAAACTAAATCCGGTTGTTGCCATTTTTTAATACAATTAAATAAAATATGTTTACATTCGACAATCCGGACTTCAGTTGTTCTGAATTGAACCAAATTATCAACAAGAATAAACATAACTATATAAATGTAACGTAAAATTAGATTAATTATTAAAAAAGACAGAGTTTTATTAGTCCTGTAGGGGAATGGCAATAACCAGACTTAGTTTTTGTATTCTGTTATATAACTGGCTTTTAAAAATAATTAGGTTTAAGAACGTAAATTATGATGTACGCTAAAATACGAGAAGAACGTCGTTTTATTTAACAAATATATTTATCTTAATTTGAAAAATTCTTATTTGATAGCTACTAACCCTTCAGTCTCACCAAGAAGCTAACCAAAAAAAAATATATATAATAAAACTCGAAAAACCAAAAACGGAAGAATATGAACGCCAATGACTATAAAAATTTCACCACTTGCACTCTTTAAGACCTATTTGAACTCTTGCATTTAGAAAGAAGGGATTTCAGGATCAGTTGGTTGGAATATTTTTAATTTATTTCGACGTCGGATTTTATAAAGAATCCCCTATATAATAATAGCCTAAGTTATCTGTCGGTCTGTTGTCAAATTTATGAAGGAGTTGTACCTAAATGAGATACAGGCATCCATCTTGAATTCTTGATGAGTAAGGGTTAGCAACGTTCGAAATCCACTCCTTCCCGCCTTTTCTAGCATTTAATGCCATTATTTCAAGTCCTATTATCTCCGGTTAAGAACAGGTTATTAAACTTATCTATTTGTCGCGTAGTAAATAGGTAAAAATAACTTATTTTTCTGGAGTTATGACGTCATATTTTGAACATCTCATTTAATCATTTCTTATTTTAAACTGCTTCAATATCGTCTGCATTATTTTCATACGCTTTATTACTGAATTTAGATATTACGTAAATAATTTTCTTTTATATTTGGCTTAAACAATAGGTTAGGTTAGATACATAATTATGTGATAATTTTAAATTTAATCATCAATTATTTTTTGTTGAAATGAAATTTTTATCACGGTATTAACAACAAATTCTATCTACCTCCAGTGTGTAGTAGAAAGGATAGATTCATTCCTTTACTTCCATTAATTACTGTGGATAAAAAATTAGGAAGAGCTTAACGATAATTTCGACGTAACTAAGAAAACTTTTAATTATCTTTCTAAATGAGTTCAACGTGATTCTAAACTACATTCACAGTATTGGGAGACTTTAGAGGAGTGAGAAGATAAACAAATTATTGATCTTGTACCAGATAATTATCAGCAAAAAAAAAAACCCGTTTTTTACCAGCTTCATAAAGTACTTTACAATACTGCAAAATTAAAAATTTCACTGATCCAGTCATAGACGGGCTGTATGCTTTTATGAAATATTTGAGTTCTTTTAGAGACATTGCTCTTAATAACCAGGAAATTATTAGATGAATATTGTATATTTGGAATATTTAAACAGATTTAATGGTTTTTTGCTGTTTAGATAGCATTTTTCAATTAAAGTGGGAATAAGAAGTTTTGATGGTTGTGGAATTTCATCAAAGTATGGATGTACTGAAATATATAGCATTGATACTTAAACTCTTTATAAATGATTCAGTTCTTTAAAACATTTCGCTAAATTTCAGCATTTCTTATTTTTTTAAGGAAGACTTTGTATTGGAAAACATAAATACCAAAGACTGTAAAGAATTTCACTATTTGCACTCAAAAGAAAATATTTATGCATGTACAATCAGAAAGGAGACTTCACAAGTTATCTGTTTTGGAATATTTAAAAATTGCTTCAGTTTTGGAGTTCATAAAGAATATAAACTACTTCAGAGTAAAGGGACATTTCTCTTAATAACCAGAAAACCATTAAATAAATATGAAACTTTCAAGAAGTTTAATTTACTCTTTTTTGCACTTTTGCTATTTAAGTAGTATTTTCCAATTAAAATGGAAAATAACAAGGTTAGATAGATGCTGAAGTTCATCAAATTATGGATTTAATGAAATATTGTTATTGAAATCTCTTTAGAAATGATTAAGTTAATTGAAATAGTACGTTCATTTCTTTTTATTATTCCTTTACAAGAAACGATAAATGTATAACAAATGAACCCATGATCTTCATCAGTGAAACGGTGAAGGTAATATGGTTTTACAAACATTGAAAAGAAAAAATTCGAAATTTTATACGGAAAAAGATAAATACCGAGAACTATAAAAAATTTCATCGTTTCCACTTTAAAAAATCCATTTGAGAATTCAGAAAGAAGAGATTTCACGACTTGTCTATTTTGCAAGTTTTATTTACTTTTTTTTTAATTTTTTGTATTTAAGTAGCATTTTGCAATTAAAGTGGAAAATAACAAGGTTAGATAGATGCGGAAGTTCATCAAATTATGGATGTGCTGAAATATTTAGCATTGATATTTAATCTCGTTAGAAATGATCCAGTTAATTGAATTATTTCGCTATACTTCTGCATTTCTTTATATTATTCCTTTACAAGAATAGATAAATCTATTAAAACTGAACCCGTGATCATGATCAGTGAAACGGTATGTATAAAAACTGAAACCGTGATCTTCATCAGAGAAGCAGTTTAAGTAATATGGTGTTACAAATAATGAATATTAAAAAACCTGAAATTATATACGGGAAAATATAAATACCAAGCACAATAAAAAATTTCATCATTTACACTTTAAAAACTGTATTTGAGTATGTACGTTCAGAAAGAAGAGATTTCATGACTTGCCTATTTTGGAAATTTTATTTACTTTTTTTTTTCCATTTTTGCTATTTAAGTAGTATTTTTCAAGTGGAAAATGACAAGGTTTGATGGATGCGGAAATTCATCAAATTATGGATTTAATGAAATATTGTTATGAAATCTCTTTAGAAATGATTAAGTTAATTGAAATAGTTCGTTCATTTCTTTTTATTATTCCTTTACAAGAAACGATAAATGTATAACAAATGAACCCATGATCTTCATCAGTGAAACGGTGAAGGTAATATGGTTTTACAAACATTGAAAAGAAAAAATTCGAAATTTTATACGGAAAAAGATAAATACCGAGAACTATAAAAAATTTCATCTTTTCCACTTTAAAAAATCCATTTGAGAATTGTACGTTCAGAAAGAAGAGATTTCACAACTTGTCTATTTTGCAAGTTTTATTTACTTTTCTTTTAATTTTTTGTATTTAAGTAGTATTTTGCAATTAAAGTGGAAAATAACAAGGTTAGATAGATGCGGAAGTTCATCAAATTATGGATGTGCTGAAATATTTAGCATTGATATTTAATCTCATTAGAAATTATTCAGTTAATTGAATTATTTCGCTGTACTTTTGCATTTCTTTACATTATTCCTTTACAAGAATAGATAAATGTATAAAAATTGAAACCGTGATCTTCATCAGTGAAACAGTGTAGGTAATATGGTGTTACAAACATTGAAAAGAAAAATACTCGAAATTTTATACGGAAAAAGATGAATACCAAGAACTATGAAGTAATTTATCATTTACACTTTAAAAAATGTACTTGAGTATGTACGTTTAGAAAGAAGAGATTTCATGACTTCCCTATTTTGCAAGTTTTATTTACTTTTTTAAAATTTTTTGCTATTTAAGTAATATTTTGCAATTAAGAAGGAAAATAACAAGGTTTCGTGAATGCGGAAGTTCATGAAAGTATGGATGTGATGAAATATTTAGCAATTACATTTAATCTCTTTAGAAATGATTCAGTTAATTGAAATATTTCTGTACACAGCATTTTTTTTTATTATTCCTTTACAAGAAACGATAAATGTATAACACGATGAACCCATGAGTTTCATCAGTAAAACGGTGAAGGTAATATGGTGTTACAAACAGTGAAAAGAAAAAAACCCGAAATTTTATACGGAAAAAGATGATTTCCAAGAACTATAAAAAAATTTCATCATTTGCATTTTAAAAATTATATTTGAGAATTGTACGTTCAGAAAGAATAGATTTCATGACTTGTCTATTTTGCAAGTTTTTTTTCATTTTTGATATTTATGTGGAAAATAACAAGGTTTGATTTATGCGTAAGTTCATTAAAGTGTGGATCTACTAAAATATTTAAAATTGATAATTAATCTCATTAGAAATGATTCAGTTAATTGAGTTTCGCTACACTTCATCATTTATTTTTATTATTTCTTTTTAAGAAGAGATATATGTATAAAAATGAACCCGTGATTTTGATAAGTGGAACGGTAAACGTAATACGGTGCTAAAAAGATTGAAAAAAAACCGAAATTTTATACGGAAAAAGTATATAAAGAATATGAATTACTTGAGTTGATTAAGATACTTTGATGTTAATAATTAGACAACTATTAAATAAATACTGTATTTTTGGTATTTATTTTACACTTAATTAAGTAGTATTTTGCAAATAAATTTGGAAATAACAAGGTATGATTGATGCGGAAGTTCATCAAAATATGGATGTAATATTTAATTTTTAGAAACATGAATTATTTGAAGTTTAGAAATGATTTAGGTATTTAAAGTATTTCATTACGATTCTGCGTTTCTTTATATTATTCATTTACAAGGATGAATTAGTGTCTAAAATAATTAACCTGGGGTTTTGATGACTGAACGGTCAAGGTAGTTTGGTGTTATTAACAACGAAAAGAAAAAAAACCTCGAGCTTTTGTGCGGGTGAATATGAATATCAAGGACTATAAGAAAAATTTCGTCATCTGCACTCTCCATAATCAGTTCGAGTATGCACTCGCAGAAAGAAGGGATGTCACGACTCACCTATTTCCTGATTTTTGAAATTAATTTGAGCTTCGGAGTTTATAAATAATCTGAACTAGAAGTACTTTTCATGTGGAACGTTTAATAAGCCCGAAATTATTAAATAAAATAAAATTGTCGGTATGTTTTAAAGGATTTTGAACATTTTAAAAGTTCATGAAGTATTTTGTAATTAAAGTTGGAAATAACAAATTCTGATCGACTTCTTTAATTTACATTTTTAGAGAAATTAATGAACCTTGTAATTTAAATAAAACTTACAGTATTAAAAATAATTTATGTAAAAATACTGGTTTCAGTTCCAAGGACTGCTTGAAATATTTATCCTTTTGTTCTCTCTAAAGCCTATTTTAGAATTTATTGTTAGAAAGAACAGCTTTATTTATTTCGCAAACTTTGAAATACATCAAAAATCTAAATTAATTCATCTTTTCGAATTAGAAGTACTTTTCATGTGGGACATTTAATAAGCCCGAAATTATTAAATAAAATTAAATTGTCGGAATTTATTGTTAGAAAGAACAGCTTTATTTATTTCGCAAACTTTGAAATACATCAAAAATCTAAATTAATTCATCTTTTCGTGAGATTTATTAAAAATTTTTAATAATTATTTTTCATTATTACATGCCATTTTTATATAATATGAAAATTTAAAAACTTAATTATCAAAAACATTTATTGATATATTTGAACTTCAAAGTTTTTAAAAAATCTGAATTAATTCATAATCATTCCTTAAGGGGACAAGGGAATTTCAAAATGACAGATTTTGAAGAAAAATATAAAATTATTTTTTGTTCTGAAAAAAGTTTAAGTTAGGTACATGCTTCATTATCAAAGGAATTTTTTAAAAATAACTTGCTAATTTTACTGCATTGAAATTTGTATTTTATCATAAACCCTTATATTATACTTTAAAAAATAATTTCTAACTTAACGATTTTATTATCGAAATTTTCCAGGTGTGTTACTTTTCTGTATTTATTAATCAGCATTTTTGGAGATTCTCTATTATTATGTTTTTCTTCAGCGGGGTATGCTTTTGAAAATAACAAAGCATTTTCTCAAGTTACAGATAATTTGATAACATAAAATTTTAACCATAGTCACTACAACTATGTATAATTTGAAGTAACTGTCGTATATGTATAAGTGAAAACGTAAGAAATAACTTAAGGGAAAGTCAATACCTAGCTTTGTTTATGAAAAAATAAAAGCAATCGGTTAGTACGTTATTCCCTTGGAACATTTTAAAGCTATATTGTTCGGCAACTCATTTTTTATCAAATAGTCACGTATTATAATTAAAATATCTTTTCTAATAGATTTTTGTGGCTTATACGTTTCATGTAACAACATAATATAGTCTCACTGTAAAATTATTGTTGAAAACGTATATAAATAAAAATGTAAATTTTTGTTCGTAACCCAAAATCTCTGAAAATATTGCACCGATTGGTTTACTAGGTCTGCTTACTAAGTATATGAAGGGAGTAGGTCCTAGTATAAAATACTCGATTTGATTTGTTGATGCACATGTTTATCTTAATAAATATTATACAGTAAAACCTGGATTTAAAAAGGAATCCAAATATGCATAAAGCTGTTTTGTTACCAATATAAATAAAAATGTAAATGTTTGTTTGTAACCCAAAATCTCTGAAAATATTGCACCGATTTGTTTACTAGTTCTAATTACTAGGTATATAAACGGACTAGGTCCTAGTTTGAAATACTCAGCCTGATTTCTTGGTGCACGTCTTTATCTTGATAAAATATTATACAGTAAAACCTGGATTTAAAATGGAATTTAAACATGCATTAAGCTGGTTTTGTTATCTATAAAAAGAAAAATGTGAATTTTATTAGTAACCCAAAATCTCTGAAAATACTGCACCGATTGGCTTCGATTTTGGCATAACGGTGTACTAGAGTCCGGGTATGTTTGTATCCACACCGTTTATATATAAAGTATAAAATCACTGTGTCGAGATGTTTTCGGTCTTAGAATATTTATGAATAAAACATCTCTTTTACTCTTACATGAATACTATAAACTATAAATACTAGGTTTGATTTGTTAATGCCTATGTTTATCTTGATAAAATATGACACAGTAAAACATGGATTTAAAAAGTAATCTGAATATCTGAATATACATTAAGCTGATTCTGTTATCTGTATAAATATAAATGTAAATGTTTATTCGTAACACAAATATCTGAAAATATTGCACCGATTGGCTTGAAATTTTGGCATAAAGTTGTACTAGAGTCCGGGTATGTTTATTCCAGAATGTTTATATATAAAGTTTAAAATCTCTGTGTGTGTCTCCCAGCAATTTGATTGGCTGCTGAGTGTTTGGATCAGTAGTAAAGTTCCTAGCACCGAATAATGAATACAATGGTTCGAATACCTCAAAATGCAGTGTTATTAAATTAAACATATTAAAGTCATGCACTTTTATTCTTTCATTTTCATTTAACTACACTGAGACACAGCAACACGTGGCTCAGTGTAGTTAAAAATTAAATTAAATTTGACGTTTTTTGTCCCCTTAACAATATATGTTTATGAGGGATGTAAGAAGTTTATTGATAATACTTCTTACATCTGTCATTTTAAATTAAGTGCTGTTGTTTTATAAAGAAAAATATAAAACTAAACGGACCTATGCTAGACACACATCGGCTAGTAAATAAACAACTTCAAGCCAAAGTTTAATAGACATTTATTTAACAGCTGAACAAAGTTGTTTTTACCAACCTTCGGTAATATTAAGCCATTCTCAGTTTCCTTCGTTCTTTTAAATACCTCATTCCATTGCTCCAAATTACTTCATTTCTGACATTTTCTCTGCCCCACCAAAAAACGTCTTTGGAAGTAATGGCTTCATCATCCTTCAAGCAAGCATCCGATAATATCAGACAGTTGTCGTTCCGGCCGATAACTCCTCTTGTCACAAGTCAGGGACCATCAAACGAAAACGGAAATGAACGATTTATTTTCTCAACCACACCTGAGAGTGTGGGGACCAGAAGCGGCGTTCTTAAACGGAAATCGAAAGTGACTCCTGGAGTTACAGTTCGCTGAGAATCCAGGGTTTCCGTTTCGCCTGTGTGCTCAGGTTAAGAGAGTGACCTTGGATTTGGGGCGCGAAAGGACAGATCCTTCTATGTCCAGAGTGAACTCAATACGACTGAGATAAAAATAATGGGATAAATCAGTTTCATACTCGAGGTTGTTAGCACTGGGATCTTTAAAAAAAATTACATTGCTGAAGTTTTCTAATGAAAGTAATATTTTAAGCTTTTCGCGACTTCAAAGTTTTAATGCATCTATTAAGTTTTTAAAAAATATTTATCGATCTTAAAACAATTAAAAGAAGATATAAATCCATAGTGTTCAACACTTAATGAAAAATATCTGAACTACGAAAAAATACACTAAAAATACTTTAAAAATTTACATTTCTGAAGGTTTCTAATGAAAGTAAAATTTTAGGCGCTTTCGCGACTTTAAAGTTTCAATACAATCTTCAGTTTTTTAAAAATTTTTATCGATCTTAAAATATCCATAGTGTTTAACATTTATTGAAAACTATCTGAACCACGAATAAATACACTAAAAATGCTTTAAAAATTTACATTCCTGAAGGTTTCTAATGAAAGTAAAATTTTAGGCGCTTCCGCGACTTCAAAGTTTTAATACAATCTTCAGTTTTTTAAAAATTTTTATCGATCTTAAAATATCCATAGTGTTTAACATTTATTGAAAACTATCTGAACCACGAATAAATACACTAAAAATGCTTTAAAAATTTACATTCCTGAAGGTTTCTAATGAAAGTAAAATTTTAGGTTTTTTTCACCTTCAAAGTTTTAATACATATCATGAGTATTTCAAAAAATTTTATTGATCGTAAAATAAGGAAAGGAAGAAATATATCCATAGTGTAACAGCACTTATTGAAAAATATCTGAACTACGAATAAATACACAAAAAATGCTTAAAAATTTCATACTCCTGAAGGTTTCTAATGAAAGTAAAATTTTAAGCTTTTTACATCTTCAAAGTTTTAATACAGTTTTTGAGGTTTTAAATTTTTTTATTCATTTTAATATAAGGAAAAGAAGATATGTATCCATAGGCATATCAACACTTAGGGAAACAACACTTAGTCAAAAATATAAGCTATAAATAAATCCACAAAAAATACTTAAAAAATTTATATTCTTGAAGGATTCTAATGACTGTAAAATTTCAGGTTTTTAGTGACTTCAAAGTTTTAATACATCTCTTGAGTTTTCAAAATATTTTATCGGTCTTAAAATAAGGAAAGAAAGAAATATATCCATAGAGTAACAACATTTATTGAAAAATATCTCAACTACTAATAAACATACACACACATAACATATGTTATGTTAAATATAATATATATATATATATATATATATATATATATATATATATTATATATATATGTATATATATATATATATGTATATATATATATATTTATATGTATATATATATATATATATATATATATATATATATATATATATATATATATAAATATATATATATATATATATATATATATATATATATATGTATATATATATGTATATATATAGTATATATATATAATTATATATATATATATATATATATATATATATATATATATATATATATATATATATATATATATAATATATATATATATATATATATATATATATATATATATATATATATATATATATATTTATATATATATATTTTATATAT
>CM063504.1:43060513-43080513 GCA_032207245.1 Pardosa pseudoannulata | reverse complement strand
ACTAGTGAGTTCTCATATATACAAATGATGCTACCAAAAGTGTGATAAAGTTAGCAATAGAACTCCAAATTTGGGAACAAAATTTAGAGACTTCCTGTCGATATAAAACAAAGAAAAAACAACACATATATGATACCGAATGTATGTTTATTCTTGTTTTAATTCATTTTATTTAAAATAACGTAGTCGCAATTAAATCCTTTTTTCTATATATGGTATAGTATAAAAGTGGTGGAAGTTATTTGAATAATTTTTACAAAAGTTTATATATATATATATATATATGTGTGTGTGTGTGTGTGTGTGTGTAAGGAAAATTCTCAAGGGTTTTGAAAACTTAAATCAAGGGCTTTTGCATTCCCCTTTTTAATTCCTAACCTAAATTGAGCACTGCGGCTACAGTTTACGCCGTCAGAGAAGGGGCCTGTCCAATTATAATACTACATGGTCCTAGAGGACAATTTAGGTAAAGGGTTAAAAAGGGGAATGCAAAATGACGCTGGAATTTTTAGCCATTGATTTAAGTTTTGAAAATCCCTGAGAATTTTCCTTACACACACACACATATATATATATATATATATATATATATATATATATATATATATATATATATATATATATATATATATATATATATATATATATATATATATATATATATATATATATATATATATATATATATATATATATATATATATATATATATATTCCCCTTTATTTCAAGAAAGTCCTTATTAACTAGTTATTCTTATGCTATAAATATTTTTAAATAACTATATTAATAAAAACATTTTTAGAATTTTAGATTTTTAGCATACTACTTTTATTATTCGTAATAAAAAACAGATTGTTTATAATATTTTAAGCTTTACATTAGCAACAAATGTTACTGTATGTGACGGACATCAAAGGATAAGGCTCTATTTTTCTGTTTGAATCTCACTCTGTAATATATATGTTCGAAATCAGCTGTAAGCAGTAGATCCTGTCCGTTACAAATCATTGTTGAGTTTAAATAAAACTAAACAAAACCTTTCTTCCATATCTCAATTTTTGTGTCTTTAAAATGTACAGTACTTTCACTGATGCATATTATAAACAAATACTATGATTTATAATAATATTTTACAGTAAAGAAAAGACAGGACAAAATTACTATCACTAAAAACAAAACTGTTTGAAATTATTCAACCTCAATATTGTAAAAGGCATTCCTCAGAGAATTACGATAAATTGCATTTTACGTAACCCTTTGTTTTTCATTTATTGGCAGTACCACCACCCTCATTTCAAAAGCATCTAAAATTGCTAATTTGATAGGCGGAGATCTAAGTTTATTACTCTATTGTTTGAAATAACTTTTGATCTCTTTTATTTCTATTCTTGTATATGAAAGTAGATAATTGCCAACCCTATACTTTACTTTAAAGTACCTAGAGATACTCGTTTCTCAAAATAAAACCATTTTAGAATGAAATATATTATTTTTTCTGAAAAAAAAAAGTTTGACTGTTCTACTTTACAGCATAGATGTAGTAAAATGACTGGTACTACTGCGATCCGTTTTCTATTTTGGAATATCAGGTTGTTTTATTATACCTGCTTTTAAATATTTTGTAACTATCGTATTATTTTGAGTTTTATATAAAAATAATTCTCGTTGTAAATTATATTTGACATATAAAATTTAAATCTCATTATATATGTCTTAGATTAGTTTTTTTTATCTGTTGAAGTCCAATTAAAAAATCCTTAATGTTACAGAAGAGTTTTGAAAACTAAGGCTGATTTTGATGTATGAACTATAGTAAATTGGTCTTCCCTTTTCATATAAGAAATACCAAAATACATGAGCAGTAAAATTTGTTTTTTTTTAAATTAATAGTTATTTTTCGTTTTACATTCATTACTAAATTTTTTGCTTTCACTGTGTCACATATTATACGGATACGTTTTCCCATTAAATTCAACACGTCTTTTACTTTAAGAGTTAGGTATGCTTTTTATACTTTTATCTTAATTGTTATGATTTATCATGAGTTATTCCTCCAGTTTGTATGAGATACATAAAACAGCGTAAAAGAATCAAAGTTGCATTAATTTTTATAGTCAGGGAGTATAAACACCTTATTAACTATCAACCTGTATGCGTGGAAAATGTAACGGATTCAGTAGGAATTCTTTTTTATATGAAGGTTGTAAGGATTTCTTGTATGATAACGAAATGTTTTTAACCAATTCATATTGTTTTAGGTTGTCGTTTGGTTATTCATTTAATCTGTTGAACATTTTTCGATATCATGCGAAAAATCAGAGCTTTCGTCATAGGGAGTAGAGAATAAAGACCTTATTAACTGTTAATCTGTATGCTTTGAAAATGTAACGGATTCAGATTAGGAATTCTTTTTCCTATGAAGGTTGTAAGATTTTCTTGTATGATAACGAAACGTTTTTAACCAATTCATATTGTTTTAGGTTGTCGTTTGGTTATTCATTTAATCTGTTGAACATTTTTCGATATCATGTGAAAAATCAGAGCTTTCGTCATAGGGAGTAGAGAATAAAGACCTTATTAACTGTCAACCTGCATGTGTTGAAAATGTAACGGATTCAGATTAGGAATTATTTTTCCTATGAAGGTTGTAAGTATTTCTTGTATGATAACAAAACGTTTTTAACCAATTCATATTGTTTTAGGTTGTCGTTTGATTATGCATTTAATCTATTGAACATGTTTCGATATCTTGCTAGATATCCGAATTTTCGTCATCTTGAGTAGAAAGTAAACGCGATAGTCATGACAAGTAAACTGAACCTGTTGCTTTTTCATTACGTAAAAGTTGACATGGTATATGTTCTTAAGCAGTTTATTTAATAATTTATATGAAATACGACACTACCTAATTGAGTTTTATTTTACTGTTTTGAAAATTCATCAAAAAATATCATTCCTTTTTAATTATCTTACAAAACTCAGGAGATAGTGGTTGAATAAATGAGATCCAAGGTACAGGTTTAAAATAAATAATCTTCAGGCTGGATTTTTGAATTTTACACATAGCTTGTATTTTCCCAATGAAGTAATTACTTTGTTATCATTTTCCAGTCAATGTCCACAAGCTCTTGAATAACTGTTTTTGTATGATTTCAATAAACTTAAAAGATTTTTCTGCAAGCGTCGCTTCGGCAGCTTTCCAACCATGCATGTAAAAGAACCTCTTTTCGTGTGTAGAAGGAAAAACAGTTGCATAAGTCTTACACGAAACTGTTTAAAATACGGTATTTTCGGAAACAGTCAATTTGACCTGCACTTATGTCTTTATTTGGACAGATTGCGAACGTAATCTGTGTCCTCTAAAGTGAGCATTAGTCATAATTTTACGTTTTGCCAACTATGGTGTCGGAATAACCACTGTAAATTTCATATCTTTCAAAAACACGGAGGGATTTGTTCTTGACATGACTTAATTATATTAAATAAGGATAATACTAGTTTAAACGTTTAGATTTTTAAAACTTATATAAATGTAAATGATAGGACTTTATTCAATTTAATGATTTGGTTACATCTTGGTGGATTTATAAAGAACTTATATTTGTGTAGATTGTAGATGACAATATAGAACAGGAAAACATCAAATGTAAGAAGCATTTGGACCCATTGAGGAATAATCTCATACTACACGGACAGATACATTACTCCTTTTAGACGATTGTTGGCACCACTATTGTGGTACAAAAGGGAAGTGGAGAAGGTCCAATCTCCATAGATCAATATACTGAAGTCGGTAACTTTAACATTTTTAAAGTAAACATCCCTCCTAGTCTTAATCATTTGCATTATATTTCGACTCGTATATTGTATTTTCGTCAAAATATAACAATAAGCATTTATTTTTTATTTTGAATTTACAAAATTATTTGTGTAATTATAACAAATTAATTAACTTTTAACATACTTCTTTTATCGATAATTTAATATTTTGATTTTTACGAAACTTTGAAATTGTTGTCTATTAAGGGCCATAAATGAGAAATTGAGAAACATGTAAAGTTGCAATAACATTTAAAACTCATTCCTCCCGCAACTATTATTAAGATAAAATTAATATATAACATAATTTAAGCTGTGTTATAATGTAAAGAAAATAGGTATGCAATTTAAAATTAAATAAATTTATGAAAACTTCTATGCGTTAGATGTCTTTGACAATAATCTTGATGAAGATAAAATTATTGCAAATTACAATTCTTTTAAAAATACATAAGGCTTTGTTTAGTCTAGATATTTGATGACCTAATTTTATTAAATAATAGAAAGCATTTTTAATTTTTAGCTTTTAAATCTTGCGTAACTAAATTGTTGAAGTCTTTTGTGCACTAAAGGACAGAGTTACGCCCTGGAGGAATTGGACAGAATTTATCCTCATTTAGAAAATGAGAATAACCAGGAAGTTCTCAGACAGTCACATTTTGTTAGGTTGAGGACTAAATGAGACTAAAATGAAACTAATTACTAAAAAACTGAATTGAAATTGAATTACTAAATGCGAAGGTCTCGTATGAGTCTACAGATGGACCTGTTAATGTCAAAGTCATTTGCTTTAAAATTTGGCAAAAATTATTCAGAACTAATTTTCTCTGACACTTTTTCACTACAATAACTGCACAAGTGCTATATAAAGTTGATTGAAAGTTAATAAAAAATTATTAAACTTCTTAATTATTAATAAAAACTTCTAGGCAATAGATCTACTTCCTGGTAACTTTACTAACGATAAATTTCAAGCTAGAAACCTCATACTGAATGTGTTTCATATTAAAATACTTTATATGAATTTCTGAAATTCCATAATGAAATTAGAAAATATACTAATCTTTTAAAAAAATCGTCTTTGTGGGTAAACTTGAAAAAATTTGAGATAATAATGGGATAATCGCACTTTACAAGCGTTTTTTTCTGCCAGTTGAGTAATTTATAAACATTAAAAAATTGTTCTTTTTTGTTAAGGCATTATATTTTTTAGAAATATCAGGTCACTTTGAACATTAAATCCTTTCATTTATTTTTATTATTTATTTCAAGGTCAGGAAGATTTTCCTAAAATCTGTTTCACGAGTTATAGGGAGGATTATATCAACAGGATGTGGTTCGCCAACCTTGACTTTCTAGGAACCCAGATAATCCACGATAAATGCGATAAACTGCTCGTGGTCTAGTTTCGTAAGCGAAAGAAGTGCGCCCTTCACTTGTTCCCCAGAAGAATTTCATTGATAGAATCGATTCACGGGAATCACGGGCTCCTAGCTTGCCGCATCCCATCAGATTCGTAACTTGTTTACGTTTTTAAAACAGACTGCGTGTGCATAAACGTGAATAATCAGCTGAACTGGTGCTAGAGGAGTTTGCAGTGATTACTTCTAATTTTAAATACGTGTGGAATTAACTCTTAGTTTAAAGATACATAATAACTTTCGAGACTTAAAATCTTTACACTTTTTCCCAATTTACCATATGTAATATTCTGCTACTTTTAAAATAAAGTTTTAAAAGATGTTTAAAGTGTTCTAACTTAAAAAAAATATATAGTTTTGTCAATTAAAGAAGTATATTTTTAACCCCCCTCCCCCTAAAAAAAAATTCACCATTAAAAAATGAAATTCCCTTGCTCGCGAGATATATGTATATTAGAAACGAAATTTTATATAAATTAGAATCAAAGTATCTATTTTATTCGGTAAACCAAACAAGGCATTTGCCATTTTATTATAAATCTTTTTTAGTTCATAAGAAATTGAAATTTCAAAATATAGAATTCATTGAGCTACAAAATAAAATATATTTCTTCTATTTTTATAATTGAGATTAACACCCTAAAAAAGGTATTAGGTTTGGTTTGCTTTTGGAGAGCTACGGTCTACTTTTTGCAACACGAGGGATAATGAGACCGGGACCTCCTGCTTAAAGCCGATTCCAAACGGCTACAAACAGCCATGGCGTAGTGGGATTCGAACCCACGAACTCCGGTTCCTAAGGCCAGCACTCTAACCATTCGGCCATCGTTCAGCTGAAATAGGTTTTAACTAGCCTCTATTTGGTACAAGAAACTACATTCCTATTTATATGATTCAAAAGTTGTTATGCGATACATGTTTATATATTTTCTATTGGCGTAAATATTTTATGTATTTTAAAAATGTTTTACATCGTGCAAGCAAATTAAATAAATTTTATAAACTTATATCTTTATTAACCACATACGAATTTTTTTTCTATTTCAGAATGGAACTTTTTATTGTATATTGAATCAAAAATAAGCTGTTATGAAATCAACTTTTTAACTCGATGTCTCCTAATAAATTTGGGTGTAAATAATTTTGAGTGAAGCAGATTTTTTAAAGACACAAAATATTAACCGAAAAAAAAAATATAGTAATGTTTGAAAAGGATTTCAGAGATACACGTTAACCCATTTCTTTAATTACCTTTATTGACGATTACCAATTTTATTTGAATGTGAAAAAATCTGAATGAATTATCTCATCTGAAACCGTTACACACGATCCGTAGTAGCTTAGTTGGTAAAGGCAGTAATATCCTACTCTGAGAATTGAGAATTTGAAGCTCGAGGTGGTCTGAGATCGTCAGTGCTCATTAGTTGCTGCTGGAATAAGCAAAATAAGCCCGAATCGCAATGTTCTCCAAGTTTCTAAACTATACCTCTGAAGGTCGCAGGTCAAGCCTGGGGGTCTTCTGCTTACTGCCTGCTTCTAAACTATGAAGACCCACTTTGTTTGTGTTTCTTAGGGAGTAATTATGGCCGTCTATGTAATGTCCCTATTGTAATAAAATGGGCAACAATTTCCGCGGCATAGTATGATCGGTTGCTTAATAGGCAAATACCTCCTCATTTTAAGAACACACACACACACACACACACACACACACACACACACACATATATATATATATATATATATATATATATATATATATATATATATATATATATATATATATATATATATATATATATATTATATATATATATATACATACATACATACATACATACATACACATATAATATATAAATATAAACACACACACTCATGTATATAATATATATACATACCTATATACATGCATCTATCGATATACACACATATGCACGTATATGTATGCATTTGCATGTACGAATGTTTTCCTTGGCAAAAATAGTTTTTATTTGTAAATAAATACTTTTCATTTATTTAAATTAATACTTTTCATAAATTTGCCATACAATTATTATACACAAGATAAGTGGCACATTAGAATGGAAAAAAATGAGTATTAAAATAAAGTAATAGTAAAATAAAGGATAAAATGAAACGATAAATGGATTACTGAGAATTAAATCACTGAAATTATATAGAAGAATATTTAAAGGAAAGTAAGAAACATAATTAAAATAGAGAAGAAAATTCGGATAAAATAAAACAAAAAAATGTAAAAATATAAAGTAAATGTTTTAATAATATATTTTCTTACTTAGATAATTCAAAATGTTTTTACTATCGGAATTTTTTAGTGAAAAATTTAAAAAATTATGTAGATTTTTCTTCTATTCTTTAAAAACTTTTTCAGCAAATACATATTTTCAGTGCTGTATAATCAATATGAGAATTCACTGCTAGCCGGGTGAATTGAATTCATACCTTCGAGTGTTAAGATTAAAACAAAAACATTGCCAGAAAGATTAATTATTTGATGTATTTAAAAAATTGCTTAAGTTTGTAGGTTGACAGCAGGGATAGAAGAGGTAACAGGAATAATTCAAAGGTTTCATGTAAATGTTAATCCACATTGTGAAGAATAAAAGGGGTTGAATGTATGAGAGGATTGGATGATTTGTGCAAAATAATTCATGTAATTTTGTAGGCGGTAAAAACAAAGTTTTAATTTTTGAATATTCATCTGTAAAATATATATTGCAAGAGTACTTACATGCAAAGAAATCACTGAAACATATTCATATGAAATTATGAATTTGAAAATATGAAAGTATGTCAATTTATTTGCTCTTTATGGCTTATTGAGTAGACAAACGTCACTCAAGTATCCATGGGAATTTCTTAAACGTCTTTCGAAAGTTCACACTCTTATTTCACATTTAAAGCCATAACACAAAGAAATGTGTTATGTATTTGGATGAGGTTTTTCATCATTATAAGTTTATCAGCATTTACATAGAGGAAGCTGTCTTATTATTCTTCCGACTGACCTGAAATCTAATGATTTGAAGGTTTATTTTTTCCCTCATCAAGGTAACACAAAATTACTTTTAACAGACACTTTATACAAAAACGGATAAGACTCTGGATGAGATTTCATCTGAACTATGTTTTTTAGCACTTACATAGAGGAAGCTGTTTTGTTATTTATTCTTCCGTCTGAGACCCGAAATCTAATGATGTGCAGTTTTATTTTTCCCCCATCAAAGTAACACAAAATTACTTTTAAAAGACTCTCTAAACAAAAACCGGGATGTTATTCGAAAATTTTTTCAATCATAACCCACAATTTGGAAAATTTTCTAAACGTTTGTCGATTACTAGAAATGGTGACAAACGTTGGATTGCATTGGAATCGACAATAGAATTGGACACTTCATCATAAAAGGCTCGAAAAATTCAAAACTTGTCACTGGAAAATGTGTTCTCAATGCAAGTAGCAGAATCACATTAATAGTTGTATCGATATGTGTCCTGAAAGGAAAAAAAGAATGTTTGTTGTTATCAAGTTTCATTCCCTACTATTTCGTTATAAATTTCTATCAGAATTTTTTAAATGTCATTTTACATGTAATACTTTATTGGTTAATAGGGCACATAGTCCATTTCACATAAAGACTGATTTATAGGTAACACAAAATTACTTTTATAAGACTCTCTAAACAAAAACCGGGATGTTATTCGAAAATCTTTTCAATTCCAGCTCACAATTTGGAAATTTTTCTTAACTTTTGTCAATTACTATAAATGGTGACAAAAGGTGTATTGTATTGAAATTGACAATAGAATTGGACACTTCATCATAAAAGGCTCGAAAAATTCAAAACTTGTCACTGGAAAATGTGTTCTCAATGCAAGTAGCAGGACCACATTAGTAGTGGTATCGATATGTGTTCTGAAAGGAAAAAAAAATGTTTGTTGTATCAAGGTTCATTCTCTTCTATTTCATTATAAATTTCTAACAGAATTTTTTAAATGTCATTGTACATGTAATACTTTATTGGGTAATAGGGCACTTAGTCCATTTCACATAAAGACTGATTTATAGGAAACACAATATTATTTTTAAAAGACTCTCTAAACAAAAACAGGGATGTTATTCGAAAATCTTTTCAATTCCAGCTCACAATTTGGAAATTTTTCTTAACTTTTGTCAATTACTATAAATGGTGACAAAAGGTGTATTGTATTGAAATTGACAATAGAATTGGACACTTCATCATAAAAGGCTCGAAAAATTCAAAACTTGTCACTGGAAAATGTGTTCTCAATGCAAGTAACAGGATCACATTAGTAATGTTATCCATATTTGTCCTGAAAGGAAAAAAAAATGTTTGTTGTTATCAAAGTTCATTCTCTTCTATTTCATTATAAATTTCCATAAGAACTTTTTAAATGTTATTTTACAAGTAATACGCTATTGGTTAATAGAGCACATAGTCCATTTCACATAAAGACTGATTTATAAAAATACCTAGAGATTTTTTCTCCTTATTTTGCATAATCTTAGAGGTGTCTCTTTGCTGTACTCCATAAATCATTCTGTAATTTTTTTCTTATTTGAGCATGGAATACCTACTGATTAATGCATCTCTCTTTTTATTTATGAGTAGTACACCTTTGGTTTTTAGAGCATCAATTAATTTTTGTCGACTTTGATTTTAGTGATCGTATAGGTGTATCCTTGATACAACCCATGAAGCGTACTGCAAATTCGATTTTCGGAAATGGAATGGATACTGATTGATGCATCGCTCTCTTTAACCTCTTCCAGGCTGAAGAACCTTCGTGAATTTAATTTTTTCCCATTGAAAATTTTACACAAAAGATTTGAGGATATAACTAGATTTAAATACAGTTTTGACGCTTTGAATTTGATACAATTTTCTACACCAGTAAAATGGAATACCAAGTCTTGAATTTAATCAATGTCAAAATATCTTTCAATTCTTTCTTTTAAAATATGTGAGCTTGATTTTAAAGTAAAATCTATTGCTTTTCTGATATGTTTTATTAAAACACAAATAATGTAATATTTAAAGAAATATTTTGATTCTGTATAAAAATATAAGTTTATTTATACAAATTACCTTTTATATAAATTTCATTTATCCAAATTATCTTTTATATATTTTTTTTATTTATACAAATTATGTTTCATTAAATGTCATTTATACAAATTTTCTTTTATATAAATTTTATTTATACAAATCACTTTTATATAAATTTTATTTATACAAAAATGTGTGAATTTTTCTTGGGTATATAAGCAAAGAGCAACTATAGCTATAGATTTCAAAATTTTTTTTTATTTATTTCATATATTCTAAAATAATTAATGATAAAATGTTTACTATGCATGGAATACAACGTGTTTCAATAATGCCTTAATAAAACAATTCCTGTTTGTGAAATGTGATATTATTTTTAATTTGGAAAATCATTATGGTGTACTCAAATAAGATATATTTTATATGAATTTGAAAAGGTTGACAATCAAATATTTACAAACTAACCTCAGCATCTATACAAGCTCATGTTCCAGAAACTTTTGAGTAACCGTGAAAGGTGAAGTAAATAAAGTGAATTTTGCTTGTTCTAACCATTTGTTTCACATAAATTTTGGACTGAAACAGGAACTTGCGGATTATTAAGCAAAACTCTAAAGCTAAACTAGGACTATTGTTCTAACCCAGTGGTGGGCAAACTTTTTTAATGGATGGTCATAAATTTTAAAAAATTCTAGAGGAGGGCCAGAATTATAAAAAAAAAGCATTTCGTATTAAAGCTTTTAATCATAATATTTTAAAAACATTACCTCATTACACAAAAATGTTACAAATTACTTTTTACAGTAAATAATATTTATTTTAACTTTTATTCGAAGGTCCTGACATATGGAATTGTTTTTGATTTTCTGTAATATTTTCAAAAGCAGGTTCCAGCTGTGACGAAACAACTTTCAGCAGTGCGAAAACCTATGTGTATGTAAAAAAGTAAGAATCAAGGCAAGGTGTCTCAACATACAGGGGATTGAGTCATTATTTCTAAATTTTGGATGCTCTATAATATAGTACTTTTGTTTTCCAGTATACACTGAAAAATAAAAATACTTTTCTAAATGTTTTTCAAATGTTTTCACTTGTCTCGTGTTTAGAAGTAATTTCTCATCTAAATTTGTTTTATTTATGTGGATCTACATAAATCATATTACCCAATTATGAAAATTATTATAAAATTTATAAATTCTCCACTAGTAGTTAAAATTTTAAAAATAGGGTTATTTGATATTATTTTATATCTTATTTAACAAATTAATTTTGAAGAGTAGATACATATAAGAATAAATGTATTAATGTTAGAGATTTTTCTGAACAGTTTAATTTTCAATACAAATTCATTACCTTCACTAGAACATTTATACTTTGAATAATATAATCATATATTGCCTAAAATGGCATTTAGCTGTTAATACAGTTATTTAATCAGATTATCATACCCGGAAGAAATTCTTTTCGAGATTTTTGTTTATAATGTCAAAATAGTGCTGAGAGCAGTTATAAAAACAAGACCACTACCGCTCTGCAACTGATCCGCATTATAGATTTTGGAAGCTGAAGAAAGAAGTTTTTTATATATTCTAAATACAATCTCGTTGAAAATAATTTTTTGTTTTGTATATAAAATGCCATTATCGAAACGTTACTCCAAGAAAATACCTTCTACATATAGGAAAAAACAACTTGATGAGAAATAATCTTTTATAATCCCTAATTTACTTTCTTTCATGCCTAGAATATATGATCATTTGTGTCATTTTTATGCTGCGATGCCTTCCAGAACTTAACATTATGAAGAAGATTTATGAGTAACGGAAGTCTACCTTCAGACACTAGTCTCATCTTTAAAAGCTGGACAGTTAAAATAATTTTCTGCTTTCTGTGTCTGCGTTGTAGCGTTTCATATGCGTCGTCATATTTCAAATCAATACTAAAAGCTGTTGTTAAAAAAAGTCGATATGTTGCCTAGTGTTTATCCTTTTAATAATAATCTACGAAGATTGAAATGATAAAACTAGGCATTATTCTGTCTTTATATTTCTTTTATAGCTTTTTTTCTGTATGGAAAGGACACTTGGAAAATATATAAAAACGAATGATGTTCAAATTTATATGAAATTATTCGCAATTTATAAGGATTCTTTTCTTTTTACTAAAGCAATATAAACCACTGGTTTACATATTCGTATGTATTCCGGAAAATATTCCATGGTCTACTACGCTTTGCTTACCTGTTCGAAGGTCAATAAGCAATATTACTCATGATCTAGCTACTTTTGTAGACAAACTGTTTTATCTCTTCGCCGAACGCCAACAACGTAATGCTGAGACTGTTTATTCGTAATATCATCAACATAGTCCAGTTTTGTCACGTGCAGATGCAAACTGTTGATCCCTTCGTCGTATATCTTTTTAATCCACTAAAATAATCACTATTTAAACATGCGAGAATTCAAGTTCTCCAAAGCTCCTCAAGTTGTAGAGGAATATAGATAGAGAAATATTGGTACTGAACCATTTTTAATTAAATTAAATTTTAAAGTCTCTAGCAGGATGTAATGTTAACTGATATCCATAATAAAATTGCTGAAATTTTGTAACCCTTCGTGAAACTTGGGAGAGTGCACATAAACTTGGAGAGTGCACATGTTTTACATAAGGTTTGCGAAACTGATCTGCTCGTTACACTCACACATTGTGAGTTGCATGTCAAAGTATTTTTTCGCGACTCCAGGAGGCGTGTGGTGTGGCCAGTAGAAACGACTGCACTTAAACTTCACCAAGTTTGGAGAGTTGGGATTGGTAGCCAGGAGACGATTCAGGACCATGCCTGGAGTCCCGATCGATCTGGACAGAGCCGGGAAAAGACGCATCTTGCACAGGACAATGGAACGAATGGGCGCATTAGCACAGAATAATGGAACGACAGCGGGTTGAAAGAGTTTTTGGTGAAAAAAGTATCTGGTTGTTGGAGTAGTCTAGAAAGAAGGAAAAGAATATCGCGGGCTCATAGACTTTTGGCAATTTTTATTTTAGGTGTAGCACGTGGAGTGCTTCTTTTACTTTTTCTTTTTATAATTTTTAGCATTTTCCCTTATCTTTTCTTCTCACAAATATATTTCTATTTTGTAATATAGATCAGAGGCATTTTGCTATAATTAATATTAAAGATGATATAAAGCACACTTGGGTTATTATTTCAACATAGAATAAGCCGAACGATGGCCAAATGGTTAGGTGATAGCCTTCGGAACCGGAGTTCGTGGGTTCGAATCCCACTACAGCATGGATATTCGTAGCCGTTCGGAATCGGCTTTAAGCAGTAGGTCCCCGTCTCATTAGCCCTCGTGTTACAAAAAAAGTAGACCGTAGCACTCCAAAACCAATCAACGTAGAATAATGGATTTGAAGTAACAACAGCAATGTACTACACCACAGCAAAACTAATGATTATTTGGTTATAGGCATTCTCAGCTAAAGTCATCTCTTTTACTTAAATGTGAATCATTAGCAAGAGGCTCCATTTAAGTATGAGAATCACATGTTAGTCTTTTTTACATATACATTAAACATCCCACACAATATCGGGTTAAATCTTCACTTTAATATAAAAAAAATGTTTAAGCATAAAAGTTCTCTTTATCAATAAAAGTGATCGAATATACAAAATAATTAGAAGTCTTTAGATGTCAGAGATCGTGGGATGAAATACCACTGCAGGTATTTGTGTATGAAATCAGGATTGGAATTAATTCGTAAATCCTCATATAGTCAAATATAAATATTTAAAAATGCAGTCTTGTATTTATAAACATGCTACTTAAGTAACAGAAAATGTCTATTTTTATGCTTAAGTTTCTATGCGTTCGAAGTATTAGTTTTATTACCCTTATTAAATGTTTACTATCATGTAGAAAAGACGAGAAAGAAATCTGATTTTTACTCCAAAACTTAACGAGAAATATGAAAATATCGTAAAGCTTGAAATTCAATTATTTTACTTCAGGAAAACTTACGTTTGAATCAATTATGAAGCTAATAAATATTAGTAAAATAATTCTCATTTCGAAAGTGTGAAAAATAAAGCTTTTTCGATTTGTATTGATCTATACCTGCAAATTATACAGAAGAAACATATATCATAAATAATATTTTTATAGGATACCATCCACAAGCTGACAGTTTAAAAAGAGTAAATAATACATCAATCAAAACTAGTATTGAAAATAATATAATATTAAACAGAATCTTTTGGGAAGTATTTGACATATTTTTCAGTTAAAATTTCTTGATCAGTACGTATAACGTATCAAATCTTTCATGACTACGGTCGATTAAGTATAAGTAGGCCTCATTTAAACTAATATGTGTGATCGTTCAGTATACTTTTTTTACACTGTGAGAAAAAGATAAACCTCATTATATTCCAATTTAAATGTGGTTTTATGGAAGTATCGTTTAAATGCGAAATATATCAAGAACACGTTTCATGTAACAGACATCAAAATCGTATTTTAATCATGTTTTACGTATGTGATTACTTTCTATCAACCTGCTGATCTACATTTGGAGTTTTAAATGTTTAGGTGGATACTAAGTTGAATCTATCGGGTGTTCCAGTTTCGAATAGAAAATCGTGGTAAAACATACTCATACATGATATTGACCTAATAATTAAGTATTTATGTATATACAAAACCTTTTTCATCTTCAATGAAAATGTTTAGTGTAATTAATAATGAATTATTTCTTTATTCGTTAGCATTATATTTATTACTTAGTCGTATCTTTTAACGCCTAACGTTTATTTATTTTATAATTATAAAACAATAAAACAACACTATGACCAAACTATGCTATAAAATCCTATATCCTATCCTTCTACCTCTTTTCAGATGCATTGATAAGGTTCTTTTGTATTTATATGATAGTATGGTGTACTGTCCATGGCTGATAAATCATTGAGTCCCCTTGTTTAATTTCTGATAAAATGTTTTAATTAGCATGTATAGACATATGTGTGTCTGTGTATCACGTGATTATAATTCTACTAGTTAGACTGAATCAGAGGTGGTCTTCAAGAGATCATAAACAGTGAAACCTGATTGATTTGAAAAGCTCATCTTCATTGCATTATTTAGAAGCTGTTTAGACAGTGCAAGTCGTTTAACTGGATTGCTAATAATCTACTTTTTTACAATTTTCTGAACGAAATTTATGTTTAACTGCCGTAAGAATTTTTTAACAATATCTTTTTTGATTGATGCTTATTGTTGCTTTCATTTCTATAGAAGTGACTTAGTTCTTTTAATCTCTACCAGTGCTGTTCACTATGTAACAAAATACGCTTAAAATACAAGAATACAATTCTGAAAGGAGAGGACAGGTTTTTCAAATTTAAGTTTTCTACTTTACAAGTATTTGCTTCTTTTCCTCCGTCAGGTTATTCTTTTAAATGCTTTATTCCCTTAAATATATCACATAAAAACCCAAATTTCACGCCTATACATCATGTTAACAAAGTTAGGTTGAACATTGTGACTTCCGTTTGCTGCCCGAAAAATCATTACACTCTCACTTTCTTTCAGTGTTCACTCTCAATTCTAACCAAAAAACATTTTCTTTAGAAAAAAGCATGACAGCTTTTTTTTTCTTGTTAAATATTGTGAAAAAATAATAATAATGAAAAAAACGCAGACTTAATAGCGTCTTCCGAAGTTCAGTAGGCCATCACTGTTTCCATTGGAAAGTTTGAAAAAACCGATGAATAACGAAAAGCGGTTTTGGGGTCCTAATAGGAGGACCTGCCATAGGTGAGCGCCCAAACCGCCCGTTTGAGAATCACTCTCCCGGAATAATTTCGTTTTGAACTTTCTTGTCTTTTGTTTTGTTTGTCTGATGACAGCTGAAGCATGGAACGCCTGTGAAGTGAACACTGAAAAAAAAAGATGAAAAAGGGGAAAAAATGACGCAGTCGGATTGTTAGATTTAACAAGCAGCTTTATGATTTGTTCCGTAAGGTACTGCCACGGTTGGCGGTTAAAAATATGTCGTGCTAAGAGGATCCTGGACTTCATATTTGCTTTTATTTATTTCTGTAAATTTCTGTCATTTAATGTTTATTGTTAAGAAACTGTCATAACTGTGATACCTCGTTTTTTAAACTTATTTTACAAGGTAATAGTTTTATTGAAATGGATAAAACTCTCTTGTTGTAATTATGAAAATCAAAGAAAAGAAAGGGTTTTTAGATATTTTAGACATAAAATATCGTTTTAGATTATGCAGAAAATAAATAATTCTCGATTACTTAAAAAATTATTATTTTTTTTGCATGGTCCTGTTAACTTTTTTTGGCATGGTGGTTTTACAGTCTATCTTGCCAAATTAAAACAAAAAAATTGGGTCTTAAAGCTGTCACAAGCCTTAATATTTTTAAAATTAAATTTCTTAATATTTACTTTTACTTTTGTAAAACATTACAAATTATAAAAGGTTGTAAAGGTTATAAAAAGAATAGTGTTATAAATTCCTCTAGTTTACTGAATAGCCTAGTGAAAAGTTTTCTCCGAAGCCGCCCTTTTTATTCTTTTCAAAAATGCCATCACCCAATAAAGCACATAATAACATTTTATAATTATTATCCTTATGCAGTTTGTTTTATAAATTCCTGTAGTTTACTCAATAGCCTTGTGAAAAGTGTTCTTCAAAGCCGCCATAGTTTAATTCTTTTAAAAAATGCCATCACCCAATAAAGCACATAAAAATTAATCTACAACATTTCATGTTAAAGTTTTCATAAAGATAAACAGATGGACTGTTATAAATTGATTTATTCACAATTATATAGAATTTCTAAAAATCTTATTTCTGTATTTACTCTTTCTAAGTCATCAACTTTTCAGTCTTGTTCAACCAAGTGTTATCGAGATTTAAATTAAGCTACATATGAGGCATAGCTATATAAAAGGTGTCACTCAAGATAAAAGTTTGTTAAAATAATTTCGTTAAATATAATCAAATTGTTTTATTACTTAAATTTAGAGGTTGGAGTGAGCGAAAAGTATATTTTCAAGAAATATATTCACCTCTATTGATGAAAATATTCGCATGACTGAAAAAAGAATGCTAGATCGAAAAATATTGGTAATAAAAGTAATTTTGAATGAAAAAAACAATTAAAAAGTAAAAGCAAAATTACAGAAGATTTATCCTTTGAATATTTTTGTACGTTGGGGAAAACAGCTTATTTCAATTGGGATTTTTTAGATAGTAAGTTTCCTTTATTATTTTCTAATGAAATAAAATTGCATTGAAAATGAAAATAATACATTTAGTATGAAAAAGTAAAATAATAACCGCTTGATAAAATTGTTTGCATTTTCAACTGCCAATATATTGCTATTCAAATATAATAACCTTTGTAGATATATAAAATATATGCTGTAATAACAGTGAGTAAGGAGTCGGTGTGTATAGCTTACTTGTGATCACACTTGTTCGATAAGTCATAATGGAATTTTTTAACTCAAATTCGGCACAACATTTCACACTAAATATTATTAAGTACTATTGTTCTTGACAAAAATATCCTTGATTTTCAATTTGCATGATATTTCCTCCATATGGTATTTAGGAATAGCAAATATAATTCTGAGGAGTAATGATTATTTAACCAATGTATTAGTACTCGATTTATTTACAAAATTGATTTTAATTTAAACAAAGTTGAATACAAAGAGGAATATCACTCAGATGCATTAAAATGCTAAATAGATTGCTTTAAATGCCATTGTTATCCATAACAAGATTTCATGTTTTCACAAAAAATAAATTTCGAAGAAAATAGGAAAAATATGTTTAATAAAAATGATAGGAAAATTAGTAATTAAAAACATCTTCAATTTACAATTCACTAAACATTTCCTCTTATCTGGTATATAGTAGCAATGATTTTCATTGTGAGAAACGGTTATTGATTACTCAATATTTTTATAACCTAATTCATTGACTGAAAATTCATTTTATGTTGTATTTTTTTAATTTACAAACACAAAAATTTAATTTAGAATAACAAAATAATAAACGAGATTATTCACTATGAGCTCAATGTTTATTGATGCAATATTTTTTCGAAGGTAAAAGGAAAATGTTTTCAATGAAACAGAAATAAAATCAGTATCTCCTTTAATTACAATTTCTCTTGTCCCATAAACATGAATGATGATATCAGAGTTTGATTTAGTATTTATCTTGAAAGTGAAAGTACAAATAAAATAGCGAATATCTATTTATCTATTAACATTTTGGAACTTCTATAGAAATCTGATTTTTTCCTTCACCAGTAGCTTGATGTAGTTATTCATTTTAATTTATGTAGCATGTTTCCATGAATTAAGTTTTTAATTCGTTTCGTGAAGGAGATCCTAACTGAAATTGCTTGTATGTGAAATCAATTTTTCGACTCAAACTAATTGAAATACAATATAAAGTTTTCAGAAATCCTCACCACAGTATCCACTGTAAGCATAACTTTCAGTTATAAAATACTGACTTTTTACTTAGATTGTTCCTAATTATAAGATATAAACAGGAAATCGAGTCTTTAGTTGAAAATAAAGTGATTTGGTGCTATGGTGTAATATGCTAAATTATTAACTTTAATATATTCCCAAATTAGTTTAAAAGTCAAAACTTAATGATAAATTTTGTCACAGTAGGTTTTTTTCAAGCTTCCTAACTGTTATATATCTTCAACTATTATCAAAAATTTATCCGCTATAACATACAACTAATATATTTTGAACAGAAAAAATACATCCTTTTCTAAATTAAAAAAATTATTATATATATTTTGTAAGAGAAAAAAGTTATATTTCATCTATTATTCTTTAACTATAAATATGTTTAGAAATTAAATAACTATAAATATGTTTTGCTAGAAATATGTTAACTATATTTCTAGCAAATGCTTACTTAACAGCTAATTTTCAAGGCCTAAAATGTATACCATATAAATAAAAATTACTCCATTACGCATAGAAGGGATGCACATGAAATATTCTTCGTTCATTAATTAATAATTAATAAAATTACAAATGAAGGATTTTCATAAAATTGTTAACACTTTCCCATAAATATATAGATAATAGAACATTAAATGTGTAAGCAGAAGGGGAAAAACAAAGTAAATTTATTTTGAAATACTAAATAAACATTTGTATTTCGTAATATGGTTAAGTAATGATTAAGTAACAGCCAAAATGTAAATTCATTTTGACTATTCATTGTCCTTTAATTATTACTGAAAAAAATATTAAAATTTAATATTCGTATTGCTATTCCCTTAATGAAGGTTTCATATGATTACTAAATTCAGATTATCGACCGCATTTTTTATATCCGCATTTACGCACTGCTGCTCTAGATCGAATAATCGGGTAAAAATTTTATATATCAAATTAACATTAGAACTATGAGAGTTTCGATATGCCTAAAACCACGAACTTCGTCAAAATGACTTCGATTACTATAAATCCTTGTTGTAATTCCAAAAAAAAAACACTGTAGTCATACTCAAAGATATTTCATCATTTTTAGATGTTCATAAAATATGTTCATAAGATGTTAATAGTTCATAAAAGTAATAAGATGTTA
>CM063504.1:43043013-43058013 GCA_032207245.1 Pardosa pseudoannulata | reverse complement strand
ATGATTATTTTCACTCTTAGAACAATCAGAGAGTTGATGGGTATCGCTAAAGATATCTTGTTGTTGATAGGATCTCTCTGATTAATTCTTGGAAGATGCTTTTGTAAAAGAAAAGCACTGAAATTAGGATAATTGATAATTATACAGATATGGTTGCAGAACGTGAAATACAGTTTCTTTCACACCTTTAAATTACGTTAATACGATTAAAGTTGCCATTAATAGGCAAAATTTTTGCTTTTTCTTGTGATGCACTAGCTTATAATCTCAAGTATTTCAGTCTATTTTTATTACGATAGAATCCGAAAATCAAGTTATGTTTTTGATAAAACATTATTCTTTTCATTATTATTAAATTAAATCTTTAGAAATAGGCAGGACTTTCTCTTGTTTAAATCCTTGGCTTTTGACGACCTATGATTTTCTTTTTACATGAATATATTTTTTGGACAGTGGTCTTTTCCAAAGTAAGCTTTTATGAAATGACAATAAGTACCTCTCACAAATTTTTTCCACTAATAGGAAAATCATAAAATTTACGGCCATTATTAAAAATATCAGGCTATAGATTTCAACTATCTAATTAATTCTTGTGAACTGCTTTTGAAAAGCTCTGAAATTAATATAACCGATAATTAGAGAGATATGGTTATAATTAATGAAATATAGATTTGTGCCTTATTAGTTCTTAACTGTAAAAATTATAGATATAAATTAGGAAACATATTGTTGTCTAAGATAGTACATTTTTTAATAAATTAACTTCATTTATTGATAAGATACTGTTCCGGTCAACAGCCATGAGGTGCCGAACGATGGCCGAATGTTTAGGGTACTAGCTTTCGGAACCGGAGTTCATGGGTTCGAATCCCACCGTGGCATGGATGTGCGTAGCCGTTCGGAATCAGCTTAAAGCAGTAGATCCCGGTCTCATTAGCCCTAGTGTTGCAAAAAAAAAAGTAAATCGTAGCACTCCAAACCAAACCAAACCAACAGCCATGATGCGACAGCAATTGCTTAATAGTTTTGTAAACCGTGTTTATTTTGTTACCGTTGAGCGTAGGGTCATCTAAAAAGAATACAAGAGTGTTTGCTGAGAGCGCGAAGGAGATTAAATCGGCTATACATTCTGTTTTTTCTTGGTTTCTTTAAAGTGGATGGTTTGGACGACGTTTGGAGTGAAAATATTCAAAGTCATTGTAGTAAGTAAATTCTTAATTCCTTTAATCATGAATCTTATTGGGTTTTCATTTTCCCAACGCTGATTCAATCTATATACATTTAATTATATTTGATTGTGTTTATGTATTATGTATCCCCCTCGTTCATATTATTCTCATCTATTATTGTGTTAAAATCTTAAATGTTAGTAGTAATTCTCTATTGTTAGTAATATATTTGCTTTGTAATGACAAATCCTAATCTACAATAAACTGTTAGAAAATCCCTTTCCTTTGGTCATTTCTCAATCACAAAGTCTTTATTTTAGTTTATATATTTAATTATACATTCCACTAATTCTTAATATCTCACAGATACTAAATTCTATGTAGCTTTAAGTTTTTATTTCTTTTGAACATGTGTTTAAACAAGTTTGGAGTTAAATTACAAAATTATTTCTTTTGAAGTCATAGAACGATATTCAATTCCTTTTAATATTCTTCAAAGTAATTTTAGCTGAAGATGCGTATCATTAAAACGATATTTTGCATGTTTAACTGGTTCAATTTTCTTTCATGTAAAATTGAATTCTAAGCAGAAGAAAAACTGATTTTTTCCTCAGAGGCGAAATTCATATGGATAGTTTAGAAAGCAATGATTCAGGCCAAGGTAAAATTCAACAAAAAAAGTACTAAACAAGCAATGATGTCTTATTGTGTATTCCCTGCTGTAAGTATAAAGGTAGTAGGAATATCTGAATAAATAAACAGATTCTGAACTGGGCTTTAATTCCGAAAAATTGCAGAGGAATGTGATGTTAAATAATGGATTTTGTTATTTCCAGGATTTAATTAAAAGTATGGGATTTGATAATTTAGCAGATATATTAAGTCCCCTTGTCAGTGAGATATACTTAAGAAAAAATGCCGAAAATGTGCCAAACATTTAAAACATTTTTCTCTTTAATTTGGTTTTTTATTACTAACAAAATGTTAGAATTAGATTATTTTTGAAAAAAAAACTTTTTTTAACGAAATAACTACTATTTTCAATACTTTCAAATGTATGAGTAATGTTAGTGGATTACACTAATTTGCAGCACAATAAATCAAAAAATAAATCACAGCAAAATAAATCAAATGATATAATTTTATAGATAAATATAGTAAACTAATACAAAAATATTATTATTTATATCAACTGTCCTGAATTCCATATCCCTTAGATTTCTTTTACAAATCCCTTTACAGTATTCGAGAAATACTTACAAAGGCCTGCAACTACCGAACGTTTCGTGAGAATGTATCTCTATTGGGAAAATGACAAACTAAATATTATGGATAAGACCAGGGATGGACAAACTTTTTCGTTCGCGGGCCGAATATCGAAAGAAAATAAATTTGGTGGGCCAAGATAATTTTTCTAAAATTTTAAAAACATTATATAAGTATCTTACGGTTTAAATACGTTAATGAGATGAATGAAATTGCGATTTCATTTTTAAAAGTTCATTTTACTGAGGTTCGAAGTGAGATGTACCGATTTTAAGGAACGATACTAAATGCTCATCTGTCAGTCTACTTCTGAAATTATTCTTTTTAAGGTTCAAAGTTGAAAACACTTGTTCACATATAAGATGGAAATATACCGCTGATCTTCTGGGCGTGAGATAATAAATTTGGGATATAATATTTAAGCAAAAGGAGATGGATATATAATGTATAAATATATATTTCTTTTAATTTACTTCGGACCGGAAACTTAAAATTCTATCCACGGGCCGGAGTTGATACGCTGGCCGTAGTTTGCCCATCTCTGTATAAGACGAACCGATTTCGTGCTTCGTGGAATTGAAATACCGTTCTTGCCTGAACTCATGTCGGGCATTCCAAAATTGGCGCATTCGCATTTGCGCATATGAGCATTGACCGCACTGAGTTTGGCCGTCACAGGAAAAGGGTTAAAAAAATTCATTATGATTATAAAAATTTAATTTTCAACAGGATGCGAATATTTATTTAAAACACAAATAAAAGCTATTATAATGTATAAATAAAACAAACAGTCTGATAAAATAGATCTATATATTAGTAAAGTAATAAAATACCAACGGATGAAAAAGGTTCGGTAGAAATAAATTTGTTAGACTAATAGCGACAAAGGCTTTTCGTGAGAAAATATATCTATTGGAAAAATAGCAAACTAAATATTATATATTAGACGAACCGATTTCGGGCTTCGCGGAATTGAAATACCGTTCTTGCCTGAACTCATGTCGGGCATTCCAAAATTGGCGCATTCGCATTTGCGCATATGAGCATTGACCGCACTGAGTTTGGCCGTCACAGGAAAAGGGTTAAAAAAATTCATTATGATTATAAAAATTTAATTTTCAACAGGATGCGAATATTTATTTAAAACACAAATAAAAGCTATTATAAAGTATAAATAGAACAAACAGTCTACCAAAATAGATCTATATATTAGTAAAGTAATAAAATACCAACGAATGAAGAAGGTTCGGTAGAAATAAATGTGGTTATTTTTTTTATAATGAAAGCAATATATGCAACCGTGGTAAACTATGGACAACATTTAAATAGCAACCAGTTTCATGCAATCAAAATTTTACTTCAGGCTATTACTATACCAAGCATATACCTATCATTAATCTGTATATGAAGGCAAACCGTTTTATATAGTATTCAGTTACATAATTGTCTTTACAAAATGCCAAAAAAGGAACACATTTTTCTCTTTAATTTGATTCGTTATTATTATCGAAGTATTAGAAATATATTATTTTTGATAAAAAAAACTTTTTAATAAAATAACTATTATTTTCAATATTTTTACATGTACGAGTAATGTTGGTGGATTACAGTAATTTGCAGCAAAATAAATCAAAAAATAAATTGCAGGAAAATAAATCAAATGACATAATTTTCTAAATAAATATACTAAACTAATACAAAGATATTATTATCTATATCAACTGTCATGAATTAGAAAAGAAAAGAAAAGTTTCTCAAATCAAAATTTTATTAGATTATGTATTTTTTGGCACAAAACCTGTAGATCAGTGCTACGATTTCATACTTCATACTTCATACTATTTATATAGTTTATTAGCAACATAACAGAATATATATCTTAAAACATTAATATTTTAAAGAAACTTAAAAAGTCATGTCTTATAAAAATTATTTATTTAAAAAAAATGTATTAATAAGATTAAACATTACTGATTGTAATTACAATAAAGGAGACATTAAAATATATTTAAATTTAAACTTATCGTTGCATTAAAAATACAGTCTGAAAATAGTTAGAAATATTCATAAAAGTCATTATTAACAACAATCTTTTCTTAATTTTGAGTTTAAAAATTCTTTAGTTTTAATTTAAAATATTCTATATATAAAAATTTCATAAAATTGCTATGGAAAATATCAACAGTAACATGCGATATTTGTTAAATATTTTTCAAATTAAAAACGGTTCTTTTTAAGAATATTACATTTTTAACATTTTTCTCAATTAATAAAAAAGAGCTGTGTTCATTTTTCTTTTTCACAATGATTTTTGGACGAGATACAGCATTCAAATATCCTTGAACAATGATTTTTGTAATTAATGACTAATTTATGTCTGAGAAAATGGTGCTCGATGTATGCTTTAAATAGTAAGCGTACGTAGATCATTATTGTAGATCATTAAAGTGCTGCCGAATCATCTAATTAAAAAAAATTGAGAATTTTACGTTCAAGGGATAAACACATGTAGGTTTTAATTCCCTGCTGTGTGAAAAATTTTATATTTAAAGTAAATTTAAAATATTAGGATAAATGTGTTTTTAGTTTTGCATCGAATTTCCAATTAGAGACGGATTTCCGTGTTTTTCTCTCACACCCATTATTTTTTCAACTTCCAAGGGTATTTTTTTACGTCAATCTGTCACTAAAAAAATACTAAAAATATGACAGTTGAAGATAGCATCTAAAGCTTGGACGGAGAGGGAAAATGTGCGACATCTTACTGAAGCAGTGTAAAATCCGTCACACTCAGGGGAAGATCTGGGGATCAGATAAAATTCAGTCCTTAATCCCCAAAAAACAACTTTCGCCTACGTTCACGTTTTCTCTTCGTTACAAGCGGTTTTTAAAGGTTCATTGGCACCTGCTTCTTCTGTGAGGTTGTCATGTTAGTAAAAGTTTTCATTTAATTAGAAATTGACCTATTCCAGACGGATTCCTATGTTAATCGAAAATAAATTTTAGAGCAATTTTTATGATTAATTATTTGGTCTTGCACTTGTTGAATCTTCAATTACATTCTGCACATCATTGAAATTTTTCATTTGTTAGTGAATTGACCACATTCCATAAAGCTTCCAAAGAAGCAATTATTGTAGATCATTGAAGTGCTGCAGAATCACCTAATTAAAAAAATAGAGAATTTTACATTCAAGGGCTAAACACATAATATTTTGCATATAGATTTTAGTTCCATGCTATGAGAAAAATTTTACATTTAAAGTAAATTTAATATATTAACCGAAATTTTTTTTTGTTTTGCATCCAATTTCCAATTAGAGACGGATTTCCATGTTTTTCTCTCACACCCATTATTTTTCAAATTTCCAAGAGTACTTGTCTTACGTCAATCTGTCACTAAAAATGTACTAAATGTAAAATTTGAAATATTTTCCCACACTAATTCATTGGTCCTTCATCCGTTAGTATTTGTCTCTTGCTGGAAACCAGTGAAATCTTTCATTTGCTTGAGGACTTACCTTATTCCATAAATTACCTTATTACTTTACTTCCATTTTAACACTAGATTTACGGATGTTGATCATATACCTATTTTTACTGATGTGAGTCAATTTGACTCATAGAAGAAAATTGAAACTTTTTGCAAAGAAATTAGTTCCAGATTAATTTAAATAAAATGTTTATTATCAAAAAAATTATGGAAAACATTTTTTAGATATAAAATCTGTTTTTGAAACACATTTTCCGCAAACATTTCTATTACATTTAGCACAATGGTTTCTACATCTGTTTCTTTTGCATGATTGCTAAACTTGACAATTCTTCCGTGCGTCAGTAGCATGATATTATGTCATTGGAATGGAAGTGTTCTCGACTTCTCTATATTTACTTCTTACCTCTTCAGCCAAGTGAAAAATACAATCTTTTCATGAATTATTTACTTGAGTCGTCTCTTTATACAGAACTGTTAAACCATTCTATGAGTCAAATTGGCTCATAACCGTGAAAATATGTATACCACATTTGATAATGCGAAATCAAGTGGTCTCCGGGGAAGAGGAATGAAAGTTTACATATATTTTATTACTTAACTAAAAACCAACGTATGTTTTTGAAAAGTGATATTAAAGTTTTATATATATATATATAGGGATCAAGTTTTCAATGAGTCAAATTGGCTTGGACCGTAAATCTAGTGTTAAAATAAAATAAAATTCGTGACAATTTTGTCACATTCATTCTTGGGTATAGGTCACTAGTTCTTTAATTGAGTTTATCAAGTCAATTAAGTTTTTCATTTGTTTGTGAATTGACAATATTCCAAAGTATTTACCGAAATAGAAAATCCGGAACAATTTTGTCTCATTTTTTAATAGTTCCTGTATTTCCATAATTTTCTTATAGAATCGGTTTCATCTTTAAAAGAATTTATGTTTATAGAATTTTTTCTTAATGAATTGACCATATTCCTGGGAATCAGTGAAATCTTTCATCTGCTTGAGACTTTACCTTATTCCGAGAAGCCTCTATTTTAAAATAAAATGAAATTTGAAAAACTTTTGTCGCATTCATTCCTTGGGTTTAGGTCACTAATTCTTTAATTGAGTTTGTCAAGTCAATAGAGTTTTTCATTTGTTTGTCAATTGACAATACTCCAAAGTATTTACCGAAATGGAAAATCAGGAACAATTTGGTTTCATTGTTTAAGATTTCCTGTATTTCCATAATATTCTAAAAGAATTGGTTTCATCTTCAAAGGAATTTGTTATGCTAAAGAATTTTCTCTGAACAAATTGGCCATATTCCAGATGCTTTCTCGTTTTGTTAGAAAAGGAAATTCGGAATTATTTTGACTCATTGATTTTAAGCCTTGCGCATTTCATGTTTTGGTTTTCAAAATGATTTTATCAGAGATAAATTTTACTTGGTATTCTCTCAAATTTTTTCAATTAATAATCAAACATTTAATATGAAGTCGGATATATAAAACTATCTCAGAATCAACTCACTTTCTCATAGAATTTTACTTTAATTTGTTTAGATTTAAAAAAGCTTGACGGGATATGTATTTTATCCTTCATTATCATGCAACATTTTCAATTCCTTTATTTAATGTACAAAAAAAATTTGGATTCCTATAATGGACAGGAAAACAAATAATAATCCTTAGCCTCGTTTCAGAAGTTGCAGAAAACACTCTGTCATTAAATTTCACTCCCAGTGCATTAAAAAGAATCTAATTCACGTAGAAGTTAATAACCGACCTTCGCCGATTATGAAAGACCTCTCAATCTTATTCGGCAACTTCCATTCTTCACTTTCTTCCGTCTAGACCTAATATGGAAATTTAACTGTACGAATATTAGTGACCTCTAAACGGTGAAAATTCGAAACTTTTAAATCGATGGTAATACTTTTTTCTTTGTTAATATTTTGACATTCTATTTATACAGCTGTTATAATTTCTTTTATTGCCCTTCTATGTCGTATTCGTGAAAACAGATATATATATATATATATATATATATATATATATATATATATATATATATATATATATATATATATATATATGTGTGTGTGTGTGTGTGTGTGTGTGTGTGTAATATATATGGGCGAGACTCATTCAAAATCACAACGCAGTTTATTTCTGGTAAGAAACATGAAATCCATACAACAGGCAAACACATTTATTTACAACTTCGTGCACACAGACAATGTGACCCGCACATACACTTTTCAAGTAGGGATTCCTAAGGTAAAAAGACTACGAATAATCCCTAAGCACAAGTGATCACGTGATACAAAATACCCATGTTTAAAGAGAACGCGCTAACTATTGGCTAAAGTAGTACAGACACAGTCTAAATTAAGTCTATAGCGTATTGGGAGGGAAAAATCAGAATTACCACGCAAACCCCAAACTCACTTTATGAACAAAAGCTATTAAATTAATATTAAAATACATATAAAGGGATTTTAATATTACACACACACACACACACACACACACACACACACACATATATATATATATATATATATATATATATATATATATATATATATATATATATATATATATATATATATATTATATATATATATATATATATATATATATATATATATATATATATATAATATATATATATATATATATATATATATATATATAATACATATATATATATATATATATATATATATATATATATATATATGCAATATATCAAAATTTTTTAACTTTAATATTTCTTTAAAAATCTCCTCTCTCCCATTGTAATTCCTTAAAATCTTTTTCCCAGCCTCTAAATGTCTTAATCAAAGGAGCGTTCTCGACTTAAAATTCTTTCGTTCCATTTTCCAAAGCTTTCTATCCTATAGATGTAAATTTTCTGTCTATTCAACACATTTCCCAGCTGTCACCGGCAAATGGCTCCGTTTTACCTGATCTTACACTTAAATTCGCTAAGTAAGTGGGAAAATTCTTTCTGTCTTCACTCTTGGGTACACCTCTGTTCGAGAAGAGGGATTTTGGTGTCTTTCCTTTATCTGTCGTTGAGTAGTAAAGATGTCCATTTTAGCAGCTCTGAAATAAAATTTTAATTAGATTTGTGCCGTTCTCTTCAATGTCGGTCGACTGCATTTTTATTACTGCTAGCTATCTAATTTTCTCCTTGTCCAGCAGTTTTATAACTAAATTATTACATATATTTTATTCATATGAATAACATATTGAATCTGAGGGCTGATTTAACTGAAAAACCTAAGAAAATATCTCTTTTTTATTAGTCTAACAAATACATATTGATCTGAACAATAAATAGTGAATAATAATCTGAATAACAAATATTGAATATTGAATAATGATTACCATTTATTCGAAATATGTAGAAAATAAAATTTTCGATACCGACAAGACATAAGAATAAATGAATTTATTATTTGTTTATTTTTCTAAGATGAAATAAATCTTGAATACTAAAGTTTGAATAATTTTAGATTAAATGTACCCATTAATCACATTGGAATCATATTCTTTAAATTGCACTGACATATAAATGCCAATCTTTCAAAAACACATGATATAAATATACAAGAATTCCTCAGTTCTTCGAACTGCTTAGGGCGAGATATGATCTAACGCTTTCACTACATTTCTCCATCAATATTCTGCCTCTGATCTGCTTGCCCATTAGTCGACCTAGATAATACCATCCAGCTTATGACATTAGCTCTTATTTTTTCTTCTGTCAGGTGTTCCTTTCTATACTGCAAGGTTCTATGTAAATGAGTTGATTAAAACCTGATGCTTGAGGGTCACAGCGTGAATAGTGTGACAACCCGTGGGTTATTGCCTCCTTTAGGCAGGGGCCGAGGCACCGCCCCTGATTGGAGAAAGTGACGGGCAGGATCATTAAAGTGGGGCGACCATAACCATGAGAGGTAGATGACATCGTGAGGCCCCTGCAGTCTGGCGACAACGCACAGAGGGGTCCCGTAGAGATAATCATGGCTTGGAATTTATCTGCATATTCATCGAATGGTTCAGAAGAAAAGTTAAGAGCAAATGAGGGCATTAGAAAAAAGATGAATGAAGAGGTAGCTGGAATTCATTAGCATCTCCACAGTTTTAGCATATTTCTCAATTCTTACGCTCGTACTACAGCATACTTTGCATAGTTAGGAACAGACTTTAAAAATTAATTACTTTAAAACTGGTTTTATGTTTCTTATTTTCAATTTTAATATTACTTTCTTGCAATATTACTCTCATTAGAATGTCCAATCGTGATATTACGTGATCTGAGTTCTGGTCTTGTGAATTCTGAATTCTTGAAAACTAATTTTCAATTTTAATATAATTACTTTCTTGCAATATTACTCTCATTAGAATGTCCAATCGTGATATTACGTGGTCTGAGTTCTGAACTTGTGAACTCTGAATTCTTGAAAACGATTAAATTTTCCTTAGAATCCAATGAATTTTTTTTTTTTTTTTTTGTTATTTTACTTTGTAATAATCTTTTCAAAACTGCGGTCTTTAGAATGTCTACTTGTAACGATTCTTAGTTTCGTTTATAGTCTCGAAAAATGTAGTACTTAAAGCCATAAATTTTAAAGATTCTCTCTTTTAATTTAACCACTGAAGATTATTAAAAAGATCATGCAGAGAATTTTTAAATTAGAGAATTTAAAGATTATCTGTCTGATCTGCTTTTATTTTCATGTAAATAATTTCTGTTGTAACATTACTCGGATTCACTTTTAGATTCACTTTTAAATCTGTTTCAAGAATAATTTGTCCGATTTAACTCTTGGAACGTTTGGGATGACAACATTAAGCTTGATATTAAAAATAAAACTGTCCAGAATATTGAAATATTTTTTATTTTTAAATTGCAATTTTATTGCATAGGAACAACAAATTAATATAAAATATAAATAAATGATAATTATTAACAATAAATAACTATAAAATATAAGAATATAAAAAAATAAATACCTAAAATTAAATATAAGAAATTAAATATATTAAATAAATTAAATAAATTAAATATAAGAAATATAAATAACTAAATATTTGGTTTTCTTACCAGATATCGTTTAACCAGAATGGTTGAACAGGGAGAACGTTATCTTTCTGTCTGATTGTTCGAATACCATTCTTTGCATACAGACTAGGAGTATAATAAGTCTCAGTGTAAAACAATCACGTTAAAAACTTAGAAACACACCGGGAATAGCTTAATGAAACCGGTTATCAGTAACTTTTCAAAGGTAGTTTGGTTCAGTATTTAATCCTCTTTTAATTTTCAGCAATAATGTGTGATTATCAGTAAGAACTTGAAATAGAAGTAATAGTCGTTAGTGTCATCAATAATAGGTCCTTAATAATTAGTATCCAATAATAAGTTGTCAATGAGCATAAATTTTCATCTACGTAATTGTTAGCATTACATAGCATTACGTCAGCATTACGTAGCATTACGTTAGAATTACGTCAACAATAATATGTCCTTAATAATTAGTAACCAGTAATAAGTTGTCAATGAGTATAAATTTTCATCTACGTAATTGTTAACAATAATGTATTACACACAAAATTTGAAACAATGATGAATAATAATTACCCAGTGGTTGGATAGAAACTTTAGGGTTTACGTTTTGCTTCTGAAACCTTTTTTAAAAACATTTCCAGATTACTTCAAACAAATATTCTGTCAGCGAGATTTATACTCAATATTGAAAACCAACACCCTCCCGCCAAGGATATCGTTTGAAAAATCATCCAATGAATGAAATTCTTACATTTATTAAGGCGACAATAGACCTTTAGAGCAAACTTTTTTCTAATAAATTTTTAAGGAAGATTGAATATGTTATTAGTAGCATTAATATATAAATATTTTAAAAATTTGAAGGCAAAATATTAATTAGTTTTGGAGTTATTAATTATTAATTGTTTCATAATTAGCTTAATTGAAAATGCTCCAGTCGCATCAATTTTGCATAAAATATTATTAAAAAAATTAAGTATACCTATTAAGTATACCTTATAGACTTTACAAAAAAGTGTAGTTGTTTCCATAAACATTCATAGAAAATATAAAAAGAAAAAAATAATTATGTTGATGATAACCATATTTTGCAGTATAAACAGCTATAGCGGTTAATTAAAATGCATAACTAACATATTAAATGCTTTAAAACATATTCGTTTCAACTGACTTTATTTTATAAACTCTAACTTAAATAATAATGAAATTTCAGAGACAATGATCTATTTTCAATGCGCCTGGATTACTTTAAGCATTTGTAATACATGAAAATTTTACTTCTGAGTAAACAACATTTGAAGTTATTATTGTTATACCCATAAGTATTGATAAGCTTACTATACCGATAAGTAATGATACAATGATAGGAATGAAAAAATTCTTTTTGCTCCGTATTCCTAATGATGTATATTTTCACTACTCACTAAAATCGAAAATTCGAATTTTCGGTCGATTTTAGCCAATTTAAAAGTCTACTACCGCCTTAATTAAACACACATAAATTTTAATTTTCACTGTATTTCCTAGAAATGGGGAATAAACAGGTTCGTTTCCATATATAATAATGGTAACGGACAGTTCTTAACAATTTTAGCTAATACTGCTGTGTCAGTTTATAAAAATGAAAATTCTTACCTTAAATACGTGCAGAGGCAAGAAATGAGTTTTAGATAAAACACATTTAGTCCAATCACGAATCATTTTTGTATTTCCTTACAATTCTCTTTGCTCATTATCTACACTTCGCTAGTTTTAAACAAAGCACAGTTTTTTGGAACTTTTATTCGTTTGTCTACCGTCCAGGTATTTTTTTGACATAAGTCAGCATTAATTTTTTTACCCTTATCTATTCAGAGTCCTAATAGAAAACTTCTCTGCTTCTCCGTATAATATTCAATTGTATAATAAGATGGGGGAAAAGGTATACGGAAGGAGTGCCACCATTAGAGAAACGGTTATATTTTAGTTTCCTGTATGGAATTAACTGGCACTATTGTGAAGAATACATTGATCTGTCGTCACGATGAATTCTACGTACCGTTTCCTGCGTGGGACGTTAAAGAATACTGCACGGTGTAAAAGAGCGAACTTTAATATACGTGGAAACAATGCAGTTTTCGAATCTTGATAACTGCAGAGACAGAAGAATTAACGTGACATAATTCAAAGGACGTGTGGAAAGGAGGATGCTTTTTTACCTTTTGTTTGTCGGGGAATATCTCGATTTTATCTCGCTTGTAAACACATAGAATTTTTAGCAGCTGTAAAATGATTTCATCCTAGTAACCAGATTTCCTGTGCATAGAGGAAGTTGCATGCGCTGATGACAATACTGGAGCACGACTGACATATGCCTGGGTTATAAAGTCATATTTTTCAGAGTCATGTAAAAGTTTCTTGAACGCAATGAAGTTTTCAAATATAATAGCATTTCTTACCAGATGTTTCAGCATTTGCATAAATATAAACATCCCTATGCATTTCTAATATACCTAATATACCGAGTTTGTCGTGTGTCCTTTCTATGCAAGCATAAATTGCATAAATACAATTATATATATATATATATATATATATATATATATATATATATATATATATATATATATATATATATATATATATATATATATATATATATATATATATATATATGTATATATATAATATATATAATATATGTGATAAAACAACATCACACATATTGCACAAAACTGGAACATTTAATTTGAAAACTCAAAAACATAACAATTAAACGATTGAACATAAAATAAACATTAATTCGTTTTGATTAAAAACGTCATAAATCTTCATTTTACTCTCACTCTTCTGCACACATACGCTCTGTCTCAGTATCTCTCTGTGGCGCGCGCTTCTTCGCGTTGCCATGCATAGTTTGTTAAAAGTCTAGTCGTCCTGTCTATGGAGTTGAGTTCTGCTATTGCTGCGCCTTGACATTTATATATATATATATGACTGTCTTGTCAGTTATCAATAAACAGCAACTTTTTTTATCAAGTATATAAATAGAAATTGTAAGGATCGGTATTGCATCCATGTGATATGTGGCCCGCTTAAAATATTACTCTGAAAGTGTTTTCTTTCCTTTCTCGATATTTTCCTATTCTTCATACAGCATACAAGAACTGTATGAAGACAGATTAGGGCAAAGTGAAGGTGAGGTTCGAATGAAAATCCCCTAACTCTAAAGAAGAATAAAAACCTATTTCGTAAATTTTCCGAAATCGAATTGTTAATATATACGGCCGACCGCATAAACTCTGCACAGCTAGATTCCTCGTTGGGAGTACAAAAAAAAACTGTCCAAAGAAACGTACCTGTACGACCTATAGTTTACGAGAAAAATACGAAAAACAAAGTATGACATCACTGCCGATGCAAGAAAACACACTTCCAACAAGAATACAGAGTAAATGTATTTCGTATTTTTCTCATAAACTATGGATCGTACAGGAGCACTTCTTTGGGGAGTTTTTATGTACTCCCAATGAGGAATCTAGCTGTGTAGGTTTATGCGGTCCTTTTGAGACACTATCTTATATGTATGTGTGTGTGAGAGAGAGAGAGAGAGAGTAGGTCTAAAACTCATATTCACAATAATTTAAGCAAAAAAAAAAATACATATACAGAAAATTCAAGAATGCATTTAGATTAGGCTTAAAAATTGAGAGAGAGAGAGAGAGAGAGTAGGTCTAAAACTCATATTCACAATAATTTAAGCAAAACAAAAATTACATATACAGAAAATTCAAGAATGCATTTAGATTAGGCTTAAAAATTGAGGTTATTATGCAGAACAATAGATCTGGTTTAAATAGCCAAATTTGCCACTTTGTAACGATAAAATATCAGTCATAAACCAGTCTTAAACATCGTAGACTCCCAAAATAGCACACCAAATAATTTTCATCTTTCAGGAAGGATATTAACTTCATTATTTAATTAAGTTACTTGTTGGTACAACAGCATCCTATCTT
>CM063504.1:43035513-43038013 GCA_032207245.1 Pardosa pseudoannulata | reverse complement strand
AACAACAGTTTAATATTTGGTATAACTACCTATTTTGAAAAGAATGAAACTTTCGATTATATTTTTTGCAAAGGAGGAGGTGGTCCCAAAAATATCAGGAACATTTGCTCAGAACAATCAACCAAATTTTCGAGTATTTCGTATTATTTTTGTTCTTAAAATGATTTTTCGGGCTTCGCATTAATTTAATTTTATGGTAAATACATCGACTGAAATCAAACAGAACTTTATCTATTATAAAAAATTTTTTCATGGTAATAATTTCTAAATGAAAAATATTAGGAACAGAAAATACTAAACCAACATAAATGAAGCATTTGTTATTTTACTATTTAATTTATATATGTTATTTTATTATTTGATTTTGAAAACTCAGAAATATAATATAGTTCTTAAATATGCCGGGTTTTTACGAATTTTAGTTTTAGCAAACATTACACGTGAAAATGAATTGCATGTTAAACAATAGAAATAAATGCAATCGTTTACTGAAATTTGATTGTTTTCGAGCATAATGAACATCACTATTTCCGCAGAGCCATAATTATATAGAAATCTATTGAAGGACAGCACGTAATCAATTTTTGTAGAAAATTCAATTGTTATTTAAAAAGAAAGTAACCGCACAAGGATGTTTTGCAAAACTGAAGACAGTTGCAAGCATAGACCGGAAATAAATAAAGCGCATATATATCTTTTTCTTTGCGTCAGTATTGTTTTACTTTTTAGTCCTCCTAAACATGTCATACTGACATACTGAATTTGTACATACTGAATATTAAGCCTCTCCCCCTCATAATTTTAATCTTTAGGTAATGGTAAAAATTTTTTAAATCTAAGTAGTTGTCTAATTTAGTAAAACTAATGAGGTAGCTTAGGCTCCTCCCAATCGTTACTGAATAAATTCTATTGGTCGTTTGCCACTATCCGATTTACGTTCCTGTGCAGACTTTTTCTATGTTTTAGTATTATATTCACTACATTTACTTCTATTTACTCTTATTTAACCACATTTATTATATTTTAATCACATGTAATCCTTATTTATTCACATTTAATCTCATTTTAATCAATTTTTAACCATTATTTATATGATATTTGCATCCAACTCGCCTTGTGTTACTGTTTTCTTACTAGCATACAGCCCGTCATATGACGGGATCACTAAAATCTTTAATTTTCCAAAATTGTTAAGTACCTTATGAGGCAGGTAAAAAAAATGGTTTGTTTTTTGAAAATTATCTGGTAAACGCTGAATAATTTATCTTCATTGACTACATGTTAGTTGCCATCTTTAATTTAACTTGTAATATTACTTGATAGGATGGACAGCATAGGTTTTAATATTGACAGTGATTATTTGGTGATATATATGAATGATGGCCAAAATTTGGTGAATGGAGCGCAAACCCTGTGATTATGTATAAAAAATAAACACAAAAACGAACAAACTTCTTAATTTTCAAAGATATATAAGTTAAACGCTAGATATATATTAGTTTATGAAATAGACTCCTAGTCTTTGTTGTTAATACCGATGATAAAATTGTCATTGCGACAAAAAATAATCGATGATTCAATTTAAAATTATCACTTATGTACCTAATCTATTATTTAAGCCAAATATAAAAGAACATTATTTACGTCATATCTAAGTTCAATGATAAAACGTATGAAAATAAGCCATAATTTAAATAATTTAAAATTAGAAATGATTCAATGAGATGGTTAAAGGAATGGCGTCATAATGCTAGAAAAATGTAGTTTTTACCTATTTGCTGTGCGATAAATTGATAAATTTAATCGCCTGCTCTTAACCGGGAAAATATGAGTTAAAATAATGGCATTAAAAGCTCGAAAAGAGGGGAAGTTGTGGATTTCGAACGTTTTAAAGAAGGCAGTATTTTTCGCTTTGATATGAAGCATATTTATACCAATTTATTTTAGAATCGGATCGATAGTTTAGAAGAAGATAAGCATTACTCTCTTTGAATTTTGCTAACTATGGATGCCTGTATCCATTCCAGGTACAACCGCTTCATAAAGTCGAGGACAGACGTACAGATAACTTAGGCTATTATTATATAGGGGATTATATTATATAAAATTATATAATTTTTATACAATTCAGTGCTCTTATTCTATATTTTATTAATCTATCATTCTGAACTGGCATCTTTATATTGTACATATCTGAATGAACCGATCCCTCGCAGAACTTATTATCTTACTGATTGGAGATATGTCCTGCCGGGCCAGGTGCTCCACGAATACCGTTCAATAGAGAACTACAGTATTGTTTTAGAGCATAAACTGAACACATGATTGGCATCCTGATGCTGCTAATATTTTATACTATAATATCAAGTAAATACAAACAGTACATTATTTAAGGTATAAAAAATAACAAAACTGAAGCATAAATAAACGTTTCGATTCTTGATGTCCAACAGTAGAAGAAATCTTTTCTAAAAAATATATCAAGCTTTCATTTTTTCTA
>CM063504.1:43023013-43030513 GCA_032207245.1 Pardosa pseudoannulata | reverse complement strand
TATATATATATATATATATATATATATAAAACTCTGTTTCTAAATATGTGTGTATGCATACACACATACACTGACATGTACGTATGTAGACATACAAGTATATATATATATGTAGGAGAGATGAATGCTTTACAAAAATTTGAAACACCGTCATTCCTGTCAGCTCTTTTGTTATGCCTATTAATTAGATTTGTAACTTCGGAAAAGTAATACTATCTCTCATTTAGATTGCTGGATTTAGGTACGTCAAATTAAACTGCATTCTTAAGCCTTCATTAACACATTGCATGCGGGACACGTTCTAGTACGTTTTCTGCCGATTAATACTTGAGCGTACTAGTATGGGTTAGTGTAACAATATGGTTTGTTTGTGGGTACAAAATAACGGTATATACAGAAAAACGAAGCCGAATGTTCTTGTCTACTACATTGATTCTGGAAAAATTTAGACAAATACACACTAGTTGTTACATTTTTAGTTTTATGATTGCTCTTTTCATTTTTTTATAATGTAAAAATGTTTATATATAACATATTTCGAAAAAATTAAAACTATATACTACTATTTCTATTTGATTTTTATATGTACGATACTTTTATAAATTTATCCACTAAAAAATATATTTTTTCTTTACAAAAATCTTATATTTATAAAAAGTTATCTTCCCGTCTGTCCTCGAATTTATGAAGCATTATGACGCCATTCCTTTAACCATCTCATTTAATCATTTCTTATTTTGAATTATTTAAAATTATCTGCGTTATTTTCATACGTTTTATCACTGAACTTAGATATTACGTAAAAAATTTTCTTTTATATTTGGCTTAAATAATATATAAGGTACTTGTGTGATAATTTTAAATTTAATCATCGATTTTTTTTTTGTTGTTGCAATGAAAGTTTTATCACCGGCATTAACAACAAATTCTTTTCATAAAAGTTTAGAAGTCTATTTCATGGACTATTAAATATCTATCGTTTAATGCATATATCTTTGAAAATTAAGAAGTTTTTTCGTTTGTTTTTTTATACATAACCACACGTTTTGCAATCGGTTCGCTAAATTTCTAACATTATTCATATATACCGCCAAATAATCACTGTCAATATTAAAAACTATGTTGTTCATCCTATCACGTAATATGACAAAATAAATTAAATTTGGCAACTAACATGTGGTCAGTAAAATTAAACCAATTATTGAACGTGTACTAGATAATTCTCAGATAAAATACAAACCATTTTTTGCTTGCCTCATAGGGTAGTTTATAGTTCTGGAAAATTACGGGCTATATTCTTGTATATAAAAATGATGAATATTTAATATACATACGATATTATGTATGATGTTCATCATCTATTTTACGTTTATAGGTATTATGTACTTGCTTGTACTTTCTTGGATACGTATGTACAATTTGTGTACATGCAAGATGAATTATCTAAATGGACAGCTAATTTATTTAACTTGCCATTTTTTAACCCTATATTATTAAATTACTTCATTGATTACATTCTTAGAAAATTATCTAAAGATCTTCCCAACTATCCTTTGAAGATCATGAAAAAATAACTCATCCGAGGATAGATTTACAAATGTCATCTTCTCATATTTCTAGAACTTACTCTCTGAAAATTTTGTAGCCGCTAAGATATCATCAGTCATCGTGACCATAAAAAATTATTTCGGGACTCGGCATGTTTATAAATCAACTGGACGACTCACATACCAAGTTCTCGAGACACACAGAGAAAAAAAATATTTTTTCAAGACGATGGGATCTCGAAAGTGTGTGTCTGTTCTCAACACGCTAAGTTGGGTGATTGTACGTTAGGGATCAGCGACCGACAGAAGTGAAATGGAAGCACAGTCTTACATTCAAGGCCAGGGTGGGGTTTTTGCCCCCAATTGTGGGATGTCCTTTTTTCTTCTTCAGAGAAGACCCATCTGTCTAAAATATGACAAAAAGTCATTCAAGTTGAACATACCTACACCATTGTGGTTCAAGTACTTCGTTTTCTGTGTTTTTTATATGTCATTACGATGGGTAATGCCATTCATTTATCAAATATTGGTCGTCGTTAGACAGGTTCTAGCTACCATTTGATCTATTGCCTCCTTCAAATTTATAGCAAACTAAATAGTTATATTTCTATCCATAAGTCATTGAAATTCTGGTTAATCACTTGATGCACTCTTTAGGTTTGGTTTGGTTTGGTTTGGAGTGCTACGGTCTACTTTTTTGCAACACGAGGGCTAATGAGACCGGGACCTACAGTTTAAAGCCGATTCCGAACGGCTACGAACATCCATGCTACAGTGGGATTCGAACCCACGAACTCCGGTACCAATGGTCAGCACCGTAACCAATCGGCCGTCGTTCAGATGCATTCTTTAGATACATGTTGGTATATTTGTACAGTAATACATAAAAACTAGCATATAGCCCGTCATATGACTCGATCGGTAAAATTTTTAATTTTTCAGTATTGTAAAGTACCCCATGAGGCAGGTAAAAAAATGGTTGTTTTTTAGCTGGTAATTATAGTACAAAAAATAATCGATGATTAAACTTAAAATTATCACGTATGTACCTACTCTATTATTTAAGCCAAATATAAAAGAAAATTATTCATGTAATATCTAAGTTCAGTGATATAACGAATGAAAATAATGCAGATGAAATTTAAATAATTTAATGTAAGAAATCATTAAATGACAGGGTTAAAGGATTGACGTCATAATGATAGAAAAAAATTGTTGTCTTTACCTATTTATTATGTGATAAAATGATAAATTTAATCGCCAGCTCTTAACCGGGGAAAATAACCGGAGATTGAAATAATGCATTAAACTCTTGAAAAGGGAGGAAGGGTTGAATTTCGAACGCTTTAAAGACGATAGTATATTTCGATGTGATATGAAGCATATTTATTCCAATTTATTTTAGAATCTCATCGATAGTTTAGAAAGAGATAAACTTTACTCGCTTTGAATTCTGCTAACCCTAACTTATCAAAAATCCAATATGGATGTCTCTATCCATTACAGGTCCAACAGCTACATAATATCGAGGACAGAAGGACAGATAACTTAGGATGTTATTATATAGATGATGTTTTAATGAGAATATCTTTATATATAAAATTCTTCTGCCCATGTGTTTGTAATAGAACTCCTCTCAAACGGTTGTACTGAATTTGATAAAATTTTCTGTATGCAATTAAGTTGATTCTAGAATAGTTTAGATTCACAATTTCATCCGATAGAAAATATTTTTAAATTAAAAATCCGTGTGCTCTTTTTAAGATTATTATAATGCCGCTTGAAACTCTTCACTGCCAATATATTTGGGGGGTGCGCAGTGGTCAGCGAAAAGAGCTTCAGGTCGAGAAGACCCAGGACTGAATCCCCGTAAAGGCGATATGGGAATTTCAATTTAATCTAATTGTGTTTGTGACGATTGTACGCGTGGTAACATCAAGTATTTATAAAATAATTTTTTCCTTAATTTTCCATCAAAACGGTTCATATTATATATATATATATATATATATATATATATACATATATATATACACACACACATATATGTATATATATATGTATACATATATATATATATATATATATATACACACATATATATATATATATAATATATATATAATATATACATATATATACATATATATATATATATATATATATACATATATATATATATACATACATATATATATATATATATATATATACATATACATATATATATATACATATATATATATACATATACATATATATATATATATATATACATATATATATATATATATATATATATATATATATATATATTATATATATATATATATATATATATATATATATATATATATATATATATATATATATATATATATATATATATATATAATATATATATATATATATATATATATATATATATATATATATATACACAAATGTGTATAAAAATTAATACACACTTATTTGGGAAATTATTACTTAGGTTTAATTAATTATTTCCTTAAGTATTATAGTTTTATATAATAAATTTTAATGAATGTTTTACAAATTAATAAAATTATTAGTGTTTATAGTTTATATATTACATAGAACTAAAAATGTTATATGGTTTGGTTTGGAGTGCTACGATCTACTTTTTGCAACACGATAGCTAAAAAATGTTACATGAAAGTATCTCATATAATAATTATCAAATATAATATTTTATGCATTAGTATCTTTTGGAAAGTCTTAAAGACATTGTAACTATGAATTACTAAAATTCTTAAATATTAAGTAGGACAAAATAATTTTATTCCTTCATTTTATACTAATTTCTCTTTAAAATTTAATATGCAGTTATGGTAAAAAAGTAATTTACTTTTATTATTATTTATAAATTATTCTATATATATATTTAATTTCCCATTATAATTATTATTTCATTTAATATAATATTCATTTTTTATTTAATGTTGATTCCGAATGATTCATGAAAATCCAACGTACAGACATGAAAACATTTCCTATAAATTAATTATTTAATAAATGGAAAACTAATACTCAAATATTTTCTAAATATACTTCTAAGTACAATAAGGAACATTTAGGTGACTAATATGATATTGAAGTGCAAGAAATATTTGAAGTACTATCAAAGAATTTCAAAAGATTTTCATACAAATTATCTGATATAAAAAATTTTTATGTGATTTATTTAGTTGTTTTTTAGTATAGACAAGTAAAGTTTAACGATAAAAAATTAATAAACAGCAAAAACACTTTTAAAAAATAGTTGTTCCTTTAAAATAATTCTTTAAATCGAAGATAACCAAGCTAAAAGTAATCTTACAAACAAAGAGTGCCAAGTTTAAAATCTATAAATCATTGTTTCTTTAAGGATTTTTATACTTCGTATTTTTATTCTGGGTAATTCTGTTTGTTTTTTGTATTAAATAGATTTCTATTTTTGTATTGTATAATTTTTTTTTTGCATTTGTGTAAACTAAACATATAAATTTTATTTCAGGTAAGTTGGAGTTCTGTTTGGATTTAACTCTTGTATCAACAGACGAGATTATCATGGTATTGTTTTCCTATTTTCATAAACTCAAATCTTTTCAAGTCTGTAAAGGTATTTACATCTACATATGATTCTTTAGTTAAAATACCCATCTCGATGTATCAACGAAACATTTTCTACCAAACAATTAATTTAAAATTTTCTTATGTCTAAAATTTTTTAAATATATTTACGTACTGTGAAAACTTTCTTAATACTTCTTACCATAGGCATATATTTGAATTTAATCTTGAGGTTAATGAATTTTTACAACTGTAAATATTTCAAGAGTGAACATTTAAGTTTAGAAGTTTTGACTACAGTATTAACCCTTTGAGTGCTAACATGGGTTTTAAATAATTAGCTAAAAGTGCCACGCTACAAAAAGAAAGACAAAATTTAAAATTTGTTGTTGTTGACTTTTGCCACTTGGTTAAACCAAGCACGATTAAGCCAGAGGCTACTCGTTTTAACCCTTTAGTGGGCAGTGGTTTCGTAGCGAAACCACCTATTAAACATCTTTCTTTTAAACTTTACTTTTAGGAGTACTTTACTTTATCTTTGTATAATTATTTACGGCTTCAACCTCATACATCTGTGATGTATGGAAGCCAATAATGTAGAATCAAGAGCTTCTGCAATTAAAAACTTTATAGAGACATGGATGATTTTTCATTTTTTTATGTTTTTGACATTTTAAATTTACAACAGATGATAGCTCTACATTTAATTTATTTTTTCTTTTGAAATGTATGCAATTAAACTTGCTGTACCTGAGAAGTCAGTAATTCAATTTATCCTTCTTATGACCCCAAATAAAAGTATCTATACAAACCCAACTTATAAATTGTTAAGCTATTTATTTATTATATCATTTTAAGGATTCTTATTTATTGTTCTTCTAGTATAGTTAAACTTTTAAAAAGTATAATGTTCAAGCTGTACAAGGGGAGGGGTTAGTCAGTTAAACCACTCCTCGAAACCACCTTGCCTAACGATGGCCGATTGGTTAGGGTGCTGGCCTGCGGGACCGGAGTTCGTGGGTTCAAATCCCACTGGGGCATGGATGTTTGTAGCCATCCGGAATCGGCTTTAAGCAGTAGGTTCCGGTATCATTAGCCCTCGTGTTGTAAAAGAGTAGATCGTAGCACTCCAAACCGAACCAAACCAAACCCTCCTTAGGTATCCTCTAAGGCAAACCCTCCTAAGGAATGTAAAGAAAACTTATTATATATTTTACATTTACAAGGTTCATAGATAACATTTATAAACTAATTACACTAAATTCCAATGAATTTTTTAGTGACCTTTAAAGGGTTAAGGCAAAGGGGCGGGCCTTCCGTTTATAACCTGCACCACAAGGGTGAGAGTATGACTGATACTCAAATGGGTCCTCGTAATTTTGAAGTAGGAACCAAGCAGAAGACCCATAGACTTGGCCTGCCACCCCCAGAGGTATTGATAGAGAACTTCAAGGACATTGAGACGAAGAACATATTTTACGTATATAATTCGTAAATATGTAATTGCGTAAATTACGTAAATAATTCTTATAAAAAATAAGTAGAATTCTTAAATACCTGTTCACTGATTAACTATCATGGAATATGTTGTTGATTTATACCACTTGGTTAAGCCAAGCATAATTGAGCCATACACTACTCGTATTAACTCTCTAAGCGGTTCGCACGTACAATTCCGCCAAACCGATGATGTCTTCAAAGCGGTTGTCACATATAATTTTCGACCTCCAAAAACATTCCGAAAATGGATGTAATGTACATTTCTGCCAGTGTTTGAGGTAGGAGGGTCAGGTCGATTGTTTAGAAACTGCATCCCTCTTTGACTGACATTTATTGAGGGATGCACCCCTACTCCCTGAGTCACAAAGAAGCTGATAGCTTTGCACTCTATTTCGAAGTATTTCGTTTGCGGTTACAGATGTATCTCTAATTGCACCACTTAAATATCTTAGATAAATTTCGTAAAATAATATAAATAATTCTCTTAAAGAATATTTTTATTTGTACTTTTAGAATCCATTATTTCTTATGGGATGATCTTCGAGACTCGACGAGCTTTATGTGTTTTAAAAATTAAATATCTATAATATCTCTTTATATATCTATTTATAACCGGAAGTAAAGGGGTTTGGTTTGGAGTGCTACGGTCTACTTTTTGCAACACGATTGCTAAAAAATGTTACATGAAAGTATCTCATATAATAATTATCAAATATAATATTTTATGCATTAGTATCTTTTGGAAAGCCTTAAAGGCATTGTAACTATGAATTACTAAAATTCTTAAATATTATGTAGGACAAAATAATTTTATTACTTAATTTTATACTAATTTCTATTTAAAATTTAGTATGCATGTGTGGTAAAAAGTAATTTAATT
>CM063504.1:43015513-43018013 GCA_032207245.1 Pardosa pseudoannulata | reverse complement strand
CACAACTAATTACGTGATACAAAATACCCATGTTTAAAGAGAACGCGCTAACTATTGGCTAAAGTAGTACAGATAGAGGCTGAATTAAGTCTATAGCGTGTCTGGAGGTTAGAAATCAGAATTTCCGCGCAAACCCCGAACTCACTTTATGAACAAAAGTCATTAAATTAATATTAAAATGCGTAAAAAAGGGATTTTAATATTACATATATATATATATATATATATATATATATTTATATATATATATATATATATATACATATATACATATATACATACATATATACATATATACATATATATATATATATATATATATATATATATATATATATATATATATATATATATATACATATATATATAAACATATGTATATATATCTGCATATATGTATGTATATATACATATACATATGTATATATATATGTATATATATATATATATATATATATATATATATATATATGTGTGTGTGTGTGTGTGTGTGTGTGTGTGTGTATGTATGTATATATAAATATATGCGTGTGTGTGTGTGTGTGGTGAATGGGTGTTTTTACCCACTACAAACTTTGAATGTTATCCGTGCTGAGTAAAGTACAGACTAGGAAAAAAGGCAGTAAAATTTATAGATTAAAATATTTTATTGAAACAATCTATTTTAAAATTAAATTAAAATTTGGAAATTAAAATAAAAAATTTGGAAATTAAAATATTTTAATTGAGACAATCCATTTTTTGGTACTTTGTTAAAAAAATTTATACAACTGCAATGGATTTTAACGCAACAGAGTTTGAGATTATACCACATAAGGACTCTTAGAGATGAAAATAAATAAAAGAGTTAGATATTATTAGCCTTTTAAGCAGAAATTAATTTGGTGTTTTGTAATCAACGAAGGTAACCATAATTAAAAGAGCCAAATGTTGTCATTTTAATTACAGAATCACTTATAATTTACTTTAGAATATTTTAATCAATTTGATTACTCTAGTTAAAACATTTATGTATGTGTTCCCATAATTTTAGTGGTGAAGTCATTTCTATATTTAAATAAATAATTATATAGACTGTGAATCATATAAAAAGTATAAAATAATCTTTTATAAAACACATTCATAAATCTATGAGTAAGTTAACAGCATTAACTAAGGACTAATTTCGTTTTCATGCAAACGTCTCTCTATTATGTTAAAAATGTGTGCTTTTGACTACCTGAACCTTCATTAAGTTATATTAAGTCTCATATATCTGAAGTAAATTACTACAATCTAAACAACGTGTTGAAAAAATGTCTTCATACATTCATCGTCATTTAATTTAATATAACTTAGCTTATTTAGTTTGTGACTTATAATGCTCTGTTTTTTCTTTATTTCCAAAAAACCTCTTTTTATCAGTTGCACAAATAGTCTAGAATCATTAATTAAAGTTTTTAAAATCAATATATACAGTTTATGAGATTACTTAATTTTGCTTATATTACTTTAATAATTAGTACTTAAAATATATTTAAATATAAATTTTAAAATAATTATAATTTTTTAATATTTCTTTTACTTTATATTGTAGGTTAAAATTATATATATATATTAGTCATTTTAGAAATAAACTCAAATTTAAACAGTTACACATTCCCTAAAAGTCTCAGATATCCAGTCTTTTAACGTGGTAATTTAAAACAGGTAATTGTTATAGCAGTCTCCTAAAATAAATAATTCATAGTATTCAAAATATTTCAACTGAATTCTAAATAAAAATTCTTTCCAGTTAGATATTGTAAATACCCCTTCCAATAGATCCGTATTTCTGTTCTTTGTTAGAATAAAAAGTAAGTTAATCTCAGGGTTTAGATATTAATTTTTGTGTTGAAACCTTATAGCTTTATGTAGGATTAGAGAAGAAAAAAATTGAAAAGTTCTTCAGTTGTAAACATATACGAAAGATATAAATAAACTTTCATGAAAGCACTGCTAAAACTGCTCTTTTGCCAAAGCATACTTGTTTAAATTACCTTAAAACATGCAAAAAGCATACTTGTTTAAATTACCTTATCCATAAAAGATAAATAATATTTTCATAGTATGTGTATGTATATATTGTCATACTATGTGTGTGTAAATAAAAAAAATTATTATCCTTAAAACAGAGGTCCAAAATTCTTCCTTTCCAATTTTTAATACATTATTTCCAGTTATAAAATCTCACATAAAGGAGTTTTCCCGGACATAAATTCTTTTTACCCTTTCTTTTACGGTTCGAAATTATTGGATAAGTTGGGTTTCGCCTTGATTGTGGTGAAGGAAAATAGTATTGTCTATAAAGCTCAATACAGAGTAGGCGACAGAGGCACTGTTTACAAGTGCGAGGTCTTAGCTATTAGTAAAGCTCTTGACTTTATTCTGACGAATAACCTACAAGACGTCTATATAAGAACGGATTCACTTTCTGCTTTACACGCGATTACAGGGAATAGTAGAAATTCTCTAATTATAA
>CM063504.1:43003013-43013013 GCA_032207245.1 Pardosa pseudoannulata | reverse complement strand
TTATACGGATTGGAATTAAAATAGGTAAAAGGGCGAGATTCTGACAGTAGTTCGATGGATAAACCTGAAAATTGATAATGCGACTCATTCATCGCTCAGGGTATTACGTATGTAGAATCTACAGGCGTAAGCAGTGATTTATCCTTTTTCACGCTATCGTTAATTTATGAATAAAACTTAATTTTTCTTTCAGATGAAAATCAAGTTTGAATTAGATAAGTGAACTTGCGCTATTTTGTATTACTACTTATATATATATATATATACATATCGTTTCTTGTGGGAAACATTAGTGAAGTATCATGTTTTCATTTGGCATCATTATCGTTTCAACGGTTTAATTAAAACCAGTACTGTTCTATGTCTGGTATTCCGCTGGCTATTTTATCTCCTACAAACGTTTTAGCGGACAAAAGAATGTAACAGTTTAAAATTCATTTAATTGTGGAATAATTTTTTTATTTCCATGATGAAAAGCATGCAAATAAAATTATAAAAAATGTAATGAATATATCTGCAATTTAGCCAACAGTGTAATTGTTGCGTAGCGTGTTGTTTAAAATCTAACTAGCTGAAAAATTAGAAAAATATACAATTTAGTAATCTTTAAATGGTATTTACGTACAGTTCTTTAATTTAATCAAGTTTTTTTTTCGTTAACATACTTTTTAAATAGTCTTGGTCTATTTCCAAAAGATTAGCTTTTAAAATTTAGATTGTTCACACATTTTACGATATTCAGGTCATCAAACACATTTTTTGTCCCATCTGTATAATAAGTGTACATGTTTAGATTCTCTACTGGAGTCTTTCCATTTAAAAATAAGCAGTTTGAATTTCAGTGATATAAACGATTAAAAAAATATTTGTATTTAGCAGAATATTTAAATCTTTTTTTAAGAAAACTAGTTTTCTTTACGGGCCACATAAAATTAGAAAGCCAATTGAGCGGTGATGTTTATAGGTTGTCATAGTTCTAGTTTCTGATAAAAAAAAAGAATGTCTAGATTTTTTGTGTAAATGAATCAAGACGTATCTAGAGATCTTTAAAAAAACTATTTACTGAAACTTTCTTAACCGTAGAAGGTTTCTTGGTTTGGTTTTTCTATACTATACTATATATTGATGGAACACTTTTACAGTTATTATTCCATAATATATTATAAAATCATGTCAAAACGTTAACAAATGGACTGAAGATCATTCGGCATCAATTTTACATTAAATTAAAAATCATCGAATCTCTCGATTCATCAAATTACAATTCTCTCGGTTTGCTACATGTAATCTCTCATGGGTACAAACAAATTTAACAAATTTATCCAGCTTCACCCTAGTTCATCCTCAATCCTAGAAACTTTCTTAGTTTTCTATATGATGGCGTAATTTATTGCGCTTAAAATTTATGCAGTGTTTATTCACAAATATATTTATAAATAATGTTACAAATTTCTGCAAACTGAATAACATATCAATTTGAAAAAGTCACCAAATCTCTAACTATCGTTTAGTCATGATTTTTAATCGTAATTGTCCAATCAGCAGCCTCTTGGCTTAAATGTGACTTACAATTCTCCTAGTTTGCTGAATCTAATCGCTTGGTACAAGCAACAAACTTAACATATATATCTAGCACAATTCTAGATCATCCTTCACCCTAGAAAATTTCTTTTATATATATATATATATATATATATATATATTATATATATATATATATATATATATATATATATATATATATATATATATATATATATATATATATATATATATATATATATATATATACATATATATATACATATATATATATATATATATATATATATATATATACATATATATATATATATATATATATATATATATATTTGGTAACGTTATCTATTGCTGATTTCAGTGATTATTCAAAAATTCAGTTTTAAATAAAGTTAAAAGCTTCTACAAACTGAACGTCATAACATTCAGCTTCAATTTTACATTAATATGAAAAAGTCACTGAATATCCAAAATGTTTAAACAAACCACCAATACAAGTTTATTCATGATTTTTATACGGAAAAGCCTGATCAACAGCACCTATATCTTTGCGGGATTTACCATTCTCTCGGTTTCCTACATCTAATCTCTCATGGATACAAACAAATAAATTAACCTAGCATAACACTAGACTATCCTTAACCTTTGAAAATTTCCCAGTTTTCTGTTATTGTCATTTAGTGTTGCAGTCATTTATTGTTGAAATGTTTTTTACAGTGATTACTCAAAAATTCATTTATGTATCCTATTAAAAACCTCTACACACTGAATGACTTATCACTCGGCATCAATTTTACTAAAAAGCCACTAAACCTCCATCGTCTATGAATGTTTTTTTTACGGAATAACCCAACCATCAGCCCCTATATTTTGGTTTCTTACATCTAATCTCTCATGAGTACAAACAAATAAATTTAATTAGCATAACCCTAGACCATCCTTAACCCTCGAAAATTTATAATTTTTTTATATGTTGACGTCATTTATTGTTAAAATGTTTTTACAGTAATTATTCAAAAATTAATTTTTGAATCCTATTATAAACCTCTACACACTGAATGAATTATCACTCGGCATCAGTTTTACTAAAAAGCCACTAAACCTCCAACTATCATCTATGAATGTTTTTTTTTACTTAATAGACCAACCAGCAGCCCCTATATCTCGGTTTCCTATTTCTAATCTCTCGCAAATAAAATTAGATAGCATAACCCTAGACTATCTTTAACCCTCAAAAATTTATAATTTTTTTATATGTTGACATCATTTATTGTTAAAATGTTTTTACAGTAATTATTCAAAATTTAATTTTTGAATCCTATTATAAACCTCTACACACTGAATGACTTATCACTCGGCATCAGTTTTACTAAAAAGCCACTAAACCTCCAACTATCGTCTATGAATGTTTTTTTAAGGAATAACCCAACCAGCAGCCCCTATATCTCGGTTTCCTACATCTAATCTCTAGTGGGTACAAGCAAATAAATTTACTTAGCATAACCCTAGACTATCTTTAACCCTCGAAAATTTATAATTTTTTTATATGTTGACGTCATGTATTGTTCAAATGTTCTTACAGTGATTTATTTTTGAATCCTATTAAAAACCTCTACATATTGAATGACTTATCACTCGGCATCAATTTTACTAAAAAGCCACTAAACCTCCAACTATCGTCTATGAATGTTTTTTTTTACGGGAAAGCCCAAACAGCAGCCCTTATATCTCGGTTTCCTACATCTAATCTCTAGTGGGTACAAGCAAATAAATTTATCTAGCATAACCCTAGACTATCTTTAACCCTCAAAAATTTACCAGTTTTTTTATATGTTGACATCATTTATTGTTGAAATGTTTTTACAGCGATTATTCAAAAATTTATTTTTGAATCCTATTATAAACCTCTACACACTGACTGACTTATCATTCGGCATCAATTTTACATTAATTTGGAAAAGCCACTAAACCTCCAGCTATAGTCTGTGAATGCTTCTTTTACGGAATAGCCCAATCAACAGCATCTTTATCTTAAACGTGATTTACAATTCTCTCGGTTTGCTACATCTAATCTCTCATGGGTACAAACAAATAAATTTACCTAACATAAATCTAGACCATCCTTAACTCTCGAATATTTACTAGATTTTTTATATGTTGACATCATTTATTGTTGAAATGTTTTTACTATGATTATTCAAAAATTTATTTCTGAATCCTATTAAAAACCTCTACACACTGAATGACTTATCACTCAGTATCAATTTTACAAAAAAGCCACTTAACCTCCAGCTATCGTCTACGAGTATTTTTATTACGGAAAAGCCCAACTAGCAGCCCCTATATCTCGGGTTCCTGCATCTAATCTCTCGTCGGTACAAGCAAATAAATTTACCTAGCATAACCCTAGACTATCTTTAACGCTATAAAATTTACCAGTTTTTTTATAAGTTGACATCATTTATTGTTGAAATGTTTTTACAGTGATTATTCAAATATTTATTTTTTAATCCTATTATAAACCTCTACACACTGAATGACTTATCATTCGGCATCAATTTTACATTAATTTGAAAAAGCCACTAAACCTCCAGCTATCGTCTGTGAATGCTTCTTTTACGGAATAGCCCAATCAGCAGCATCCTTATCTTAAACGTGATTTACAATTCTCTCGGTTTGCTACATCTAATCTATCGTGGGTTCAGACAAATCTAACAAATTTTCCCAACACACTTCTAAACCACAAACCCATTTAAAACAGGCTTTTTCACTCGTGTCCGGCGAGATAAGGTGTGTATTACCTGAAATATTGGAAACCTTCTCCCCGAGAAGAACAAGTAAAAAAATAAATGAATATAAATAGCGTGGGCGTCACGAGTTAATCGAATTGAAGCTACTCTTCTAACTGGTTCCACAGCTTCGGACATTCCAGACACTTTTTGAAGTGGGATGTCATCTCATATGTTGCTTTGTGGAGTTCAAAAACTGCCTGGCGATCAAGAGTAAAGTGGCTGAACAGATTTAATTATGATGCCTCGAGTAACGCCCATTGAATAATAAATAAACTGAGAGCTCTTGTTGCTCCGTTTTTTTACAAGACTTAGTAAAGAAACACCTTAGTAATTTTCACACTTTTGCACAAAAGGGGCAGGTCTTTCACCTAATTAGAGAGGTTTATAAGCAATTTCATGTCAGTTTAACCTTTTTAAACCCTTGTATTATGAGAGGGTATTGTTATTTCATGTTTTGCCTTCGCTATTTCTTATGTCTTCTACTTTTTCACAAAGAAACTGTAAATGGATGGAAAAGCAGGAAAGAAGATAAATATGGGATCAAAAACACTATTAAAATAACTATTTAGACTTTGAACATATCCTTTGAAAGCCCAAAGATATATTTTCAATATGTTGCTTACGGTGTGATTATAATATATTTTTAGTGTCCTTTTTAGTATATATAATATTTATATTACATCGTAAAAGGAAAGTAATAACTTTTATTAATATAAAAAATAAATTCTGAAACTACATCAAAACGGTAATATTTATTATACACTAGCTGCTTCGCACCCAGCCTTCGGTCTGGGAAATACAACCATTTAAATGAAGTTTTATAATCATTACTGTAGATAAACGCATTCATAAAAAAAAATCAAATAAACCTCGGGTGCTGCAGAATGTTGATGAATGTGATAGTTTATTAACAACAGACAAACCCTGTTATAAATGTTGTGTTCACTCTTTTGCCAGGAAATCGCAGCATAAAGATGCTAAATTCCAAGACTTTTTCTACCACATGAGTCAAATGTCTTTTTGTTATGGATATTCATGCTTTTAATGTCTTTTCTGTGAAAATTTATTTGAAATATATTTTTAGTCCTTAAATTTCGTTTTTTATAAATGTTTTCATGGCGTAAACTTAATAAACTTAATAAACCAAATTCCCCGTGAATTTATAAAATTGCTTACAATTGCCTATTACTAACAGTTACAAGGGTTTAAGGACTTGACTGAAAAACAAGGTGCCCCTCATACTTGGCGATAAAGGTCTGATCATGGTAACCTAACATTTTCACCTGATCTCGCCGTGTCCAAACAATCTGTGTCTATATTTTAATTTTAATTATATTTGTATCCAGCTCTTCTTTTAAATCCATTTCTTATATATTAAATGCTCGTAATGCTTAAAAATATTAGATATAAAGAACCATTAAAGGTTCACTATGACAAATTTTTAATAATTGGGAGCTGTTGGCTTTGTAAACTGTTAAGGGATTAATTGCCCATAAATGTAAATTACCGCTTTCTCAGTGATTTTTTTAATTAAGAAAATGTATATAATTCTATTACAATGACGCAATCTATATCAATTAAAGTCGCCCAAATAGCAAGGGATACAATGTTGTTTGGATGAAATACCTTTGTGTTTTAGTAAACAGCTCCAATATTTTCACCAAATTTGCAAAGGGGCACCCTATTCTTTAGTAGTACCGGGTTTAAGATATTTCATGTGTCATGCTCAAAATTTCCTTTTATCGTTTAGTAACGATGCAATACTATAATTTGGCTCTGTGGCAATTTTAATAACAACATTTTGTCTCATTATTTAATATAGTTTACCCTTCTTTACTATGTGTCTACAGGTTTCTATAATGAACAATACATCTAATTTTATGCATTAGTAGAGAACTATTATGTATTGGATGAGGAGGAGGATCACCAGAGCCATATCTAACCTCGGGATAGGGTTTATGGATTCAAAAAGCCAAGGTCGGATGAACATCCGCTAAACCATCTATCGTTACTTCTACCGGGGTAACAAACAAAGTGGTACATCCCCTATATAACAAAAGCCTAAGTTATCTGTCCTCGAATTTATGAAGTGGTTGGACGTTGAAGGGATAGATGGTCCATATTGAATATTGAAGAGTTAGGGGTAGCAACTTTCGAAATCTTCCCCTTCCTCTCTTTTCTATCATTTAATGTCATTATTTCAAGCCCAATATTCCCCGATTAAGAGTAGGCGATTAAATTTATAAATTTATCAAATAATAAATAGAAAAAAATAACATTTTTCTAGCATTTTAACATTATTCTTTTAACCATCTCATTTAATTAGTTCTTATTTTAAATTATTCAAATATTGTCTGTATTAATTTCAAACGTTTTATCGCAGAACTTAGATATTACTTAAATACTTTTGTTTTATACTTGGCTTAAATAATAGATTAGGTACATATGTGATAATTTTAAATGTAATCATCGATCACTTTTTTGTTAGAACATAATTCTTAGCCAAAAACCAAACCATTTTTTTACCTGGCTTATTACAATTCTGGAAAATTGAAAATTTTACTGATCCCGTCATATGACAAGCTATATGTTAGTAATTTTTATAATTCTTACATAATTCATATGATAGAAAATTTCGCATGAAATGTTGTATCCTATGTATATTATTACTTAAATTATTTCATACATACTCACATTACATCTATACTTTGCATGGATGCATTACATACATGCATTACATATAATCATTACATACATTATTTCATATACATACAAATTAGCCCTATCTTATTTCACAAAACTGTCATATTGATATAAAATAAATAAATACCTTTGGTTTAAGATAATTACGAATTGCAGAGTTATATGATTTACGAAACTTACCGAGAATAAAGAGGTTTCATATTAACACTAGATTGCCCGATATTTCTTGTATACCTATATTGCCCAAAAACAGTCCAAATGACTGCATTGTGAAATAATAACAAATATGTAAAGAAGTTTGTTTAAAATTAATTTTTAATATTATATAATAAAGGAGGGCGGAAGTAACTACAATTATTCATAAACCCATTTATATGTTATAGAAAAAGTCACCAAATTCTAAGAAATTGTGTCATTTTATTTCATAATTGTTTTTCTAATTGAAATTAAAAAACAGTCAAAATGACTGCCTTGGGCAATCTAGTGTTAACTTCGGGACTAACGTTCGTTGAATGGGTTAGGCGCTGCTCTTTTGTGTTTATGGGTTCTAATACCGCTTTTGGCATAGATATTCGTAGCATTCCAAAATCGATTTACAGCAATACTTTCCGATCTCACTAGATCTAGTGTAGCAAAACAGCAAGCCGTAGATCTCCAAACTAAAACGAACCTATCCAATTTCGACATAGTAGGACATTGTAATTAGTATTTCCTGTTAACAACAATGTCTGAACAGCATGAGAAACGCGAGGAATAAGAATGTCTTTATATTTAAATAAAATCATTATTTTCATACAAAATGATTTTCATTTGTTAAATATTCAAGGCTGGAAGGTGTTAAGACATATTATAAGTTTTTATTTATGTTAATGAGTGTACAGAAATAATAATACTTAAAAGCTTATACATCACCAATATGTCTCAAGATTAACTTCCGTTCTATAGATGAGACAGTATAAATCAAAAGATTTATTTCACTTTGAAAGTACTTCTCTCGTAAAATCCATTACCCAGCCCATGTGTATAACCTCACTAAGCTCTTGTAATGTGAATTCCGGTTGTAAGTTGACACTTTTTTATGCATTGTACCTTCGGATTTTTGAACGGTCATCAGCCTTACTTGAGATTTATCACTGGCTGGTCGCATGCGGCGTACGATCTAAGGCCAAGTTGGTGAACTAGGTGGGACTCCGAGACATCTCCATATGCACGCAAAGCACGTTTACCCTTCTCTTGCGGTTTTACCCAAACGGCTAAAATTATGGGTTTCATCATCTCGTTCTTTTTTTTTTTACGGAGATGATTATCGTTGAGAATTATTGCACTCGTCTGTTTTATTTAAATTAATTATCTGAAGAAAAAAATTCCAGTTGCTTTCGGGCAAAAGTCGTTGAGAATTTTCTTTCACACCCACAGGAAGTAATTTGTCATGCTTTATTTGCTGATTGTGGGTGCATGACAATGAAATTTTTTTCGTTGTTTTGCTAAAGTAAGACTTAACATGAAGTCATCCTTATGTTTTTTTCCTGTTAAAAATATATAGTTATAAAGAAAAACGAATAAATCAAAAAGATGCCTATTCATATTTTAATTGAATAGGGAATGCAGTCATGCTACAGGGAATTCTGTAGCATTTGGAATGCTACAGTCTACTTTTTGCTACTATAGAATTAAAAAGATCAGGGTTTACCGCTTAAAAATGATTTCAAACGGATGCGAACATTCGAAACAGCAATGACATATGTACCCATGGATCCCAACACCAAAGAGCTATAGTTTTTTAACTGAGAAGGAGAAAAAACTAGAAAATTGTGGCAACCAATATCTTGGCAATTATTTTACTGTTGTATTAAGATAAACAGTGATGGAGAATTTTTATAAATTATATTTTCTGTTTAAAATGTATGATTCTAAGCAGCATAAAATCATGTTCATCGACTTATTCTTTCAGTAATACCTAGAATAAACTTGAAAAGAGATTATCGTCGCAGTTAATTGCAAAAAGTGGGATTTTCTTCAATTCTCTCTCTCTCTCTCTCTCTCTCTCTCTCTCTCTCTCTCTCTCTCTCTATATATATATATATATATATATATATATATATATATATATATATATATGTATGTATATGTATGTATGTATTTATGTATGTATGTATATATATATATATATATATATATATATATATATATATATATATATATATATATGTATGTATATATATATATATATATATATATATATATATATATATATATATATGTATGTATGTATGCATGTATGTATGTATTTATGTATGTATGTATATATATATATATATATATATTACATAAAATTCTTCTGTCCGCGTGTTTGTAATAGAACTCCTCTTAAATGGCTGGAGTGATTTTGATAAAGCATTTTGTGTATGTAATTAAGTTGATCCCAGAATGGTTTAGATTCCCAATTTGATCTGATAGAAAATGTTTTTTATTAAAAATCCAGAACTGCGCACTTATTAAGATTATTATAATGGCGTTTGAAACTCTTCACTACCAAAGTATTTGTGGTTTAGTGTTAAGCGCAACGGGTGTCAGTATTAGAATCCCAGGATCGAAACCCCAATCAAACGTTGTGGGAATTTTAATTATATCTAATTACGTGTGTGATGATATTACGCGTGGTAGAGTGGTATTTGCGAAGTATTTTTTTGTTTACTTTATTATCAAAACGGTCCAATTTATAATTTATTTCAAAATATTTACAATTTTTGGATTTACAGCTTTAAGAAGGGACACCTACTGTCAGGTCATGTAGTATATATATATATATATATATATATATATATATATATATATATATATATATATATATATATATATATATATATAAAATATTGAAAGTCAAATGCATAAAATATTTTGAATCGCTTCTCTTGATAAAATAATAGATTTAAACTAAGAGATATGTTTGTGAGCATGTAAAG
>CM063504.1:42983013-42998013 GCA_032207245.1 Pardosa pseudoannulata | reverse complement strand
AAAAACTAAGGAGAAGAGGGGGATAAAATTTATATTTAGATATTCATTACTTCATTTCTCACCGAACTAGTATATTTAAAATTTAACGAAAAAAAGATAGCATCACGATAAAAATTATTCGCTCACTATTTAAAAAGAACTTCGTAGTTATAATTTCATAGTTATAACAGATTGAAGTTCATAGTAATAACTTAGTTTTTATTGTGTAAAGAATCAGGAACCTTTCAATTAGTTTAAAATTTCTTTAAATCAACTTTATTTGCTAATTCATGATTCAAAATAGTGATATTATATATAGTAAATTATATACAGTGAAACCCTGATTCATCGTTTTCCAAGGGAACGAAAATGGAAAATGATGAATATGGCAAAATTATGAATACGAAAAAATGGATATAGGTTTTCAAAAAACATTTAATTATGAATAAATTGATTATTTACAAATCATATACAAGTAGTAAACATTCTATAAATTATAACTTACATTGAGATTCATACTAAACATTAAATAGTACATGTTTTAATTGATACGTTTTTGGTGCATGTGAATTGCCTGGCAGCATATAATGACCATTTTACCACTTCTACGTCTGTAAGATCACTAACTCTGTAAGTTTTCGAGTACATCAATTGTTTTAATTTTGACCAAAATAAACTGTTAGCCTGCAAAAGACAGTTTTGCACTGAGAAGAATTCATGCTCAAAACTGAGAAGTAATAGTAATAGTCATACAATAAAATCAGCCTCTGTTTTCTTGGACAAACAAAGGAGAGAAAGGGAGAAAATGGCAGTTTGGATGCATGTATACGAATTATTGACCTGACTGCTATTTTGTAGTAGTATACAATTGGAGCAATAAGCGTTTCCACACATGTCTGAACCACTATAATAATTCCCCTTAATAACTAGGAAAGATCCCTGGTGATAAATTTGCTGTTCATACTAATGACAAATTCATATTTACATATCTGAAATTTCACAAAAACGAAACGATACTTCCGGGAACATTTAGTGATGGGACTAATAAATGATGTGGATAAACGAAGAATACGGGATTATTAATGCTGACAAAATAATACTATTAATTCAGGGAAATAAATTCTGGACCAACTTAATCAAATAGTAAATGCGGGAACGATTAATCGAGGTTCCATTGTAAATGCTGATTTCACTCTAACATATCCAGAGGCAGAGTTAATGTTATAAATAAACCTTTTATCGAGAACAATATAAAATTACATAACAAGAAAGCTAAATGTGCAACAGGTGTTAGTAGTCCCCCTCCCATCTTCCCAATAATGTCATGATATAAATATGCGGTTTCACCAGTTGTTCAAGTCTAGACTGCAGAAATTAATGGGGAAAATAAAGACTACTGTAAAGAAGCTTCTGGAATATAAAATTTCCAAGACAAAAAAAGAATAAAATTATGTAAAAACTGAAGATGTTTTCTGCCTTTCCCCTTTCAATACCAGTTTAAGTTATAAATATCTGATGACTCACAAAGTACTGGTGGTATTTAAAACGAATATTCGTGAGGTACGTACGTTTCTTCAGCTCCGTCCTACAGCTTAATTTGCTGTTCCTCTTGAAACTACTTACAGTTTTGTCACACTTGCATACTTTTGTCGCAGGGGAATTTTAGGTACTTTCATATTATTAACAAATAAAGTTTTTTTGAAAAAAATGCAAAGAATCAACACATTTTTTTTTAATTTTATTATTAAATATGAGGAAATGAAACAAAACAAAGTATGTAGTTTTAAGCTGAATTTTTTATTTTTTACAGGTGTAAAAGTTCTTGAAAAAAAGATTTTCAGATTTTCAAAAGAGATATAATTAAGAATAAATTGATTATTTACAAATTTTATAGAAATAGTGAACATTCTATAAAATGTAACATTCACAATGTGTATTGAGATTCATACTAAACATTAAATAATAAACTTTTAATAGATACCTTTTTGGTGCATGTGGATTGTTTATTATCCATACATATTAGTTTTCTATCCCGAGTTATCTCGGGCAAATGGAAAAAATTAAATATTAGTCTTTGTGTGATGGTTTTTGAAACAAGGGACAACACAAAGTGATACCTGACATTATGTACACTGGAATCTGGTCTCTTTTCTTACTGGCTTTTACTATCCCGAGTTATCTCCGGCAAATGGAAAATAGTTCAATTTCCTGTACGAGAGCACAGAGTGCACTGTCTCTTTGGATTTAATGTTTTTTTCAATCGCAGGAATAACTTCTGGAAAATTCCTTGAGGTTAACATGAATGGTAAAGGACTTATGCTGTGTCTTCCTGGAGTGGCAGAAATCTCTTCAGGGATTTTCTGAAATTAGTTTTTCTATCAGTTTAAAACACGTGGCAGCCCCGCCAAAATAAACCAACAAAGCTTTACAAACTGCCAATCAAAGCTGAATATTTCCTTTCATTTCCTCCAGACCAAGTAAAACCGTGATAAAATAAATCGTGCTGACAAATTCTGCTTCGCTCCAGTTTTCTCGGGATAGTAATTAACTGCAATATATACGAACACGAGATAACTCGTGATAATCAGGCAAGTTGTTAAAATGCTTAATTTGTACATTTCCAACAAATATTTGACATGTGTTCCATGCATATGCTTTTAACAAGCATATGGTAGTATTTTTGTCCTTTTCATTTGGGCATTCATCACATATTTTTATATATTCCTTTAATCTTCTTAGCAGGTAGAGAAATGTTTTTCTTGAGTGATAGTTTTTTTTAATTTCTTGGGAGAATTATTGGCTGGTTACTACTTAACTTGTAATATTCTACACGTTGAAATCCCTATCATTTCAAAAATGAACGTCTAGTTCTATTCTAATTTTGTTTCTTCTCAGTCCATAGAAAAAAATAAAGCTTCCATTTATCGAAGTGATATTTAGCATAGAAAAAACGTATCTTCTTGTACGAAATAATCATTTTCATTTGAATTGTCATCAATATCAATTTCTTCATCCTATTTTATTTCACCTGATGAATCCGAATTGTTGTTATATTCGTCATATATAGTTTTCCATAATCTTTATTTAAAATTTCTTCCTCCATAGAAATAGTATCCAATAAAATTTTTAATTTTTCAATTCTTCAATAGAGCAATTTGTCGCAACGTCACGAACTACTATAATGCCCTTCCCATTCATTTTCCTGTTTACAACAGCCAATAGACAAACAATAAATTACCCTTCCCTTTAAAACTAAAGGCAAAATTGTCAAAAGTTGAGATGTGACCTTCTGTGTGAAATCGCCTTATATAACCACGATAAGGCACCATCACGACAAAAAAAATTTAAAAACGTGCTTCTCTTGGATATTTCGTATAAACGTGAATATTTCAATTCTTCAATATATATTTTTCATATGAATCGTAATCAATGTCAATTTCTTCATCCTACTGCATTTCAGCTGGTGAATCGGAATTGCTGTTATATTCCTCATATATAGTTTTCCATAATCTTTATTTAAAATTTCTTCCTCCATAGAAATAGAATCCAATAAAGTTTTTTAATTTTTTATTCTACAATAAAACCACGATAAGGCACCATCACGACAAAAAAAATTAAAAACGTGCTTCTCGTGGATATTTCGTATAAACGTGAATATTTCAATTCTTCAATTATTCAATTCTTCAATATATATTTTTCATTTGACTCGTCATCAATATCAATTTCCTCATCCTGTTGCATTTCAGCTGGTGAATCGGAATTGCTGTTATATTCCTCATATATAGTTTTCCATAATCTTTATTTAAAATTTTGTCATTCAAAGAAATAGTATCCAATAAAGTTTTTAAATTTTTCAATTCTACAATATAACCATGATAATGCGCCATCATGGCAAAATAATTTAAAATCGTGCTTCTCCTCCAGAACTGTAACACAAATACACCCACAAGGTATAACATATCCAGAGAATAATATTCTATAGCTCTCCCGAAATATCTATTCAAAGAAATTTTCAACTGACTCTTCCCCTCTTAGATAATAATCTTAAAGTCAGCTTAACAGAAAATCATTCGCAATCATTTTCAATTAGAGAGTGAGAAGGTTGAATTAAGCGAAGCGATTGGTTAACCATACCCTGCTTGAGTATTCCCGGTTAAGGCATATTGGACGTTTTGAAGGCAATGGAAAAGTGAAATATGTCATAACACGTTGACTGACGTAACACGTGGTCAGTCAACGTGGAGAATAATACTCTATAGCTCTCCCGAAATGTCTATTCAAAGAAATTTTCAACTGACTATTCCCCTCTTCGATAATAACCTTAAAATCAGCTTAACAGAAAATCATTCGCAATCATTTTCAAATAGAGAGTGAGGAAGTTTGAATAAAGCGAAGCGGTTGGTTTACCATACCCTGCGCGAGTATTCCCGGTTAAGGCAGATGGAAAGTTTTGAAGACAATGAAAAAGTGAAATGTGTCATAACACGTTGACTGACATAACACGTGGTCAGTCAACGTGGAGAATAATACTCTATAATTCTCCCGAAATGTCTATTCAAAGAAATTTTCAACTGACTATTCCCCTCTTAGATAATAACCTTAAAGTCAGCTTAACAGAAAATCATTTGAGTTCAAATAGAGAGTGAGAAAGTTTGAATAAAGAGAAGCGGTTGGGTTTTTTTTTTTTTTTTTTTTTTTATTTTTTTTTTTTTTTTTTAAACCCTTGGTGGCAAGCAGCCTTTCCTAAGGATTAGGCTTTCAAGTGTTTACCACGAAACAGTTCACTCCGCAACAGTAAAACAAAAAAAAAAAAAAGAAAAAATATTTTTTTTTTAATTTTGAGAATATAGTCGTGAATTTCATTTAAAAAAAGTATAGTTTAAATAACTAAAACGAAATTCTGGAAGAAGGATTTTATGCTTTTGTCGTTAATATTAAGAAAAAAAGGTTAAAGCTAGCGAAAGAAGATTAAAAAAAAAACCAAAACTAGAACGAATCCCTAATTAGGTAATGTTAAATGTTTAATTAAAATTAGAACAGGATTTTTTACATAATTAACTTAGAATCTCAAGCATTCCAGCCCAAAAGTGATTAAAAAAAACACTTGTCTGTACAGATATTTAAATTTGTGCTGTTGTACCAATGAGCTTACAAACATCTTGAAAAACATGTACATTAAAAAATAACAAGAAAGGAATAGATTGACAACAAAAAGAATTTGTTGAAATGAAATAATTTATAGAAAGTCAATCTGTTTACAATACTGCGCGAGTTTTAAGGCAGATGGAAAGTTTTGAAGACAATGAAAAAGTGAAATATGTCATAACCAGTTGGCTGACCTAACACGCGGTCACAGTTTATGATGTAACTAGAGCCATTTTGGTCATAACATATGCGAGAATGCATATAGTTGCATTAATAAATAAACAGTAGGCGTAATTACATTTTGCGTAAGTAATCAACATATTATGAATATGAGCAAAAGATCTTTTTTTATTTGTGATATAACTTTTGTATGAACAAATTATACTTAACATATAATTTTTGGATCGCTATTCCATTATCTCAGGTGTCATATTTCCCTAACTCCCCTTGATTTTGATATTATATTGTGTAGGCTATTAGTTCCGGGACGGCAAACGTGTTTCATAAAGCATTTTAATTCTTTGCGTTATCCAGTTACATACATATTTGCACTGTTCTCCTTAATGGTATATGAACTCTATACAATCTCATACTAAGATCATTTCAATTTCGTCCAGTCATGTGTAACATGACTACCTCGGTTATACGTAACTATGCGATATTAACTTAATAGTGAAACTCATTCCTACATTTTAAACCAGTACAGAGAGTTCGTTCACCCGCTTGTTTATTGTGGGTCAGCATTTTTTCCCCTTTGCAAAAGAGACTGCAAGCGGCCCAGAGCATAATGACGAAAATCTCTCGAGCGGAACTTGGGGCGGGCATGTTACCACCCTCTGTTTCATTTTTACGCTGATTTATTAATTAATAAAGAGATTGAGGCTACCTTCTTGGATGGGGTGTCACTTCATTAGCAGTCTTTTTTGTAGATTTAGAACAGTGGCTAAACTTAAGCTTTGTAGAACTAGGTTTCCATTTCTTTTACTGAATTTAATGAATAATTTACTTTGCAGTAATTTTTCTAAGCTATGGAATTGAAAATCACTCTTTTAACTGTGTGAAATCAATAAAATTATATTAAAAAGGAATATAAATTTATTATTTTTTTTAAAATTAAATCAATTTTATTTAAACTTTTTAAAAAATCATTTTTTCAATAAAATCTATATTAAAAAATGCTGGATAATGTATAGTGGTTAGCGATTTGTGCTATCCGATTGTTTTTTCGATAAATATATGTATTGGTATTGTTCTTTTAATTTAATGTCGTCCTAACTATATGGTGCTAAAAAAAAAAGGGCAACAAATCAGAATATTATATAGGCAAAATGCTAATAAAGGCAAGTATCCCGTATGTGTAAAAAAAGTGTAAAACATTAGTGAATCATACAATAAGCATACTTTTAAAAAAATTATAACTAATGTTTAATATTGTCTTTGTGTTCAAATTTCAGTGCTAGCATGAAAAATTTTAGAAATAATGGCATTAACAGTTTATATAGTTTATTAATAACTCTTATTGGGCAAACAGTTGACTGTTGTACTCACCAAACCAGATCAAAGGAAAAAGAATTTAATAAACATGTACAAAAAAATCTTGTCAAAATACCAAAAATATATTAGTAGTAGTAGTATTACTCAAAAATAACACTCTAAACTTTTTGCAAACAAAATTGAAATGTATGTTTTAATATTTCAAAATTATTTTATGCAATTGTTTTTTAACATATAATACGTTTAAATGTTCATTTTTTCAATTAAATAAACATTACTTTTTTATAATACAGACACAAGTACTTAATTTCTAAATTAAACTGTGTGTGAATTAGCATTAAGTTGCATTTTTCGTTTTTGTTATAAATATATTTAAAAAACTGTTAAATTTCACAGTCAATGTCAACAAACTTTTTATAAAATATAACTGTGTGGCTACATAGTTCCGAGCACAGTCTTTTGTGTAGAAAACTTAAATAGATCTTAAAACATCTTTGGAACAAAAATATTAATATTTTAAAATTAATGAAATTTTTTTTAATTTAAAAGTTTTAAAATTGAAATTTTAATTTAAACGAGCTGTTCAAAAAGACTTTAGCTTTCTGAATAGGCTTTAAATTTGACTCTAAATTACAAAAAATTGCAATTCTTCCTGCAATACCTAAATTTATAAAAAAAAAATTAGAAAAGGTATGTTTTCTTTTAATCCATGTCAATAATTCCCATTCTAATGCGTCAAATGTTTTAATACAAAATAATTTGCTGCCAACAATATAACATTATATGATAAGAACTTCCAACAAGTGAGCTTGTACTCAATAAGTAAATAAACATTGAATGTATACATGCTGTCTTTTCTCAGGAGGAAATGCTGAATGCTAGCCTAATCCTCTCATGATGTGAATGTATTATAGCAATCGTCCGACCATATTCGATTTATGTGAAATAATATGGGACAACAGTAGTAAAAAATAAACAAATTATATAATATGATGAATATTAATTTAAAATACTTTCTCTATTTAATTTAAATATTTAATAACAAAACATTTTGTATTAAAAAATGTATTTAAAATTTTTAATATCAAAATAAATTTAGCTTAAACTAAATTTATATTTACTATTTATAGTGTATGTTGTATATGTATGTTTTATATTTAGAACAAAAAAAGATTAATTTTCAAGGATGTGGAGCAATAGCATCAATCTTAAATCAACTATATTTAATCTCAAAGTGATATGATGTTTGTTACATTAAATATTCTTATGCGCCTACTATATATTATCATTATTGTACATTTTCTTTTGTGCCCTATTTTGGATTTATTTATATTTGGAATGGAAGTTTTACTGGTGTAATTTGTTTACTAAAGAGGTTGATTTTAATAACGGTATTACTAAAAGGAAGAAAAAAATGAGTAATTATATTGAAAATAGAAGTGCTTTTAATATTTAAGAGATTTGTTGGTTGCATATTTCATTGTTTATAATTTTATTAATGTATACTTAGTTAACAAATATATGAAGTACTAAAATTAAAATTTAATTTTTCTAATTTAAACATTAAAATCAAAAATCTGATAAAACACTTGATTTATTTTGTGAATATTTGTGCTATGAATATGGAAGAAAAAATGTTAAATAATTATTTCCCATTGTAAGTAAAGTACTTTATTGTACAGTCAGGAGACTTAAAGTAAGAAGTTTTATAATAGATCAAATAGCAAGTAAAAAGTTCTATATAAATTAAGTTCGATTTGAATAATAACTAACTTATAGGTTCTCAAGTGAACTACCGGGCAAAATATACCTTATCTTTTCTATATGAGATATATTTTCTATATGAATTTCTGTAATTTGTTGCTCAGGAGTCAATGCTGTTTAAATCTTTTTTGACATTTTTCCAATTTTTGACATTTTAAAAAGATATGTACTTTTGGATTAAAGAGTTCAGGTACTTTGACTTTAATTTTTTATTGTCTTTCTTCTGATTAACTTGATTTATTTTGTGAATATTTGAGCTATGAATATAGAAGAAAAAAAGTTAAATAATTATTTCCTATTGTAAGTAAAATACTTTATTGTTCAGTCAGGAGACTTAAAGTAAGAAATTTTATAATAGATCTAATAGCAAGTAAAAAGTTCTATATAAATTAAATTCGATTTGAATAATATCTAACTTACAGGTTCTTAAGTAAACTACGGGGCAAAATATACCTTATCTTTTATCTATGAGATATCTTTTCTATATGAATTTCTGTATGAGTTGCTCAGGAGTCAATGCTGTTAAATCTATTTTTGACATTTTCTGATTTTTGACAGTTTAAAAAGAATAATGTACTTTTTTGGTTATTAAAGAGTTCACTCGGTACTTTGGCACTAATTTATGTCGTTTACTGTTTTTCTTCTGGACTTAACTGTATTAGTATCTGACTGACTCATATGTGATAGTTTATAAGAAATCCCGATTTTATTTATTGAGACAAAAAACTAGATTTCTTTTTCACGAGATCAACCTACTTTTCCATTTTTGTATTTACTAGCTGTTTATTATGAAATATTCGGTTAATGATACTTTGTGTGCTTTTCTGCTCGGGCGTGATATTTCGTTTCCCCTGAATCGCCTGGATGAATCCACTTATATCTGAATAGGATGAACATGTATCAGATTTTTTTCTGACAGATCAAGCGCATTTTTCCCTTTTTGTATTTACTACTGTTTATTATGAAATATTCGGTTGAATGATACTTTGTGTGCTTTTATGCTATGTTTCTGAATCCAAATACTTATATCTTAGAATTAGTAAACTTTCGTAATTTTGTTGGCAAACAGGTCTGGAATTAAATAACTTTAATTTAAATAATAATAACTGCAGAAATTCTTTTAATGCAATGTGAATCTTTTTAAGTCATTATAAAAACTGGACGTGTAAGGTAAAGCGTCTTGAGAAAATAAGAATAGATTTTTGTTAGAGTGTGGATAGAATAAATTGTTTGAGGATTTGTCATGAATAAATACTTTTATCGATATTAAAGTCTGTTAGTAATTATATATATATATATATATTTTTATATTTTATATAATATATATATAATATATATATATATTTATATAAATATATATATATATATATTATATATATATAACACATATATATATATATATATATATGTGTGTGTGTGTGTGTGTGTGTGTGTGATTTGCGAATTTCAAAATGATAATTTAGGGTTGAAAAAAAATGCAGGCACTCTTTTAATGCACCACATGAATGTATTCAGTATTAAACACACTTCAAGTAAGGATATGTAAGGATTAAAAGGGATGTTAAAATAAAATTTAAGGGTATTGCCATGAACTCAGAGGGTTCCTTGTGTCTGGAGTGAGGAACGCTCAAACCCCCGTACATATTAATTATGTTGTAAAACTATATATATTATATATATATATATATATATATATAAAATATATATATATATATATATATATATATATATATATATATGTGTGTGTGTGTGTGTGTGTAACTTCGATATACGGAAAGATTTTATACAGATTGATGCTTACGAGTTATAAAAAGTAGTATATTTTATTAAGGAGAAAACTCTTTCATTTAGCTGATTGATAGAGCTACTGTCGAATTTGTACTCTTCATAAATTAGCCCCGAACCTATTTCTTAAATGCAATCGCACATGTCTCGAAGAATCCATTCCACATATTTGACACTAATCCAGAGATATTGGTTCCAAATGACAAATTCCTATAGTTATTTCCACCTGATCTATTCCTTTATTCCCTTGAGACTTAGATAAATAAGTGAAGTCTATGGATGCTTGCCTCCTTAAAGTTTGAATCCACCTGCATTGTTGATATTCATTAAAAAAGTTTCCGTTTTAAGACTATTGAAGTTAAACGTGAAGAAAAGAATATTTCTAATTATTTGAGTCAATCTTTTAGACAGTTATACGAATCTAAAGATTAAAGTTTTGTTCTCTAAATATCATTATTTCTATAAAATTTACTTAGTTTCCGTCTAGTAAGTGGTAATGAGTGCCTCTTTAAGCACTATCTTCTCAAATCCTCTTCGCTAGCTATTTGCCTTTTATTAAGAAATTAATATCTTCCATTTGAGTTTTTGATCTGGGCTGTACTTAGGACATCCTTGGAATATACTGGACAGCTATACAAAAGGTTTTTAATTTATTGACTTTTGTATAGACACGTTTTTCTATTTTTCCTTTATTTTCGTGAGATATTTTATGTTTCAAATTGAACTTTATCGATACGGCTACTGTCAGTTTTGGGCTCTTCATAAATTAGTCCAGGACATATTCTTAAATGAGATTGGACATGTATTGAAGAATCCATGTCACAATTTTGGCAGTAATCCAGAGATATTGGTTCCAAATGACAAAGTCCTATAGTTATTTCCACCTTATCTGTTCATTTATCCACTGAACACCTGGGTAGATAATTGAAGTCCATGGATGCTTGCCTCATTAAAATTTGTGGAATATATTGGACAGCTATTCAAAAGATTTTTAATTTATAGACTTTTGTGTAGATATGTGTTTCTATTTTTCCTTTATTTTCGTTAGTTATTTTATAATTTATATTGAATTTTATTTCGTCTGCAATTGTCTTTATAAAAATTTCCTTTATGTCTACATAAAAGTATTTACATTGTAAAGAAAAGTGTGTTTTTCTTTTATATACGCATGCACTAATACACGAGCATAAGAATGCAAACACAGGCCCAATCTCCCTGAAAATCCAGGCACGAGCCCACGCTATCGTATTCCACCTTTTCCTATTTATTACATATTCCTTATCTGGCTGCAACACCCCCGCCACCTTTCCTAGTCACGAAAAGAACATGATATTCGGTAGCTCGTGAAGTGTCTGCAACAGATGGGTGTTGCACTATTAAGGGGTATCGCTTACAGGAATCCACCCATGAAAAGCCGACTGACGTTTCTTGTGAAATTCAGAGTGATGATTGCTATCATTTATATCTGCTCCATATTGATAAGCCTCAGATATCTGTCAGGTCGTGATATTTAGCCGGGTTTAATTAGGGAGTAAATAAGGGGATTGCCTTGTGATATCTGAGAATCGTGAAAGGATGGATTTCTAATTAGAGCAAATTATTATGTATTCGTTATTTTTCGTACCCCGTTTTCGATACCCATCGGTTTCGATTCATTAATCGTATAAGAATAAAAAAAGATGTTGTATTGATTGAAATCTTCAACTATTATGTGAGTGACGGTTTTACTTTTTCAGATATAAGAGAAAAAAAAGTGTATAACACGATTTCAAATTAACCTTTTCTTGATTCCTGAATTACTCGTGAAGTTATATCAGGCAACAGGGAAAAAATGCAACTCAATCAACCGGTTAATTACAATTTTTAATAACACTAGCCATATACCTTGAAATATTTAGGTTAATAATTGGACTAATTTTTGTAATCGTTAATATCTTTCTGATCATTGAATTGAAATAATGGCCTTCTATTGTTTATTTACAATTAATTTATCTATTTTTGCAAAATTTCATTAACTTGTTTACCTATTAACATACATGTCTGTATATACATATAGAGAGATAAACCGGCATTGTTCATGTAATTATGAATATATATAATCTGCTTGTATATGTTAAAAATACTATTATATTTAACCTCATATTTAATGGAAGTCTAAAAGTGGTATTACTCAATAATATTGGTAAAAATTTTTCTATTATATTCGACTTAAGAACAATTTTCATATGAAAACATCACTCATTCGGTAACTCTATACATTTTATGATAATGTCCACAAGTATTCACAAAGTATTCAATGTTTTAAACGCGTTATTTGAAAAAAATGGAAGTAGTGTTTTCTCTTTTTTTTTCTATATTCTTCTTATATATATGGTACTTATCTTTCTATATATATTCTTTGTTTCCTTTTTCTATACTTCTTTTGGGTCTATACTGCTAAAAATGTTTACAGTAGACTATTTAACAGTTTATATTTTTAAAGTACTCCAAAATATATTTAAAAATTGAACAACATTATTTGTATTTGTTCTGTTCAGAAAGTTATAAAATCTGCCTTCTGCTTACTAAACTAAGTATCTATATTATGTAACCAAAATATTCTAGCGGTAAAAAGAATGGATAAGGCGCTACATTTCAGTCCCGGAATTTACGGTACCACTGCAAGCATAGATCTCCATCACCTTTCTGTTCGGAATCAATTTAAAGTAATAAGTTCCAATCTCATTAACCCTCGTGTAGCAAAATATTACACGGTAGCGCTCAGAAACAACCAATAAAAACCATCAAATTAGCCAATTGTGTCCAAGATTAGATACCTATCTACAATTTTAGTGTAAAACACTTATGCCAAATTTTATTCTCTTTGTTCCTTCATCTTTGAGTAAAAAGTATACTACATTATTTTGAGTCTTTCCTTTCAAAAAATCACAATAATTGACCCCTGCTTGGTAAGCTAAGTACTGTTCATTATGTTGCCCAACATCCACCACAGTTCTTCATCTATTTTAACAGACGGATAATGAACGAATGGATAAGTCGCTACTGCTCGGTCGCAGGTTTGAATCTTACTGCCAGCATATATGTTCATAGCAATTCCTTTTCTGCCATAACTCCACAAGAAATCATTTGAGACACATGAAATTCAGAAATGAGGGAGAATATTACTTACATAAAGGATGACTAAAGCATCGGCTCTGAAAAAGGAATATAATGCATACGGTATGGAATCAAACAAAAACAAGATTTATTGAATGCATAGTATCGTGACTCCTGATTGTGTACCCAAGAGGAAGAACAACAAGCAGATGTTCTTTAATATGATATATGTGCTCCTCTAACTGCAATAGTTGGTTTGATCGTCTCCGCATACTCAGAACCAGCTGGTCCAACATTTATTTGTGGTAGAAGTGCCCATTCCGCAATCAGCGTCTATTTGAGTTGTTGGGTGTTCTCTTGGAGGATGTAAGCGTGCTGCAATGTGTCTCCCCAAAGCATCCAACACATGTTCGACGGGATTTACATCAAGGGTTTACGCTGGCCAATCCATTCGAGTGATATCTTCACTTTCCTTTGGCTTCTCCACAGCAAGAGTCCATTGTGGCCTTGCATTGTCATCAATAAAAATGAGGTCTGGGCCAGTGGCACCTCGGAACCTTGGGGAAGGAGTACTTCCTCACAATAGCGATCCCCGGTTACAGAATCTCTGTCGAAAACATGGAGCTCAGTTCACCCATTCACCATAATGCCTCCCCAGACAAGAACTTCAGGACCACCTTAACAGTGTCTTTCCCTGATGTTACTAGGATAAAACAGGGTCCCGACCTCTCTTCAAATCAAATCGCGTTGAGAATTGCTTCTGGTACTGAACCGACTCTCATCCGTAAAGAGGACTCGACTCCATTAATCAGTTAATTAAGAGTCCTGTTTTTGTGATCTCTGCACCACTGTAAACTGTGGCGTCGGTGGCCAACTTTCAACGGGAGGCAGCATTCAGGACGGCGGGCGAGTAGGCCCCCTTTGTGAAGGCGTCTGGCCACAGTAATGCAGACAAGGTACGGTCACATCGGACTCTTGCTGTTGAGGAGCTAATGGAAAGTGAAGATATCACTCGAATGGATTGGCCAGCGTACTCCCCTGATTTAACCCTCCGAGTAGAACACACCGGGGAAAAAAAGGTCTCCAAAAATACGCTAAAGTTTTATTGTGTCAGTTACCAAAGTGTTCTATGATTTTTTACTTCACCCTTTGCCCCACCCTCGTTATTGTCTCATTACTTCCTTTTATAAATATATATATAAATAGACATTTTTGATTGTTAATTTTTAATACACATAATGCTCGTCAAGTCTCGAAGATCATCACATAAGAAATAACGTATTCTAAAAGTACGAATAAAATTTTTTTTTTTTTGAGAATTATTTATATTTTTTTTACTAAAGTCATCCAAGATATTTCAGTGGGGCAATTAGAGATATATATGTTGCCGCAAACGAAATACTTCGAAATAGAGATTGACAAAGCCATGAGAAGCTATCAGTGCCTTTGTTCCTCAGAGAGTAGGGGTGCATCCCTCAATAAATGTCAGTCAAAGAGGGGTGCAGTTCCTAAACAATCGACCTGACCCTCCAACCTCATAATTCCATGGGAGAAAACACTGTCAGAAATGTACAATACATTTATTTTTGGAACATTTTTGGGGGTTGAAAATTGTCTGTGACAGCTGGCGGAATTGTACGTGCAAACCGCTTGGAGGGTTAAATCCCATAGAACATGTGTGGGATGCTTTGGGGAGACGCATTGCAGCACATTTACATCCTCCGGAAAACACCCCCA
>CM063504.1:42973013-42978013 GCA_032207245.1 Pardosa pseudoannulata | reverse complement strand
TTTATTTTTCTAGGCTCTTAAATATTTATTATAAAGTAAATTTTCATCCATAACAATTTTACATAATTTAAAAATTGATACTTAAAGGAATACATTATGGACTTTAGTTTCTAAGGCAAAAACGATTCATTCTTTCAGATATAATTTTATAATGAATGTCTATTTAGAATGGCAATTATATATATTAATTACAAGGGCAGTATTATTATCACTTCTTCCAGAAAATTCTTTATTCGAGTGGTATAAGATATCCTATGCACTCTTTTGTATAGGACACGGATTTTACAGTATTTTTTTAACTTTATTGAGGTTTGCAACATCGCTTATACCTTGTTTCTTACTCAAGCAATTATGCAAATGATAAATGTGTAGGCTTATTTTATTCTAAGTAATATTTATTTTTTAAAATTAGACATTTAAAATTTTCTTCTGTATTGGTATACATACCTTTATGAAAATTATTGACTACTTCAAATTTAAAACAAATAGAAATTATTTTTAGATTTTAGAATTTGTTCAAATTTACAATTCGTATATTTGAAACTCATCATGACACATTAAGTTACTTAAAACTGTGGCAGAACTAAATATCACAGAACATATAAGCCGGATAATGTTGAAGAAAAACAGAGTAGTTCCCTTTCCGTAACGTAATCCCTTAGTTTCTTTTCTGTTTGTACAAATTAAATATTTGAATCTGCTGATTCTAATTTGTAGTATCACCGTTTGCTTAACAGTGAGGGATCCAATTTACCAACTTCAAATATCAAAATTACTTCTTTTTGAGAACCATTAATCCAGGAGATTTCGTCGTCTGAAATATACTTTTATGTGTCACCAAAGAATACTTTTTCTTACTCCAACAAAAAAAAAATGAGTGGTGAAATAAATGATGTTAGAATACGCTTGGATGCCAGCTTTTGACACCATAGTCTGGGGATTTAAGTTTTACTGTTAACATGGATGTTTATAATCGTCTGGAATCGGCTTAAAGCAGTAGGTTCTGGTCTAATTATCTATGGTGCAGCAAAGCATTGACCGTAGCACTTCCAACTAGCGAAGTTAATCTCATACTTCGCATATTTATTTAATGTTTTTCCATGTTAATGATAATTGTATCAAAGCTGTGAAAATTTAACTTGATAATGACTATTTGAACTTCGAAACTCAGTACTCAGAACTCATCTTAAATATAACCATAATTCGGAATTACCCTTTCTTCCAAGTTTACACACATATTAATTTGGAGGACATAAAAAATATTGATAGCAAAAATAAATAATATATTGGTTCGACTTGACAAAATAACTTTGTTCAAAAAACTTAGGTTATATCAGGTAGTGTAAGAATTTATTCCTTTTAAATAAACAAATTTTGAATCCTTTTGAAATTTAATTGTGGCTACCGCAGCTACTTTGATCAAATACATAAAAGCAGCAGTTCTATCTCTTTAAAAAAGATTCCGATTTTACTGCCCCCCCCCCCCCCCCCCCCCCCCCCCCCCCCCCCCCCCTCCCACCCCCACCCCCACCCCCCCCCCCCCCTCCTCCCCCCCCCCCCCCCGGGGTATTTTTGAATGACATAGGGTGATATAGCCACAGTCACTTTTTAAGAGAAAATAAATAATTACGGTATTAACATACATATGATCTTTCTTGGAAATCGGCTATTGTTGCACCAATGACTATGACTGACGAACTATTAATGATCTCTTGTAATTGCACATATTCTTGATAATCGCTTCAAAAATATAGCGGTTGTTTTAAGGAAATTTTTAAGTTTTAATAATTACGCAATAAACAATGGACAAAAGAATTTTCTCATTAATTAATTTGATTTACAGTCTCTACCACAAAAAATATTTCAGAGTCCATTCGTATTCTTAATGGTTGGAAATAACTGTTTAATGTGATAAGGCCATTAATTAGTAAAAAGAATATTTAATGAATGATATTTTGAAGAAAGTTTAAACGTCTCAATAGAAGTGTTGAGAAAACGAGAAAAAACAATCTTAGTAGATGGAGTGTGAACATCTTTCTAAATGATACTGAAATCCATTAGTCATTATTTTTTGGTATTCTGTTCTTTAGGTTTTAAAGTGTTTATAGAGTCAAAAGCAACATTAAGTTTTCCATCTCTTGATTAAATGGCTGACTCATCAGAGCCCTTAGCAGTCCCTTAGCAGTGCTGTCTAATTAACAAGTCAGAATGATTTATAGCTGCAAACTGGACTTCGTTTGCAACCCTAAGGATATGTGATTCACGCACCTGGATAGATGGTATCGTAGCAAAGGATAATAACCATCTTCGAGCAATCACGCGATATATCGAACTGGCCAGGGGCAAAAATTGTTAGGCTTTGAAACAATAGCAACTCTGCTACACGCGGTTTGGATGATTATAAAGCAATGTTCCTGAACGCTCCAGTTTAGAGTTTGAAACGTTTAAATGGACAGTTGAGGTTCAAGTCTCTTTTTTCTGATGGTGTCAAAGATAGAGGATTTAAAAAGTGTTAATCCTTTGATCATATGTCTTAATTATGGTGTTTTAGGAAACTGTTAGCTTGTATCTGTCAATGTAGTGCTAACATCCGATGTTTTTTGAACGAGATAACACAAATGAGTTGATAGAAGAGTGAGCCATTTTTTTAATAAATTGCATGAGATCGCCAAGTTTCATAAGAAGCATGGTGTTAAATATTTGATTTCTAATATGCATAACTGCCTTTCATATCACGTTGTATTTTACATAGTCGTACTAAAATATAATTTAGCATATTCATTTCTCATACATATTTAATTAGGTAGTTACTTGATTTGCTTGACCCTTTCACTGCCATTTCCACTAAGTAAACCTTATTTTTACTAGAATAATGCTATTTTTCTAAATCTTTATAGTATTCCAAAGTTAAAAACAGAGTAGAACCTATATCAGAAGATATGTATCTAAACTGAACTAAACTCCTCAGCGAAACAGCCCCTAGGGCGCCAGGGCTTACGGTGCCAACCTCTGTCTCTGAGACCAAGGGTCCTGAGGAGCGAAGCCTGTGTTCCAAATAGGTGGTCAACCTCACACGGAACCCCTAGAAATATGTATCTAGAGCAACTTATTTTTAATATAAACAAGAATACAAATAAAAAGGACTTCATCCTATTTCAGGATTTTAGTTATTACTATTTCATATAAATTGCTCTTGATAACTCGTTTTTTTTCTAAATGTCATAAGATTGAGGATTTTTTTACACCGTCTATACTGTTTTGTGGAAAATAAAAGCTATCAAAGATTTCACGACATAAAGAATCAAGTTCAGTTTATATATTTTTGTAGGATGTTCAATAACGTGTAATTTTAAAAAAATGGAAAAAATACATGTAAAGTATAAAATAGGAGTATAAATAAAATACTGCTATATAAATAAAGAATGCACTGTAAATAATAATACCACTGACATACTTTTTGTATTCAAGGTTCGTTTAAATTCGAAGAGTGATTTTAATTTCTTATGCGTTACAAAGCTTGTTAAATTTTATATTTTAATACCTTTTTAAAGCTTTTTTGTATATCTATTTGTCAAATGTAATAACACATTTACTTTAAAAAAAGCAAAATTTAAGCATAACTAATGACAAGTCAATATTGACAGCTATTTTCACACATTTACTGAACTATTAACAAAAGTTTATCGATGATAATGGTGTCATATCTAAAATCTGAATGTTTACGTTTATGAATTGTTATATTTAATAATTGTGTCAGAGCTAATTTTGCATCATCGCTATCGATTTATTTTGTGCTGTTAAGCAAATCTTCGATACAAATACATATTTCTGTGGACTATTTTTTTTTTTTAAACATAAGTGTTTTCGCATCAAATTATTTATATAATGGGATACTTCGAAATATTTTTTCCATATCGCTGATCATTCAGTGGTGATGAGAAGATTATTAATTTAAAAGCAGTAATACAATTTCCATTCGTAAATGATTCAAGAATTTTTTTTCCATTTTCTTCCGAACTCAAAATCTGAAATTGAAAAGGTTTGAAATGAGTAGATGTGTTGAAGGTCCGACAATATAAAAGCAATCATCATCTTGATGCAGAAATTATGCTGAACTGGATACGCTATAAGTGGTATATGCGTAGCTTTACATCTTTACTACAAACTTAGTAGCGGTACATTTGAGAAAATTTTGAGGTTGATTATCAGTAATGACTACAACACAATCCAGTTATTGCATTTTTAAGACTTTTAGTGATTTTCTCTTTTCATCAAGCGTATGTATATGTAACAGAGTAATAACATTTACTTATAAATATAAATAATATTTTATTCGTTTTAAACACACAAATCATAAGCCTAAAGAAATCATAATATTTATTATAGATATTTGATTTAGGATTTTGCTACCAGTTTGGAAAAGGTGTGAAAATTTACAAGATTGATTGTCAGTAATGACTACAACGTAATCTAATTTTTGCAGTTTTAAGACTATGAGCGATTTTTCCTTCAGATGAAGCGTATGTATATGAAACAGAGTAATAACATTTACTAATAAATATAAATCGTTCACTTATTGGGTTCAAACACACAAATCATAATCCTGAAAAAATCCTAATATTTATTTACCGTGTTTGATTTAGGATTTTGAAACCAGCCTGGTAAAGGTGTGAAAATTTTAAGGATGATCATCAGTAATGACTACACCATAATCCAATCATTGTATTTTTAAGACTTTGAGCGATTTTTCCTTCAGATCAAGCGTTTGCATATGGTTTGGTTTGGTTTGGAGTGCTACAGTATACTTTTTGCAACACGAGGGGTAATGAGACCGGGACCTACAACTTAAGGCCGATTTCGAACGGCTACGAACACCATGCCACAGTGGGATTGTCAGTAATGACTACTACATAATCCAGTTATTGCAGTTTTAAGGCCAGCACCCTAACCAATCCCTTCAAATCAAGCGTACGTATATGAAACAAAGTAATAATACTTAC
>CM063504.1:42963013-42965513 GCA_032207245.1 Pardosa pseudoannulata | reverse complement strand
AAACTGCTATAAGAAAATAAATTAATAATTATATTTATATATAAAGTGTGCAAAAACTACTCCTTAGATACAAATGTGATTTTACTAAAAACCGATCGATATGATTCCGCATGTGCAGTAAAATTATTCCGTTAGCACCGTAATAGAAACCAGTACTGCACATTAATAGAATATACAATTATTTTAAAAAGTGCCCTAAGAAAAAAAAATTACTAATATTTATACATACTTAAAGTGGGCAAAACACAACTCTTAAACAAACGTAATTTTACTAAAACCGATCGATAGGATTCCGCATGTGCAGCAAAATTATTCCATTAGCATCGTAACGGATACCACACATCAAAAGAATATTCAGTTATTTTGAAAAATACACTAATATAGTAAAATAATAATTATATTTATATATACTTACAGAATATGTCTGAAAACCTATATTCAATTTTCCCCTAATTTATGTTCTATAGAGATCAATGTGTTAACAGTGTACTGGATTTTTATAATTTTTGTAGTATTTTTTCCTTTAGGTGTAGGTAAATGGTAAAATTTTAAACATTCTCACAATTCTCTAGCATTTGCTGTAATTTACAGTTTTATCATTAAGATTTACATTTAATTATTTTTAAATCTTGTACTTTAATTTTCTCTTTTTTTAAGATTTATCATCCAAACTCAGGACGAATAGTCATATCCATTATTATAATAAAGAACAGGGGTGAGCAACCGAAAGACCGTAAAGAAATTCTGTGCAGAATGTTATCCCTTATTTAACTAGAATTGGAATATTTAGCATTTTGGCTATCTTCTTATAAAAGCAAATCCCACATTTTACAATGAAGATATTATTTCCCCGTTTATATATGTGCGAAAAGAATAAATTGAGAGAAAATGTAATTTAGCAAATCATTTGAAGCATAGTTAGGCATAAACATATTAATCATTTCACGTTTCATGAGATTAAATTGTTACTAGGGATAGAGACAATCAACTAAAATTTCGATAGATCATAAATTGTTTTTTATTTTATTCAGAAAAAGACGTTAAAAATATAAAAACTAATATGCATATTGTTTTATATGTTTCTGTTCGTAAAGTATTAAAATAAATGAGTTTAGGGTTTTAAATATGTCTTATTCAATGTTTAAATGCTGTGATATAGTTTAATACGCAAGCAAAAGCATTATCTGCCCCCTTTCCAACGAAAACGTGACTAAATAAAATGACTGTGGCTCGCGGACTTTGTGTCATAACTCGAATTATTGTTTCTAACTATTTGTCCATAGTTATTTTTCGTAACTCTGCCATAACTATTTGTCCATACACTAGAATTATTGTCACGAGGTGGCTCTTAAAAAATTGCCATACATTTTTATAATGGGCAATAAACAAATATGAGAAGCATTTTTGAATCACTGATGAATGGTTTAGTAAGAAAGACAAAATTAAACAGATAAACTTTCTAAATTTGTAGTTTTATTTTTGTATATGTATAATATATATATATGTATATATATATATATATATATATATATATATATATATATATATATATATATATATATATATATATATATATATATATATATATATATATATATATATATATATATATATATATATATATATATATATATATATATATATATATATATATATATATATATATATATATATATATATATATATATATATATATATATATATATATATATATGTATATATATATATGTATATATACATGTATATATATGTATATATATACATATATATTTATACATACATATATATATATATATAATATATATATATAATATATATACATATATATCATATATGTGTTTACTAAATATTTAATATATAAAATAGAAGATGAGGGAATAACTAATCAAATTTTACCAATGAATGTTTATGCAAAAAATATACTCTACAGGCAGGATGATAATTATATATACACACATAAAAATACATACATCCAATTCATCTAATACTGCATATGGGGATGAAATATTACACGTGAAAAACTTTTTTAAATTAAATTCAAATTACATTCATTAAGCAGTTTCAGAATAGAATAAAAGATATTATTTCATATTAGAAAATATTTATATCCATTTATTCTTTGTGAGTCGTTCTTAGATTTGTACGAGAAGGTCAAGCCTTCTAGTATTCGCTGTCAAAATAGAGAAGTAATTGCAAAGCATACGTAACTAAGAGACAATTATAAAGAGATTTACTGCGTTCAATCTTTTTCTATTTATAATTTACTAACGTTGGCTTTGCATTTATAGTTATATTATTAGATTGCTGATTGTACTACTGTCGAAACAGTCTGAAAATAACTAATGCTTTTCAGCTAATAGGAGTAAATAGCAATTGCATTCTGAAGATATTTGAAAATGTAATATTAATTAATGATAATAACAGCTTTCAATTCCTGCCAATGGTAACGAGAAATTCTGTAAACAAAATAAAATTTAATGGTACTGTATAACTAAAAACC
>CM063504.1:42858013-42958013 GCA_032207245.1 Pardosa pseudoannulata | reverse complement strand
TGCGTGGAATTATTTCCGTAAATATTATAGTACCTACAGGAAGAACATTTCTGGGTAGCTTAAACCAACTGACGTACCAATTTGGTATAAATTATTTTTATGTCTCATCGTCTCCACAATGTCCCTTCTACCGACTGGGTCTCTGTCTACTTTAGGAACATACATCAAAACTGGGGAACCCACTGGCAGGCCTTTAAATTAGCAGCGACGTAAAGGAAGGGGTAGCAGGAGAAACATCAAGCCTTGCGAGTCCTTATTTGCTTATTTAAATATTTAATCGTTTCAGTAAAACCGTTTAGGGATTAGATCACATCACTGACTTTCCTTAGGGAAACGAACCAATAGAGATGGTATGTTAACTTCATTAGGAATTTGATCAAGTCTCTAATTTCATTTCACTGTGACTTATGTAAATTATACTTAACTGCCTATTCGCATAAGTTTAATTTCTTGTCTTTCAACAGGAACACTGATTCGAGAAAGAAAATTGTATCATACAGGCTCGGGTTATTCAGTAGTCACTCCAGATACTTTTCGTCTTCTTGCCATGTCCACACCTATAGAGAGACCTATGTTACTGACCAACGAAGAAGCTCTAGTACGGTTACATGGTGTCGCAACAGATAATGGTACAACAGCTTGCACACAGACAAAGCAGGATATGCTAACGGCCTGGTCTTCAGCTGAGAGAATTGTTGAGCCTAGAAAACAAGGTAAGCTAAATAAATAATATAGTGTTTCTTTTATAGATAAGCGTTTATAGATGAATGAAACAAGCCCAATGTTTTAACCCAAACGACTTTTCTCAGTATGGCATCATTTGCTATCTATATAACACGTACGCCATGTTCTTGAAGTATGTTTACGCTCATCATGGAAGGCATTTGCTAATATATATATATATATATATATATATATATATATATATATATATATATATATATATATATATGTATGTATGTATGTGTGTATGTGTGTGTGTGTATATACAATATTATTTGTATAAACATACAAGTATATTAACAACCAACCTAGCCTTTATTGTACCAAAAGTAAAATTAATCAAGACCGTATAGACTGAAACAATTTCAGAACAGCTTTATTCTAGGCTCAAAGTCATGACAACTCCATGATACGATGTGTTTTATGTTCTCTTATTGATTTGTTCATTTCCAAAATTCGTGACTTTTTTCTCTAATCTCTAGCTTCCTAAATCTTCTTGTTCTCAATTACTTTTACTTGTAGGCTTTACTCTTGTATATTTTATTGACTTTTTGGCTATGAAATTTATGAAACTTTTCTAATACTATTCTATGTTTCTTACGAAAGGCATTTATAGAACATAGTTTAGTATTTGAAGTCTACATGCTTATACTTATCTCTGTTCAATGTATCAATCTGAGGTATTTGTCACCTCAGTAATATATATATATATATATATATATATATATATATATATATATATATATATATATATATATATATATATATATATATATATATATATATATATATATATATATATATGTATATATATATATATGTATATATATATATATGTATATGTATATGCATATATATATATATGTGTGTGTGTATGTATGTATGTATGTATGTATGTATGTATGTATGTCAGATTTGAAACATAAATTAACTATTTAGAGGTTTAAAGGCAGAAAACGCAGCGTACTCTTTAATGCAGGTGCATGAATCACTAAAAACTCTATATAAAAGCGCTTGAAGCGTAATAATTGAAAGAGAGCGTCTTCACAAAGGGTTGCTGTATGAACCTTAACTAAATGTAGCTTCTTTGTTAGAGTGTGAACGCTAGCCACTCGACGCCATGTTTGATGTTTGGATGCGAAACTGTGAAATAGTCAGGAATAAACATATTATTAAAACATCATCGGCTCTTTGAAATGTCATAAGCTTGTCATATATATATATATATATATATATATATATATATATATATATATATATATATATATATATATATATATATATATATATATATATATATATATATATATATATGCATATATATATATATATATATATATATATATATATATATATATATATATATATATATATATATATATATAATATATATATATATATATATATATACTGCCCTATTTAAAAAAAATTAGTTATATTTTTACTATATCTATTAAGTTCTAGTAGGTAACAATTCGGCATTTTATTATCCAAATTTTTAATAATCTTCAATGATATGTCTGCATTCCTTTTAGTGCTTATCAAGTTCTAATAACAAGTTAAGTTTCAAATTTTTATTCAAAACTTAAGTTTTCCTTATTGCCTTCTTTTTCTGCCCATCTATTCGGGACAGCTCTCTCTTTTTAAAGCATATATATTCAATCATAATTAGAAAATTAATTTTTGAATGTATTTAACTCTCATAGTAAAAAATTTTGTAACTGTCACAGTGTGATTGCCACAAATAGAATCATTATATTTTGATTTATAAATGCTTTTAGAGCTTTAAAATTATAGCTTCCGTCATGAGTGCAACAAGCATTTGTAGTTTTATCTGTGTTCTGTTAAATAGCGTATTTTTATTTTGAAACAGAACTCATATACTTTACAAATCATATAACGTTTGACACTTTATATAAATGTATTAATAGGATTATGAAAAAGGACTACAAAGCAATTTTTTACATAAAGAACATAATGAAAAAAGAGGAAACTCTATAAAATAAGTCAGTGTATTTAAAGTTGTTTTATTTCTACTCAGGTCTCACTGAAACTTTTCTTCGATTAAAAAGAATAGCTAGCAAGTCAAGGTACATTGAAGTGATGCATCTTTAAAAGGAAATGTCAAGGTATTAGCATATGAGTTCAAAGGCGAACGAAATTTTAATTTTAAATTAGGTGTTTGCCAAGTCGGCGATACAAATGAATAATATATACGAACAAGCTAATAGTCAATTGGGTATGCTGAAAATCTTTCTAAGAATTAATCACTTTGCTTTTACAACAACCCTCGCTGATGAATAATTCTTATAAAAGTGTTTCTACGATTTTTTAAATGTTGTATTAGTTAGTAGTGAAGTGTCTTATTTTCAAATGTCAGTATTTCCATTTTATCTCTCATTTACCATCTTGAAATAATTTTTTTTAATTCCTACTATTAGTTCACACTCTCCATATATATATATATATATATATACATATATATATATATATATATATATATATATATATATATATTTATATATATCTTGTTCAAATTTTCAATCGTTAATAAATTACTTCTTATTCATCCACTCAAGTTCAAATTCATTTTTTTAAACTTGTAGTTGATGATACTTGATGTTAATACTGTTTTTAAAAATATTAATTCATTAATTAAATTTAACTAATTAATTTTATTTTTATAAGAAGATTCACGCCAAGCTCTTTTTTCAAATCCTTTTCTGTTTTGATTGGCTGTGTTTAATTAGTTTGGTTTGTGCCTGTAATTTGATTGGCTGGAAGCAGGATCTTAAAACTATAAAATCCCAATGTACCTCGTATTTCTTTATTATTTTGGTGTTTTCAATAAAAGGTGTTTGCAATCTGCGGCTTTTAATTATGCTTCAACAGACTCTGATGTCGTAATCTTTCCTATGATTGTCCCGTTCCTTTTTTGTAAGCTGTCCTGTGATTGGCTAGGTCCGCTGATCAACCGTGATTTCTAAGGTCTAGTCAATATATCATAGTGAATCAAACCAAACCAAAACCTTTAAGATAAAGGTATTTCATGACAACACACGAGAAAGATTAAGAAGATATCTATTGATACTGTAGCGTTTAAATTCCAAAAAAGACAATCTAAAATAAATAAATTAATTGAAACCATGCTTCAAGTTGGAAAGTAAATAAGTAGTGTTCTAGGCACTCATGTTTAAAAGAAATTCAGTAGAAATTAAATATAGATGCAGCATTGCTTCTAATAAGTAAAATTTATACCCTTTTGTTTTATTCCTTAAATACAAGCCTTTATTCATACGTATATGGTGCAACTACAAGAAACAGTAAATATTATTCTGTGTATAAGGCACACCTTGAGGCATTGCCCTAAATTTTTTTTAAATATCCTGAGCCTTATATACAATTAGATACTGTATTTTTATTACTTAAATTAGAAGCTTTACATGAGGTTTGTTTGAACGAGAGAGTAACTCTATTGAAAAAAAATTGAAAAAAATCTAGGAATTAAGTGATCCTAGAGTTTAACGGTCTTTTATTGGCATTCATTAATCTTTTATTTGTTTCTTTCAAGGTGCTTCCCTCGGCAAGCTGAAGAGGTGCCATTCTTTAAAGTTATTAAGAGGTCGAGATAAGGAGAAATTGTCAAGGAGCAACTCTTTCAAGTCAACTGGAACCAGTCCAAATAATGATTTCCGAAGTGATATAGAAAATATAGAAACAGTTAAAAGTAAATTAATTCACCCTTCATGTTATTGTATACTAATCAAACTTCATTTAGGATCCAGTAAAATAGTAAACTTGACTTTAAGTTCTTTAACTGTTTAAAATTCCTACTTAAAAGCATGAACTAGGTCAAAAAATCAATTTTCTTCTTTTAATTTATAATATTATTTATTGAAGACGATGTTATTGCATTAAAATATATTTAAAAAATTAAATGCATAAATAAAATCTATGAAACACCAACATATCAATTACTGCATTCAGACTTCTTTTTCTGAGTCACATGATGCACTGCTAAATTCATCATCTTATTAAGGAATCTTCCTCCTGCTTCTTTTCTGGAAAGACTGTGTAATCACTAATATAAATAACTACTAGCATATAGCCCGTCATATGACGGGATCAGTAAAATTTTTAATTTTCCAGAATTGTAAAGTACCCTATGAGGCAGGTAAAAAAATTGGTTTGTTTTTTTGGCTGAGAATTATCTTACAACTAAAAATAATCGATGGTTCAATTTTCAAAGATTAATAACTTAAGCTAGATATTTATTAGTCCGTAAAATAGACTCTTAGACATTTATAAAAAGAATTTGTTGTTAATACCGGTGATAAAATTTTCATTGCGACAATAAATAATCGATGATTAAATTTAAAATTATCACATATGTACCTAATCTATTATTTAAGTCAAATATAAAAGAAAATTATTTACTTAATATCTAAGTTCAGTGATAAAACGTATGAAAATAATGCAGACGATATTTAAATAATTTAAAATAATAAGTGATTAAATGAGATGGTTAAAGGAATGACGTCATAATGCTGGAAAAAATGTTATTTTTATTTATTTATTATGTGATAAATTGATTAATTAAATCGCCTGGTTTTAACCGGGGGAAAATACGGCTTGAAATAATGCCATTAAACGCTCGAAAAGGGGCGGAAGGGGTAGATTTCGAACTTTTTAAATACCACAGTATTTTTGCTTCGATATGAAGTATATATTTATATCAATTTATTTTAGAATAGGATAGATAGTTTAGGAGACAATAAACTTTGATTTTTGCTAACCCTAACTCATCAAAAACCCAATATGGATGCCTCTGTCCATTCCAGGTCCAACCGCTTCATAAATTCGCGGACAGACAGACAGATAACTTAGGCTGTTATTATATAGAGGATATTATAATCAAAATGCTTACAAAGTATTATGTTCTAGACTAAAAGTGAATACAGTACCTGCAGCACGTACACGTGATTTTATACGTGCTAAGATTAAAAATAATAGCCACCTAATATAACAAATGGGATTATTTTCTTCACTAAGGTTGGTGAACATAACATTACGTATCTGAGCATTAACTAGTTAAATATACTAAGTTTGTATACATTAAGCTGTTTTCAAATGTTTGTAAGTTCATTCTTAACTTTTAAGGGTATAGAAAATATTTTACATTTGAAGGATTTTCATTTTAGAAATAGCTATCCAAAACAAATGAGATTTTTTGAAGAATTATACCTACTGTAAATTATACAAACAAATATTTTTCTTACTGTATGTTCATTTATCTAAAAAAAATTGGCTCTGTTTGCAGTATTAGTTTTTTTCATTATGCTCAATGTTGTCTATGTTTACATGAAAGTTTTTATCATAAAAATTCTCAGTTTTACTTATCAATTTGCAAATTTTACTTTTGTATACGCCAAAAAATGCTTTTATGTAAGTTTATATAGCAAGAAATTATACTCGTAATTTTCTTTATATTTAAGTTTAATCCAACAACATTATTTCTAATTCTTTTAGAAGTTTAACTTCTTTTTTGCAAATTTCTCATAATTGTTTCTTTATTTTGAAAATATTATTCCATTTTTTAGCCTAGTATGTATCTTTTAAAATATTTTGAGTCTAATAATATTATATTCAAACAATACAAAGATAAAATCAAATTTTCTGATAGAAAAATGCAAATGTATTTGTGCAATGTATCTCTATACTCAAAATTTAATCCAACAACATTATTTCTAATTCTTTTAGAAGTTTAACTTCTTTTTTCCAAATTTCTCTTAATTGTTTCTTTATTTTGAAAATATTATTCCATTTTTTTAGCCTAGTATGTATCTTTTAAAATATTTTGAGTCTAATAATATTATATTCAAACAATACAAAGATAAAATCAAATTTTCTGATAGAAAAATGCAAATGTATTTGTGCAATGTATCTCTATAGTTTAATTTAATCCAACAACATTATTTCTAATTCTTTTAGAAGTTTAACTTCTTTTTTGCAAATTTCTCATAATTGTTTCTTTATTTTGAAAATATAATCTAATTTTTTAGCCTAGTATGTATCTTTTAAAATATTTTGTGTCTAATAATATTATATTCAAACAATACAAAGAAAATCAAATTTTCTGATAGAAAAATGCAAATGTATTTGTGCAAAAACTTTTAATTTAAATGTATTTTTTCCAAAAATAATTTTTATTTTAGAATTTATTTTTTCAGAAAAAATCATCAATTTTCAGCAATATTTTCAGAATAGGCCATTGAAAAAAATAGAGCAAAATCAAAAGGACATCTTCATCTACTCTTTTCCACCAAGAGACTGGGCTGACCCAGACTATGTCTTGTTTAATTCCAGAGAAACGCAAACACTGATAAAAATGATGAGCAAAGGATAAAGGTAAGTTAGCTTTTAAAACACGAGATTACACAAAAGATTTTTAACTGTGCATCTGGAAAAACTATATGTCAATTACCCCATTAGACAGACTTTCAACCACATAATTCCTCGTTTAGAAGGTTAGAGAGTTCATAAAATGTAGCACATACTGCTATAGGAATATATAAAAAATTCGTGCCATTAACTATCTAAAAGAGTAGATTTTCTTACTAGGCTTTCAGTTCATCTGCTGCAATTTTGTAATTATGTATAACTAGCATATTTAGTCATATGACGGGATCAGTAAATTTTTAATTTTCCAGCATTGTAAAGTACCCTATGAGTCAGGTAAAAAAATTTTCCTTTTGCTGACATTTATCTGATACTCACTCAATAGTTTGTTTATCTTCATATCCTCTAAAGTCTCCCGATATGTGAATGCAGTTTAGAACCACATTGAATTCATTAGTCAAACCTGTGGTTATGTATAAAAAACAAACACACAAACGAACACATTTCTAATTTTCAAAGAACTTAAACTAGATGTTTATTAGTCCCTGATATGACTCCTAGACATTTATGAAAATTTAGTTTTGTTTTGGAGCGCTATTATACTTTTTGCACACGACTAATATAAATACTTTAAAACCGATTAACGAACATCCATTAGTGGGATTCGAACCCAGAATTCCGGTACCGAAGGTCAGCACCCTAACCAATCGGCCATCGTTTCATTTATGAAAATATTTGGTAGTTAATACCGTTGATAAAATTTTCATTGAAACGAATTAATGGATGATTAAATTTAAAATTACATATGAACTTAATCTGTTATTTAAGCCAAATTAAAAAGAAAATATTTACGTAATATCTAAATTCACTGATAAAACGTATGAAAATATTAAAAAATAATTAAATAATCTAAAAGAATCGTCATAATTCTAGAAAAAAAATTTATTTTTACCTATTTATGTGTGATAAATTGATAACTTGAATTGCCTGCTAACCGGGGAAAATACTTAAATAATGGCATTAATGCTCGAAAAGGGGGAACGGTGGGATTTCGAACGTTTTAAAAGACTCGCTTTGAATTTTGCTAACCCTAACTCATCAGAAACAATATGGATATCAATCCATTCAGGTCCAACACTTTATAAATTCATGGACAGACGGACAGATAAGTTAGGCTATTATTTTATAGGGATAATTTTTTAAATTATTTTTAGTTTCGAAAATTTTCTAGATTTAACATGAATTTTAAATATTGAAATTATGCTCATCGTTTTATCACAGTTATCTGACAGGATACATTTATTTTAATGTACACAATATTTTTAGTATATAAACTGTATAAAATATCTTTAAAATGATGAAAGATAAATATACATGAACTTTATCTGTTTAACACAAAATAAAATCTAAAAATTTATAGAAGTTAAAAATTTTATGTAGGCATCATATGAGTTCTTTATATACTTATACACATTTTTGCTGCACTTCATTTAAACTTATTTTATTTAAATCTGAGTTACGACTCTTCAAATCATCACGATTAATCACAATTTTAAGACTACTAAAAATTAGTTTTAATAACATCAAATTTATATAATATTAATTAACAATGAGTATTCTATATGTTGCCATAGCTCTAGCAAAAAATTAAGAAAATTTTTAGTAATCTATTAAATTTTTGATTCTACAAAAATAAAGAACACTAACTTAACAATCAGTTAAAAATATTTCCTTTTCTAAATAAATATTTAGTAAGTAATGTATTAAACAATAAGTAATCTGAATGGTGCGTAAACCATAGGTCTAGCAAAAATTAAGAAAATTTTGGTTAATCTAGAAAATATTTGATTCTATAAAAAATAAAGAACACTAACTTAACAATCAGTTAAAAATATTTCCTTTTCTAAATAAATATTTAGTAAGTAATGTATTAAACAATGAGTAGCCTATATGAGTGGTGCGTAAACCTTAGGTCTAGCAAAAATTAAGAAAAATTTAGTTAATCTAAAAAATTTTTCATTCTACGAAAATAAAGAACACTAACTTAACAATCAGTTAAAAATATTTTCTTTTCTGAATAAATATTTAATAAGAAATGTATTAAACAATGAGTAAAAAAATTTTAGTTTAGCTGGGAAACATTTGATTCTACAAAAATAAAGAGCACTAATTTAACAGTCAGTTAAAAATATTTTCTTTTCTAAATAAATATTTAGTAATTAATGTATTAAACAATAAGTAGTTTATATGAGTGGTGTGTGAACCATAGGTCTAGCAAAAATTAATAAAATTGTAGTTAATCTAGGAAATTTTTGATTCTATAAAAAATAAAGAACACTAACTTAACAATCAATTAAAAATATTTCTTTTTCTAAATAAATATGTAAGTAATGTATTAAACAATAAGTAGTCTATATGAGTAGTGCGTAAACCTTCAGCCTAGAAAAAATTAACAAAATTGTAGTTAATCTAGAAAATTTTTTGATTCTAAAAAAAATAAAGAACACTAACTTAACAATCAGTTAAAAATATTTTCTTTTCTAAATAAACATTTATTTAAGCTGTAGAAGGTGGAATATATTCAATATTTAATTTAAAGGTACCAACACCTTAAACATTTCGGTTCTATTTAAATCTTATTTTTTTCACCTTGACATTATCACAATAGCAAGTTTTCCAACCATAATGGTTTAAATTTCTGCAAGATTGGAGAATATTAAAACGTTTACAGAGTGATTCAACCTATTCAAGCATTTCAAAGGAGAATGCAATTAACAGGTGTGCATTTTGACACAGTGTCAATTTTCCTACTTTTTATACGCTATCTACGTCATTTATTTTCAGATTTGTAATCAAACAAAAGTATTGCGTAGTGATTATTGCGAATTTTAAAATTGAAATTTTAATTTTTTATAGCTGTATTTAAGAGGGAAATAAATATTAATTTCTAATTTCAGTATTAACAATTGTTACGTATTCCTCTATTGTAAATTTTATTGGGGAATTTAAAGAATATCTTAACTATTCATTATTAAAATTATCACCCATTACTTAATTTTATATAAATTATTTATGGTTTGGAGTGCTACGGTCTATACTTTTTGCAACACGAGGGCTAATGAGACCGCTACAGCTTAAAATTCCGAACGGACGAAATATCCATGCACTGTGGATTCGAACCCACGAACTGTGGTACCGAAGGAGCACACTAACCAATCGGCCATCGTTCGGCAAATTAATTGTTAAGTACTGTAGAGCTAAAATTATAAAACGAAGTAATTTCGATTAAAAACAAAGAAAATAATGTATATAATTTAAAAAAAATTACGATTACGCTTTAAAGACATCTATAAGTAATTTGCTTTTTTAATTGCGAAATTTAAAGTCTTTTAAATAAATATATAGTTATAATTTACAAAATCATTATTTTCATATATTCGTCTTATAACTAAACTCCTCGGCGCAACAGCCCCTAGGGGGCCAGGGCCTACGGTGCCAATCTCAGTTTCCGAGACCAAGGGCCCTGGGGTGCGAAGCATATGTTCCGGTTAGGTGGAACCTTAGTTCTCAAGCATGCTTGATCCTCAGTTTGGCTACCCACTGAAGGGATAAAAGGCTGAGTCAACTTTGCCCAGTCCGGGGATCGAACCTCGGACCTGTGATATCCGTCTTAAAAGTGCATATATTATTCATACCAGTTAATAACAGTTAAAGATAAAATACATCTGCTTATAATAATTCATCACCTACAGAAAGGTTTATATGTGTAATGTAAAAACATTTTAAAAGAAGATATGAAAATGCACACTTAAATAATAATTATTTTCCTTTTGCTCCATTCATTAAATTACAAAACATTTTTACTTTCAAGCGATAGAATGTTACGAAATATATTTGCATAAATTAAATCTTTTTTAGTATTATTTACTAATATTTTATGATTGAACTACAATATTCCATAGCAGATGAATAACATTATAATTTCCTTTCTTATTTCATTAAGATTTGTATTAAAATCACTCACTAAACATTTTTCTATATGAATAAATTAATTATGAATTATTTTAAATTTCTACACTTTTTTATACTTTACAAAAAGTCTGTATACTGAACTCGACTTCAGTTTTTTGTAATAGCCAATGTAAAAAACGTTCATTTGATAACCATTATTTGAATATATCAGGTACAATGTATTAATTAGCTACTATCAAAAATATAAATTCTGTATAGGCGTTTAGCATCGTATTTGGCATTGTTACAGTATGCAAATTTATGTAGATATTTATAATTTTTAATATTTAATTTTATAATGACAACTGTTGATTGATATCTCAATACGGATCAAGGATAATTTCCTATATATATAGCTTCATATATATGGCATCACATATGAATTTCCTATATATAAAGCGTAATACAGAATTATCGAATGGTAACAGAATTATCGAATAGTGATATTCGAACTCACGAACTCCTATATTGAAACCACAGCTGTTCAATATCGGAGTTCGTGAGAATAGATTAAGAATAGATCAGTCCTGTTTAAAAACAATGTTAGGTATTTGCAACAATTTTTGTAGCCATTGCAAATTTGTGCTTCATATTAGATAGACATAAGAACTTCTTTTACGGATGTTTATATACAATATCAATAAAGTGAAATTCAATTTTAACTTCGTTTCAATTATAACCTTATGTCTTAATCTTTTGCACACTTTTCTTGAGTTATATTAGTTTCGATAAGCATAATTTTTCGATTTAAAGCTAAAACCTAAAGTGATATTTTGAAACATTATTAAGAATAGATCAGTCCTGTTTAAAAACAATGTTAGGTATTTGCAACAATTTTTGTAGCCATTGCAAATTTGTGCTTCATATTAGATAGACATAAGAACTTCTTTTACGGATGTTTATATACAATATCAATAAAGTGAAATTCAATTTTAACTTCGTTTCAATTATAACCTTATGTGATATTCTTTTGCACACTTTTCTTGAATTATATTAGCCTCAATAAGTACAAATTTTCAAGATTATAAAGCTGTAAACCTAAAATGATATTTTTAAACATTATTAAAAATAGATCAGTGATATTTTAAAACAATGTTAAGCATTCGAATTTATGTAGCCATTGCAAATTTGTACTTATATTAGATAGACATAAGAACTTCTTTGCATAAGACATAAGAACTTTTTTCACGAATGTTTACATACAATACCAATAAGTGAAATTCAATTTTAACTTCATTTCAATTATAACCTATGTGATATTCTTTTGCACACTTTTCTTGTTTAAATTAGCTTCGATTAACATAAATTTTTAATATTATAAAGCTAAAAACCTAAAGTGATATTTTCAAACATTATTAAGAAAATATCAGTGATTTTAAAAAACAATATTAAGTATTTAAACAATTTTTGTAGCCATTGCAAATGTACTTCATTAGATATCTTCATTTAATATAGACATAAGAACTTCTTAATTTAGACATTTCCACGGATGTTTACATACAATACCAATAAAGTGAAATTCCATTTTAACTTCGTTTCAATTATAACCTATGTTTATTCTTTTGCACACTTTCTTGAATTATATTAGCTCAAAATAATTTTTCAAGATTATAAAGCTGAAAACCTAAAGTGATATTTTCAAACATTATTAAGAATAGATCAGTGATGTTTAAAAACAAAATAATTTATGTAGTAAATAATTTTTAAGAAATGCAATTTGTACTATATTAGATAGACATAAGAACTTCTTTCACGATGTTTACATAAATACCAATACAGTGAAATTCAATTTTAACTTCGTTTCAATTATAATCTTATGTGATATTTTGCACACTTTCTTGAAAATTGGCTTCAATAAGTACAATTTTTCAAATTATAAAGTAAAAACCTAAAGTGATATTTTCAAACATTATTAATAATAGATCAGTGATATTTTAAAACAAGAGCTATTAGTATTTATTATTCATATTTAAAATGATAAATTTGCTTCATATTAGATAGACATAAGAACTTCTACATACGAACTTCTTTCACGAATGTTTATATACAATACCAATAAAGTGAAATTCAATTTTAACTTCGTTTCAATTATAACCTTATGTGATATTCTTTTGCACACTTTTCTTGAATTATATTAGCCTCAATAAGTACAAATTTTCAAGATTATAAAGCTGTAAACCTAAAATGATATTTTTAAACATTATTAAAATAATCAGTGATGTTTAAAACAATGTTAAGTATTTAAAATTTATTTATTAATTGCAAATTTTTATATAGATAGACATAAGAACTTCTGGATGATAAGACATAAGAACTTCTTTCACGGATGTTTACATACAATACCAATAAAAGTGATTAAATTTTAACTTTTCAATTATAATCCTATATATTTTGCACACTTTTCTTGAATTATATTAGCTTCAATAAGTACAATTTTTCAAGATTATAAAGCTTAAAACTTAAAGTGATATTTTCAAACATTATTAAGAATAGATCAGTGATGTTTTAAAACAATGTTAAGTATTTGCAACAATTTATGTAGCCATTGCAAATTTGTACTTCATATTAGAGACATAAGAATTTATGTGATAACTTATTTAAAATAAACTAGTAATATTTTCTTCATGAGAAATGCTTTCAGAAACATTACTAAATGTAAAACACAATATCAGTGCACCGGATTACAGCCAATGTTGAAGAGTTGAAAGAAATGCCTAATTATAAGCTTGCTACCTATTCCGGAAATAACTTTGCTTACTTCTTGCTGGTATAAGAACGAAAGTATATCATGGCAGAAAACGTTAATTCAGAGTATTATCCTTTTCCTTATTTTCCCTTATTTTATATTATATAACCTACAAAATCGCTTTTCCATTCACAAATGTGTATTACTTTCAATTTTTAGAAAGTGAGGCTATAGATTGGTATTCTAACATAGATTTTTTTAATAAAATTTCGATGATATACTAGATTGAAAACTAATATAATATATGTAGGTTTTTAATTTTGACCTGGTTCACGTATTCTGTCAAAGCTAAACTCAAAACGCGCTCTGTTCAATTCATAATTTCATTAAAGAGTCGACCTGGTATTCCTGTATCACGTTTATGACCACAAAATAGTTTTTCTTCTCTATTTGGTTAAGATGTAAGCAACATTAAGAAAATACTTTCGTTTTGCATCTCAATTGGTTACCAATCTACAGAATACCCGACCTAATGAGCTGCGGCCGGTAATTTCTAAACTACAATTGAATTACAATGTTGAAATTGCCTCGGAAAAACAGGATGTTTTTTTAGATCTTATATAGGATTAACTGAATTAAACATCCAGTTCACTGTACCTGTTGTGTTACAGTTTTATTTTCTTATTCGCATAGTATAGGTCTGGAGCAAGGTAATTAATACATGCATACTCAGCAAAAAAATGTTTTTACTACCCTTAAAACGTGAGCATGATATTAGAAAAATATTATGTAGAGACGTATATAGTTCACAGAAATATGCCTGAAAAAAAGGCTAGTATATTTAACTTTCAACATGTAGATTTAACTTAACCCTTTGAGTTCCAACATGATTTTTAGAGAATTAGCTAAAAGTCCCCAGCTGCTAAAGGAAAGTAGACATTCAAAAATATATTTCTTAGTAAAATTACGAACATTTTATTGAAAATGTAAAATGTTTAAAATGTTTTACTACCCTAAACGTGAGCATGATATTAGAAACATATTGTGTATAGACGTATATAGTTCACAGAAATATGCCTGAAAAAAAAGCTAGTATAATAAACTAGTTTATTTAACATGTAGATTGAACTTAACCTTTTAGTTCCTACGTGAATTTTAGAGAATTAGCTAAAAGTGCCACGCTGCTAGTGGAAAATAGAAATTCAAAATTATATTTCTTAGTTAAATTAGGAACATTTTATTTACGAAAAGTATTTCAAAAACAAAAAAATGAATGTTATAATTCCAATCATAATTGTCAAATTCTCTGCTTTTCGAAGCCATTACGATATTTATATAATGCCTAGAAAGTTTTTTTTATAAAAGAATGAGAATACAAATAAAAAATAACTTATAATATTTTACCGCAATAAATAAATTACTAAATTACACAGTTTGCAAGAATCACCTAGAAATATATTGTTGTTTGTGTTCTATTTTTTTCTATATATATATATATATATATATATATACATATATATACATATATAATACAGATATATATATATATATATATATATATTATATATATATATATATATATATATATATTATATATATATATATATATATATATATATATATATATATATACATAACAGATATATATATATATAAACATAATATGTATATATATGTATGTATAAGTATATGTATGTATAACTATTGTATATATATATATATATATATATAATTATATATATATATATATTATATATATATATATATATATATATATATATATATATATATATATTAGAATTTTCTTCATTAACTTTTTAAAATAGGTAATTTCTTTAATTTAAAAATTTCGTACTTAATTTTCACATGAAGTTGGTATAATTGTGAAATAAAATATCTCATACTCCAAAAACATCTAAATAAAATGAGTACGCACCCAGTTTATATGCCATTAGAAGAAGTAATCCTCCGTAGTTGAAAGGTTGCTCACCTCTGCATTAAAATATACTTATTATTTTTCTAATTTGTGAATCATATTATAATATATCAGGCTATGACCCAGCGTTACCTTATGCATTCACCAAATCCTCACCTCTTCTAAAAATATATTGCATCTTTAGAGATCCACCTCCTCCACCATAATCTGATATTTAAATATTCCATTCGATTCTTGGAATAACAATACTGAGAGATAGATAGAGATTCCGGATGTCACACCCCTTTGGGTCAGTTGCAAAGCAATGACCGATGTTCCGCTGACCCTTTTTATAATTGTAAGCGATAAAAGAGCAAGTTGATATTTTTTTATGTTTTTTGTTCCTTCACAAATAGAGGTGTGTGGCTAGTTTAGAAATTGATTCTACTTCCTGTACTGCAAATACAGCGTTGGAAAAAGGCGAACTGTCAAAGTTTAAATTGTTTTGGGTCATGAAAGAATTAGTTCAAAGAGAGCTCAGTACACTTTCCTAAATCAACTTCATGATATATTGTGCATCTATTATCATCTATTGTTTCCTTCTCAAAAATTTCTTTGGAGATTCAGAGAACTGAAGACATTGTGTAAATCAGTGCTCTCTTACTGGTGGCCCACTAACTAATTTTTACAACTCACCAAAGAAATTAATGTTCTTAACACTAGATTTACGGATGTTGATCATATACCTATTTTTACTGCAGGGATTCAATTTGACTCATACAAGAAAATTGGAGTTTTTTTCAAAGAAAATAGTTCCAAATTAATTTAAATAAAATGTTTATTATCAAAAAAATACATGAAAAATATTTTTTACATATAAAATCTGTTTTTAAAACACATTTTCAGCAAACATTTCTATTACATTTAGCACAATGGTTTCTACATCTCTTTCTTTTGCATGATTGTTGAACTTGACAATTCTTTCGTGCGTCAGTAGCATGAATTTCTGTCATTGGAATGGAAGTGTTCTCGACTTCTTCTCTATATTTACTTCTTAGCTCTTCAGCCAATCGGAAAATATCCCCCGCTTGATAGGGCCAATAAATTTCATTTTATGCGATTAATTGTTAAATCATTCTATGTGTCAAATTGGCTCACAACCGTGAAAATAGGTATACCACATTTGATAATGCGAAATGAAGGGATCTGCGGGGAAGAGGAATGAAAGTTTACATATATTTTATTACTTAACTAAAAACCAACGTATGTTTTTGAAAAGTGATATTAAAGTTTTATATATATAGTGATCAAATTTTTAATGATTCAAATTGGCTTGGTCCGTAAATCTAGTGTTAAAGGACATATCACCTTTAAACCGTTAAATTTTTTTTAAATTTTTACTTTTTTAAAATCTCTGAACATTTTAGAATCGTTTCAAACAAACCCATTTAAAATAAATGAATTAGAATCTGTAAACTACACAGTCATCGCATTTAATAACATAGCTTTTAAGGTAACTATAAAATTTTTAAATGTATTTCACTGAAAATGCTCTTTTTCAACTTGCACTGTAAGTAAAAATGTATTGTATAGATCGATTTCAAATTTTCATATTAAATGCATTATAGATATAAGATGAATTTGTACTTACTTTTTTCGTTGTTGTTTATTTAATTTAGTATTTATAGTATTTCAAATGGAATTTTAAAACATATTTTACCTTTTTTGAAAATCCTATCCCTAGTGTAACATTTCTGATACTTTTTTTAAAAATTTAAATAGGTGGAGAATTATACCTTATAATTATTGCTTACAAACAATTTGCATAAAAGAAAATAAAAATATTAATGAAACTTACTTTGATGTTGTAAGTCTGAGCAGAATGTGTCAGAAAAGTTTTAACTTTTTTTTAAACAATCTCTCACTTTTAACTTGCACTGTAAGTAAAAATCTATAGCACAGATTGATTTCAAATTTTCATATTAAATGCATTGTAGATATAAGATGAATTTGTACTTACTTTTTTCGTTGTTGTTTATTTAATTTTAGTATTTCAAAGGGAATTTTAAAATATTATTTTAGATTTTTTGAAAATCCTATCCCTAGTGTAATATTTCTAATACTTTTTTAAAAATTTAAATAGGTAGAGAATTATACCTTATAATTATTGTTTACAAACAATTTACATAAAAGAAAATAAAAATGTTACTGAAACTTACTTTGTTGTTGTAAGTCTGCGCAGAGTGTGTCAGAAAAGTTTTAATTTTTTTAAAACAATCTCTCACTTTCAACTTGCGCTGTTAGTAAAAATCTATTGCAAAAATTGAATTCAAATTTTCGTATTAAATACACTATAGACCGACGATGAAACTATACTTACTTTTTACATTTTTGTTTATTTAATTTAGTATTTATAATATTTCAAATGGAATTTTAAAAAATTATTTTAGCTTTTTTGAAAATTTTATCCCTGGTGTAACATTTTTGATACTTTTTTAAAAAATCTAAATAGGTGGAGAATTATACCTTATAATTATTGCTTACAAAAAATTTACATGAAAGAAAAATATTAATAAAACTTACTTTGTTGTAAGTCTGCGCAGAATATCAGAAAAGTTTAAAAAAAAATTTTAACATTCTCTCACTTTTCACTTTATGAAAAAGTTCTTATTTTTTAGGAACAAATGGATTTCAGCAAAAGTAATTGCATAAAAATAAATATCAAATATTGAAAATCTCCTTTACGATAATAATTTTAAAAGATATGATAAGACGAAAAATAAAGAAAAACAAAAATTTTAATAATGATATATTTGAAAATACAAACATTTTTTTCTCATCTGCCCCACAGAAAGGGTTATTGTTCAAAAGGTAATAAATACAAATCATAGATTCTATTAAAAGCATGGATTCTATTGAAAGTTAATTAAATAAAAATAGATATCAAATATTGAAAATCTCATTTAAATTTGCTCAAATAAAAATTTTAATAATGATATCCTTGAAAATACGAACATTTTTTCTCATCTACTCCACAGCCAGACAGGGTTATTGTTCAAACGGTAATAAATACAAATCATGGATTCTATTGAAAGCATGGATTCTATTGAAAGTTAATTAAATAAATATAGGTATCAAATATTGAAAATCTCATTTAAATTTGTTCAAATAAATATTTTAATAATGATATCTTTAAAAAATACGAACATCTTTTCTCATCTACCCCACAGGCAGACAGGGTTATTGTTCAAAAGGTAATTAAAGACAAATCATGGATTCTATTGAAAGTTAATTAAATAAATATAGGTATCAAATATTGAAAAATCTCATTTAAATTTGCTCGAATAAATATTTTAATAATGATATCTTTGAAAATACGAACATTTTTTTCTCATCTACCCCACAGGCAGACAGGTTCTTGTTCAAAAGGTATTAAATACAAAACAATATACCTATTTGCTAGATAGGGCCAAAAAAGTTTTTATAAGTTGTGTGATCTTTTCATAAATTACCCAAAACTGCTTGAGAACATGCTTTGATCTTCCTGAATCAACAAAAGTGACTTTCAATCAGCAAACACAGTTAAAAAAAAACTTAAATTCTACCCTCTTTAATCTTTTTGTTTCTAATTAGAATTATAATAAGCAATAAGGTGATATATTGAAATTGTTGTCCCATAATTACACACAGGCATGTTTTATTACAGGAACTGTAATAAAACATACGCAATTCTTATTGTGCATGCTTTTATTACAGTTTTAAGAATTTTATTTCCAAGTAATTTTTGATGTAAATAGAGGAATTATAAACACAATTAATTGCCACAGTTATATAATGACTATCCTCCATTGTTTCCTAAAATGTTTATAGAAAACAAAGTGGCCATATCGATCCAAGATATACTAGACAGCATTAGAATAGAACAACGGTGTTCAAAAATGGTTCATGTATTAGTTAAACATGGATTCTGTTGAAAATTAATTAAATAAAAAAGATGTCAAATACTGAAAATCTCATTTACGATAATAATTTAAAAAGATAGAATAAATCGAAAGATAAGGAAAAGCATCTTCCATTTAAATTTTCTTAAATAAAACTTTTTCTCAAATAAAAATTTAAATAATGATATCCTTGAAAATAGGAACATTTTTTCTCATCTACCCCATAGGCATGCAGGGTTATTGTTCACAGGTAACAAATACAAAACAATATACCTATTTGCTAGATAGGGGCGAAAAAAAGTTTTATAAGGTGTATGAACTTTCCATAAATCACCCAAAACTACTTGAGGACATGCTTTAATCTTCCTTAATCAATAAAAGTGACTTTCAATCCTCAAGCACCTTTAAAAAATACTTAAATTCTACTACGTTTAATCTTTTAGAATTGTAATTAGCAATCTATTGGAATTATAGCAAGCAATAAGATGCTTTATTGAAGCTGTTGTTCCACAATTGCACACATTAAATTGTTACACAATTACACACATGTTTTTATTACAGTTTTGTGAATTTTATTTCCAAGTAATTATTGATGTAAATAAAGGAATTATAAACGCAATTAATTGCCACGATTATTTAATGGTTATCCTCCATTGTTTCCTGAAATGTTTATAGAAAACAAAGTGGCTATATAGATCCAAGAGACCTCTATAGCCACTTTGTAAGAGACGTTGGACAGCATTGGAATAGAACAACAGTGTTCAAATACGGTTCATGTATTAGTTAAGCATAGATTCTATTGAAAATTAAGTTAGTTTTTTATCTCCCTGTACTAATAAAGGAAGCATTGTAATCGTAAAAATTTCGTGAAACCCTTTTTGACCATGTCTAAATCACTCGACTTGTTTTGGCATTACGTGTTTATGTCCATACAAAGGAACTTTGAAACGTTAAATATCCATTTTAACCATCCTGGCTTCATTTGAATAGTTGTTACCAAACGTATGTACTTATGTCTTGTATAACTCACAAACGATTAGCAGGAGAAAATTAAAATTTTATATTTAGGACCTTAGCAACTTCTAATTATGCACTTTCAAATTTGATTGCAATTTGGACTTAATAACAAAAACTTTCAATGAAGCAGATATTAACTTTAGATATTAGGCATAACTCAGGATTATCTGTATAGTGTACCGTTATCTATTTAGGATTGTTGCAATATTTGGTTGTGCATCTCCATATTTATTTGCAATAAGCACACTTTATACAGTTGCAGTGATATTTCATAAAACGAAGAATACCACTGTTACTTTGATTAACGCTACCGGTTTCTTTGAACTATCTGATTCAATTACGTAATATAAAACATTGAAATAACTTAAACAATTTAAATTTCCACAAAAACATATCTACACAAATAAAACTGCTCATTGAGACTAAATTATTCTTTAGGAAATGTACATATACCCAAACAATGCGGCTGTTATAAAGAAAGTCATTTTACAGAAAATACACAGATACACCCATTAAGTTTTTGTTATATTATTTTACATTAACAAAAACAAAATACTTTAAAAAACGTGACTAAAGCATGATAAAGTTAATGAGTATAAAAGAAAAATGAACACGAGTTTCAATTATATGTTTTTAAAAATGGTAACACAGCCTGTTCTTTAAACAAGACATAATTGTTGTAGTTGTTGATAATTTTTTTGCTGTTGTTGTCTTGCGATGATGTGCATATAGGTAGTTTCATGTTTTTCATAGAGTTTTCCATAGCTTTCCAACTCAGTGAGTCTTCCTCGCTTGTCAGGAATCAGAGATTTTCAAATGGATTAAAATTCGGCGAATTCTGGTGTCTTAATTCATTTATATAAAACAACTTTTCCCGCTAAATCACAAAATAGAAATGATTTGACAAGTTTATTTCAAACAAAAAAAATTTATATAAGTTATAGAATTACGGACCGCATGTACGGAACACAACTTGTCACTCTATATAGAAAAACAGAAATAATCTATCAAGTTTATTGCAAATAAACAAATGTTTGACTAAAGTTATTTAATTTTTGACAGGAGATACGGAATAGAATAATTTAGAATATTAAGCCATTTTGAGTTAAAATATCCATCCAACATTACTTTAGCAGTTCAGTCTATCCAGTTACTTTCTTACAAACCAAATGACGTAGACATAGTTCTTGAAAAATTGAACGACGTTTTCTTTTCTTGTTAATGGTAGACTGCATTTTAAAATTGAAATAATTAATACATCTGCATACGAAAATTCTAGACTGAATGACAGTAAAATATATTTATCAGACATTGAAATCATAACAAATTGTCTGACTATTATCTCAATAAATACACGGTGAAAGTAATAATGTAATAATAATCGTGGTCAAGCGGTTTTAGTGTGCTACTTTCTCAACACGACTGGTTTGTTTACATGAAATGAACTTTGCTTTCTACAAAGCCAATCAAGGGAATTGTATGGGATTTACCTAGATTTCTTCGTGATTTTTAAATATGTGGGTCCTTAATCCTTACAAATACTATCAGAAGCAACTCTTCTCTGTAACAGGCGCAATGTGGAACCATCCCCTGAGGTGTATCAGGGGTAAGCGTTCTACAGAGTCGACTTATCACGAGGTCGTAGGTCAGTTCCTGTTCTCTACAGACATTGGGAGAGAAAGATAATAAGGCACACAAGTTGATGAATTGGCAATTTCAAGCTATCTGGCACACATTTGAATTCCACCGAGACTTTAAACTCATCACATGACATCTGTACAATAGTATATTACTCGAAGCAATACAACAAACTCCTACGATTCGAGACAGAGTACTTTTCTCTCCAATTCTCGCGTATTCTCTCGATAAATTGCTATCTGAATTTTCTCACGTTTCGTAGTCTCGTATTTAAAATAGCAAAATGATTGATGAAACTGGCACTCTTCCCAAAATTGTTTACGATTCCGTTAAAACATGAATGAAAAACGAGCAAAAAAATACTTTTTCACGAGGGATGTCTCTTTACGCATCTTTAAGCGTGGGATGTAGGAGAAAAAAATATAGCTTTATCAGCGAGTAGCGTGAAGAGTGGTCTAGGGTCGTAATAAACTGTTGGCGTGACTTTCTTTGTACACCATACCTCTCTTTTTTTTCGTATTCATAGCTAGATACTTAAGGTGATAGTTTTATAGACTTACTGAAGTTTAGTTGGTATTGGTTTTTATGTTGATACCTGGAGTTTTTTTTTTTTTTTTTTGTTCTATTAACCTCGTTTGAAAGTTTTGTTTTTAGACACTTTCAACGGAAGTAGGGCCTTAAAACTATTATAGCTTGAGTAAGAAAGTGGTTTGACACGTTGAATAGCTAACCTGGGAAAAAGCGTTAATCCAATTCAAGATATAATGTGAACTCAGAGAAATGGGCACGTTAATTCTGTCCTACGAAAAGACTTCAGCATGTAGAATGCATAGAATGCGTAGAATGCATATGATAAATAGTCATCTGGAACTTATTATTTTGAATGCTTTTTGAATAATTCTGACGAATCACTAGATGAAACTAAATAATTAATCTTTTATGACTATTAGATAGATCAGGGAGGGACAAACTTCTTCGGCCGCGGGCCAAAAATCGAAAGAAAATAAGTTTGGCGGGCCAAGATAAATTTTTCTAAAATTTTAAAAACAATATACAAGTACCTAATGGTTTAAATACGTTAATGAGATGAATGAAATTGCTATTTTATCTTTAAAAGTTCCTTATACTGAGGTTCGAAGTGAGATGTACTGATTTTAAGAAACGATGATAAATGCTCATCTATCAGTCTACTTCAGAAATTATACTTTCTAAGGTTGAAAGTTGAAAATACTTGTCCACATATAAGAAGCAAATATACCGTTGATCTTCTGGGTGTAAGATAATAAATTTGAGGTATAATATTTAAGCAAAGTAGAAAAGGGGATGTATATATAATCTTTTAATTTGCCTCGGACCGGCAACTTAAAATTCTATCCGCGGGCCGGGTAGAAACTTCCGGCGGGCCGGAGTTTGCCCATCCCTGATCTAGACGGTCTCGATCCAATATTTAGCCATGTTCGATGTAGTTCAAACTCTGAAAACTAAGATAAAATGTAATTTCTGCTCTTTTTCACTTTATTTTGATATTTAATAATTTACTCAAACATTTGTTTAAAATAATCATGCTTTACTTTAATTTTACTCTCCTCATATAATCTTGAACATATTTATCCGGAAATGAAAAAAAGGAGATTAATCCTTAACTAAAAACTGTCCCGAGACATAAAATTCTAGAAAAAAAAAATCACATTTCTATTTTTAGTTAAATTATCAAAACGAATTTTTGTAATTAATTAATACAAGCCTCACATTTGAGATTATTACATAAGCAGACACTATCATATTAAGAGCAAGGGTTTAAAATAATTAAGGTCATCATCAAACTTCTGACCTCTGAGAAACCACTGTCGATTGCATCATCATTTTCGGCAGTTGAAGGAAAAACTTGCCGCCCGTATCTGACTTCATCGATCAAAGCTACCATGATCTATATTTGTTGATTATCTTTTGGCCGATGTCTAGTACTAAATCATTAGAATGGAGTTGAGTGTTGCTTTCTTTACATACCTTTGTAGACTTAACCTTCCTTTATGAATGTGATAAATTTTTAAAAAATTAAAGTTTTTTCAACTTAATTCGGGTTATAAATTTATTCAGGATAGAGAACAAATAGCACGGAAAACTAAACTTTGTCTTCAAGCTGATGCACGAACATGTGGTAGTGATAAGTAACGCCAGATCATCACTTTTTGGAAGTCTATATTAGGCTCTGAGACCGTGATAAAACTCCCTTCTTACTTGCACATGATTGTGGTTTAGACGTGACGTGATTAGCATGTCTGAATATTATGTGACCAATTTTTATGTTTCAGAAAGTCTAAGATTTTTTTATAACTGTTCAAGTTTGATTACTGCTGCACCTTGTGGATTTACTGCATATTTAATTGGATCTACATCATGGATAAATATAATGTAATCCCCAGTATTTTTATACTATTCAATACATTTTCGTATTGTTATACACATTCACATATGCATATGTGTGGGTGTTTTCCATATTTTATAGCTGGGAATATTGTTGCTCTTCTACTCGCTTTACAACATAAATAAAATCTTTTTACATCATCATTTCAATTTTACCCCCTCTGTTTTGCATAAATTCTTTTTGAAAAATCACGTTATCAAGTCACTGCTGAGTACTTATTTACTGTTTCTTTTATTGCAGACTCACATTCGATCGAGTAGCTTAAATAGAAATTCGAGCAAAGAACGCCATTCTCTCCATTTATCATCAACTCCAGCCACACCTCGAATTGTGCATCGGAACAGCAGCCGACATCAGCAGTCGTCGGACGTCTACCATTACAGATCTTCAAGCCTGTCTAGAAAAGCATCCTCGTCGCCAAAACGAGAGTGCCGACTATCCGTGAATGAAAACTCAGTGCCAAGGGTTAATGGTTACCACGTAGATAGAAATCAAGAGCAACTCAAGCCAAGACCGAGGTAATTTTCCCAAAAAGTTATTTACTGGCATAGGAAAGGGGGAATAAACAGAAATTATGAAGCTAATACAGAATTAACATATGGGAAGATGGTCAGTTTAAAGCACTATAGTGAACGATGTGCTAATAGTTAGATGGGATTGTTTAGATTTGGTTTGGACAGAAAACACATACATCCTCAGTCAACGCCAGTCAAGATGTTTGTGATTGCTCAGAGAGCTATAGTGGGTGAAAACAGATTCCAACCACAATCCAGCCAAATTATATCTAGAGATGCTATACAAATTTTTAATATTTTTTCCAGAAAAGGCTTCATTTGCCAAGGATCTTTACAAACTCATGTTCGTAGCATATGAATATGACAAGAGAGTTCAATAAAAGAATTAAGTCAAAATAACAAATTCAAATATAAAAGCTATTGCCAGAATTAAAAACTAAATGTTATACAACTATAACACACTTCCAAAAAATGTTATAATTATACAAAGTACAGTTTAAAAAAATCAATTTATTCCTTTTAACATAAAAACAGCTTTATAACTCTTAAAAAGAACACTAAAGAAATGTTAAAAGCATAATATATTTCATTCAAAATTTTATCCGACAAACTATTCAAAAGATCACTAATTTAAGTAAGACAATCCCAATACCTACAAAAAGTACCTTTAAACTTAAAAACGTAAACAACTGTAGAATAAGTTTAATTTACATTATTAGAAATTGCTTTGAATTAGTCAGGCAATAATCATTGCGATCAATAAATGGATCGATTGTCATTAATCGATCTTTAGTTTGGAGACCATTGTTTTGTTACTTAAGAGTTAATAACACTCCGACCTACTGCTCAGCGGTGATTTCGAATGGCTGTGAACACTTAGGCCAACAGTGGGATTCGAATCCATGAACTCCGGTACCGAAGAGCAGAACACTACTCATCCGACCATCTTTCAGCTGGAACTGCTTAGAGTCAACTTCAAACGGCTATAGACAGCCTTTTTTAAAATAAAACTTCAAACTAGACTAATCGTTATGCACATAAACATTTTTACTATTCGACTCGTGAACGCAGCCTGAATTTCTGTCTGGAGAGAAAAATATCCATACTGTACCTATAGTTTTGGACTCTTCAACTTCACATGATTTAAAGGTTATTGTAGCCAAAACTATGAAATAAAAACTAATATTTACCTTAACGATAGTTTTCTAACATTGTTATCGATAAAGGATGTAGATTCACTTATACACAGTTATTTGAAAGTTTTGAGATTCTCGCGAGATAAAAATACCTGAAACAGTGACATACGTACCACTGCAGTACTATGTTTTACTTTAATATTTGTGTTCCATACGGCTGTTCACTAAAATATATTAAAAATAAAAACTACTGTAATTATAATTGAAACGTTGATTGGTTTTCTTCTTTGATTTTATGTACAAAAACTAACATAACTAAAGATCACGTTTTTTAATTCTTTTGCCAACAGAGGTAATCAGTTATTTCCATCTTAAAAGCTTAATATATACTTCAATATAAATATGAAACAAATTATTAATTCAGGGAGGGTTTGAGTCTTCATAGCTTCCCATGTACCAGCGTCAATGGTTCGTCTACTGTCTAATGATAATTTGTATCAGAACAAAAATAAAGTGTATAAATTTATTGGAAGTTATTTGAACCATGATATTTAAAGATCCCAATCAAATAAAATTTAGTTTGTCCACATAGAAGCAGAATATGAGTAATGGAATAAGTGAGAAAAGTTTTAGGAGATTTTAATATATAATATAAAGCAACTTTTGAACATCTTTCTAAAGTTGAAGGACATGTTGTATATAAATTATGCACAAGAGAAAAAAAAATGCACACTTCAGTTTTTCCATGCAAAATAATTTAACTTTTGAAAATTTATTGGTGTTCAATATAAAAATTAATCTTATCTATTGTAATTTTTTTACCTGTATTCATTAACTTTTACACTCTGATTACTTGTCAGACGCATTTTAGAATTTTTCGTCTTCTTTCAGCTGAAGAAATGTTTATCACTTGAAATAATTCTATATTCTTCTTTTCCTGTATAAATATATTAAATTATTTATAATTCACAAACAAATATTCAGTTGAAATGAGCCTATTATTTTAAGATTTGCCCCTTTTAATAATAAATTTTTTATTTACAGATATGAATCGCCATTCACTCCATTTACAATGCGAGATAAAGCACAGTCCCATCTGACAGCTAGTGATAAATACTGTACTGTTATGAACGAAGCACCCAATCTTCACGGAAATGTTTCACCTTACCAGTCTACAGATATTCTAAAGTCTACACCGGGGTCAAATAAACTTTCTTCATTTTCGACACCATTAGAGAAAAAGGATACTTTATTGGGTTGGCGAAGACCAACCTCCTTCACTTCAGCATCGACGACTCCGAATTCGACCCTCGGCAATTCTTTCAATTCGTCACCAACGCGAGTAATACCTAGGTTCTCTGCATTACCAAGAGATATTTCGCATCTTCCACCAACAAAAACTAGCCCAAAGCCTCAGACAACGACAAAAATTATCACAGAGGATTTTAAGACGACCGAAACTTTGACCAAAACCTTTCCCACCAACGGAAAAGAACTGAGACTTGGAACAACAGTTGACGTCGAAATAAGCGTCAACAATAATATCAATCCCAAAAACAAAAAGACTCTTTTAACAACTGACTTGGACAGTCCTGTAAAGAATGATCTGTTGAAGATTGCCACCACTTGGAATCACTCTGTTAAGAGTAACACAATTAAGGCATCGGAGGACTTTAAGAAATCTAACACAGGAATTCCAAAATTGACAGCAACAACGAATATAACAACAAGTCTCAGTCATGGTACTGCCAAAGACATGAGAACAAATAAAGTGGAGACAACGACCAATACTGTTATGAAAAGCTCTCCTCTCATCAAAAGAACAACTGCCATGGATTGCATTAATGGTCGAGATTCTCCTGGTAAAGACACTCTGTGTAGTAGTTCTCCCCGTTCTACGCTGACAGCTGATGCGAAATCAGAATTTTTTTCTGAATCTCCAAATACTACGGCAGAAGTGCACTTGTCCAAGGATGACAGTGGATTTTCGTCGTCTGCGTCTACATCACGACCTATGAGTGTTAGTCCTTGTTGAACTGTTTCTGGAAATTTCCCTATTGAAATCAAAAATTTAAATATTGTATTTAATTGTAATTGTATTTTAAATTTTGTACTATTGATTATGAAGTGAGAATTTTGTGTGAAAAAGTCTTCAGTTTAAACTATAAGAACTGTTTTCTTGGAGACATACATTTATTTATAAAATTATATTGTCTTTATTATTGTACAAGAATTGCTGATTTCGGAAACTCCAGAACATATGAAAATGAATAACAATGCCAGTATTTATTTTTTGACAGCATAAAATCTTACATGATTTGATATGTTCGGAATCCAATTGTTAGAATAAAACCTGGAAAAAAGACTGAATTTACCTTTCAACTATTCTAATGAATAGTATTTATGTATATAATGCAAGATTTTACCTAAATCTAGAAAATCTTTTTAATAACATCTAAGACTGTTCAGTTCTAATTGCTTGTTGCTTTTTTATGTTGTCCAATACTGAATTTTGTAGTGTATGTATAAGTGTTTATTTTATTCGGTGTTTGTGGTTGTGTATTTTGTACCCTTAATGTCTGTTTTATTTTTTTAGAAGCTTTAGAAAATTTAGCAAAAGTTTTTGTATTACAGTATTCTCTGAGAGATATATGCTTTACGTAAAATTATATTTGCTTGTTATTTCCCTCCAAATTTTTTCTTTCGCTTGAAGCGTATCACATTGCTAAGCCCACGTTCTTCTCTTGTGCCAAAAGTATCTCTTATACTGTGAGCATACACCTTTCGATCCACCACATCAATAGAGTGAACCGAAACATGCCTTTTCAACCCGTATTTTACAGTCATGGTATATGAGAATAGTTTCGCATTAGTGAGGAATCAGAGCCTTATCGAATATGATACACTGTAAGCGAAATAGTTAATTTTTAGCGTGACTGCAGAATTTCAACGTTTTGACTTATTTTTTCAATGTTAATGTTAATTTTTTCCCTTGTAAATGCTTCTCAGAGTAGTTGTTTTGTTGTTTTAGTAAAGTTCTTTTCGTTTTCTATCGTTAAATGAAAAAAGAGAAAAATTATAAAAAAGACTTTAGCTTGTTTGCTGGGGCCTTCTTGTTATAAATAACTTGAAAAATAAGATTATCGGTTAATATAATCGCTATAAATTAATCAATGATTGGTTTTAAAAACCAGCAAATGCTTTATATACCTCATAATTCATAAAATGTAAGCTTTTGAAAGACATTCTAAGGTTTTCAAATACTTCATAGGTATTCAAAAATAAGCTTAACTTCATAAAATAGTATGGCACCAAAATCGAAAACGTTCGATTGCACCCAGAGGAATAAAATATGTTTTGCAATCTAATTATCTAGGATTATTATAATTATTCTTGTTATTTTTTGCTTTCTAGTTTCATTATGTCACATTCCTTAAGATACATTAAAGTTGAATTTTGCTACTTTAACATAATTTATTGAATTGTCAGATCCATTCAATAGAGATTCATTTGTCTTTTATAAAAAGTACAAGTAATTATTTTTTGATGTCATAAATGTTTACTTCGTTTTACGCTATGAGTTTAACTCCAAATAAAATACTTCATTTTCAAAAGCTAAAATTTTGTGAACCCGAAATACAAGGCAGTGAACCCATCTTCTATTTTTGTCTCACTGTGCTACTAAAATAAGAAAACAAGGACTTACAACTGAGTTTTACACAATTAAAACTGTTTTCAAGAAGCTAGAGTGATAATTCTAAATTATTTTTTTGTCAGTGTTTAAAGAACTTATGGTATATAAAAAGATTTTCTGGGAATCACCGGTTTTTAACTAAATAGAATCAAAATCTTCGAAAGCTTAAAAATAATTTGATTTTTACACAGCATTCTTGCTAACTTGGTTACAATTTTATATGATTTTGCTTATGCGATTTATTTATTCTTATACGAGGAAGAGTCACGTGCATTTTGTCACTTTGATGAACAAAATGCACGTGGTATAAGATGTATATTAAAACTGATTGATTTCATTATGCATCTCAATTACAAGCTTAACTCAAAGTTAAAATTGCTCAAAATTATAAAAGTATCCATTTTTATATTTTAATCAAAGTGTTTAAATTTTAATTTTAACAGAACATTAAAAAATGGATCTGACATTTCACGTATTATTTTAAAGACCTGGCACATATTTTCAAGTGAATGAAAGAAAGCAATTACAGTCAATATCGTTTATTTTATCAAAAACCAACTTTGTTATTTATAATATTGGTTCTGCATTGTAACATACCGCAGTATGCTCCCACTAAAACGTGAATGGGATAGCGTACCAATATTATAGACGTAAAGTGAAAACCCACATCTGAATTCCTATGTGATCCATTCTGGGAGGGAAAAAAAGTGAAAATTGAGAAAATTAAAATGTAAAATAATTATTTCCAAAAATAAATGTAAATGTTTATTAACAAGAAGGCCCATATGCACAAGTTTTTATGTTCAAGGGACATAGGATGAAGCCACGTGTCCATTAGATGTCACGTGGTGGCCATCTCGTCAGGTCCTGTGCCATCGCTATATGGAAGGGTGACAGAGTTTAATATTTTCTAAAGGAACTCTTGAGTTATTTCTTGGTTACAACTTCGGAGTCTGTAAATTGCTTTTAACGCACATTATCTTCCTAGGTAAATCTGTTTAATGCAAGCGATTTTTTAATTATATTATTTTGCTTTGACCATTCTTTTTGTTCTCAGTAATTTGTAACTTTGGGAATTTAGGAGATGCTAGAAAAAAGTGGCGTTTGTGTTCTTGAACTATAAATTTACAATACGTTGTGCAAAATATAAATTGGTATTGTAAACCATATTAGATTTTTACTTCTAAATCAGCCATTATTGAGTACTATTTTATGTTAATCAATATATAAAAACAGCCCTTATTATGTACCTTTTTGTGTACCAGTATAGAAAAAGTTATATAAAAAATAAATTTAAAATCAAATTTAACCTTAAAAAAGTTTCAAAATATGAAAGTACAAAAGATATTTAATTTCAAATTTCAGTATATGAATCTGCAATTAGTTTTAAAAAATGTAACAGGTTATTTTACTATTCATAAATTACAGTATATATAACGACATTAAAAGCTAATAACTTGTTCTATAAATTGCAAAACTATTTGTCATATTGATACATGTAATAATACAAAAATAAGCTGCAAATCATTATGCATTTTGAACTGTATTCCGATAAACGTAATCTGTTAAGTTTGCACTCTAAACTCCAAATATTTCATCATTAATTCATCGTTAGGCTAAATATCGAATAATAGATTATAATTCGAAAACCCTTAGAGATATCTTTTATGCATGGAGTACTAAGATAATAATAGTTATTACATTACAATCAAACCTCTAAGTGTTCCTCATAATTCGCTATAACTGTAAAAGCGGCAGGAATCTTGTGTATTTTAAACTCTTAAGGAAATGCTGACCGCTACAAATTAAAACCAAACTGATAAAAAGTTCAACACAAATAGTAGGACAACTGTAACAGATTTTAATCCCCTACAATCCTTTATACTCTGCAATCAAAGCAAGCTTTATTTAACTGCAGCCGCTCATGTGTATCGCAATTTTGCTGATGTGTATGAACAGTTAAATGGTTTTGAAATAATAGTCACATAGATATAATCTTAGTTGCAATAATGGATGTTTCAAATATAAAGAATAGATTCCAGCTCTTGGAAATAAGAATAAATAAATAAATATATATATATATATATATATATATATATATATATATATATATATATATATATATATATATATATATATATAGATATATATATATATATATATATATATATATATATATATATATATATATATATATATATATAATGTTGCAGTTTGAAAAGGGGATTAGAAAAGAGATAGAGTCAAGGCATCAATTTACATTTCCTCTTTCAAAAGTAAGACATAAGTATATAGTTCTGAATAATGCGATTAGCTTAAAATCTAAAAAATAGATTCCATCTATCGGAAATAAGAATATATATATATATATATATATATATATATATATATATATATATATATATATATATATATATATATATATATATATAATGTTGCAGTTTGAAAAGGGGATTAGAAAAGAGATGGAGTCAGGGCATCAATTTACCCTTTCCTTTTCAAAATTAAGACATTAAGTAAATTGTTCTGATTAATGCGATTAGCGATATTTAAAATCTAAAGAATAGATTCCAGCTATCGGAAATAAGAATATATATATATATATATATATATATATATATATATAATGTTGCAGTTTGAAAAGGGGATTAGAAAAGAGATGGAGTCAGGACATCAATTTACCCTTCCCCTTTCAAAAGTAAGATATAAGTATACAGTTCTGAATAATGCGATTAGCGACTGTAATCAGCTAGAACACTTGAGCATCTCCTAAATTTTTTATTTTCCAGGCTCTTCACTTTGCGTAAATCCAAAATCTTCTTTATTAATTTGACAGTGTGTACATTTCAGATATTGCCGAGATATATATAGTTTTAAGAACTTTTGTTTTGAAAAAATAATTTTTAAAAAATGCAATAAAAAATGTTTGTGAGAATAATTTATTTTCCATCTGAAAGCAGAAATTGTATCTTTGGTTTCTATTTCATAAAATTTCCGTATTTAGTAAGTAGAATATTTGAGATTAAACAATTATGCACTTAATTTTTCAATTCGGAATAAAAACTTTAGAAAAAGCATGAATCCAGTTGAATTATTTAAGTAAACTGCACGTGTAAGGTTTCACATGCATTTGAGTTGAATTTTTGAAACTAAAAAACTACCATTCTTTCTTTTTGTTGTTGTTTTAAAGAAGCTAATATAAAATGAAAATAAATATGATATTATGCTTCAAACGAGAGTGTAATCAGATTAATATAATGCAATTGTGCAGTTTAAGTTGCACTTGTATAAGTTGCATTTTTGAAATTAAAGAAAAAATATATAGATATTATTCCTTTTATGTTTGTTTAAAGAAGTTAATACAAAATGAAACAAAAATATGATATTGTATATTTAAACAGAGTGTTATCAGATTGATATGATGCAATTATATAATTTAAATGTTGCTGTATTTATTTAGACTATTTTGTTTGCATTTATTATGAAATATTTAAAGAAAGATGTAATTTACAGTAGATTTTGATTTGCTAATTTTACAATTACCTCATATCAAAAGTTTTGCCCGAGTGACAACTGTTTCGGAGATACCTCTATGTATTATCTCGCGAACAGCAATTGTATTAAAATTGTACATTATGTTATATATGAATTATACTATGTTAAGTTTTGAACTCTTAAAATTGCTAAATATTTATTTTTGTTAAGTATTTTATTTGTAAGCTAAATTTCCAGTTGTATTTATGATTTATATATGTCACCTTTCCACTTGAGTGCCATTGTGGGCAAAGTGTTTCGGTCTTCTACTGAAATGTTAGAAGTCGCGTAAACTCTTGCTCATCAAGCATGAACCAGTATCACCATATACATTTCGATGTTCTGTATTTCTCTTCATTTCACGACCCCGCTTTGTAACTGTATGTATGTCGTCTGCGTTGCAAATAAAACAATAAAATCTTTACATGGTCTTTCTTTTCCTGGCTTCGTTTGCTTTCATCTGAAGTTATTTCGTGTAATCCTATCACAGTTAGGAGACCTCGACTCACAGATTGCAAGAAAATTCCATTCTTACTGTAAAGGATAAACTTGGTGAAAATGGAGGAAAGTTTGAATTGCTCCTCCGCTGCATTCAGTAGAATCATCTTTTGATTGTTGTACATCCAAGAGCCAAAACATTAAAGCCACTTTAGAGTTTGGTTTGGGTTTGGAGCGCTACAGTCTGAAGTGTTGCTCATAATGTCTATTGAGACCGGGGCAAGCTACTTAACTCCTTAAGGCAGCGCTTTACTCAGCCTCCGATATGACGAAACTAATGTTAAGTGAATGGAGAAGTTATCCCTGGTTTAGAAAATTACATTTAGTATTTTCAGAATTTTTTTTTCTCTCGAGATACTTGATACCTTAATAAATGAAGGCTCTTTTTGAGATTTTTATTTTTCATTCAAAATCTAATTTTAAAAGGTAATTAAAATTTTCAATTGAAGAAATAAGCGGTACTTGCGTGCACGCTTGAGTTAACTCAAGATCGCTAAACTGGCCAAACTCTGCACACTCGAGATAATTCGATCGGCATTGTACTTTATGTTGCTATATTATTTCACACTCGAATGCAATCCACTATTATTATTATTATTTATGTTTTAAAAGTATAAATAAGTATTTTTATTGATAATAATGTTTATTCTGAAATGAGAATTCGAAAGGAAAGATAAAAAAAATCCATGTGCGTGTAATATTACAATATTCGACTATTTTCTGCAATGTTATCAAAATCCAAAATTTCAAAAAAAAATTTTGATTATTTTTGTAATTTCTTGGCAAGACAACGTTCTAAATTATGTTTTTTACATTAAAGAAATTCATTTTTTTTTTTGCTTGCCTTTTTAAAAAAAAAACTGTGCTTTCAGAGATTAAAGCCGATTCTGAAATGCTGCGAATATCCATGCTAGGGGTGGGATTCGATCCTGTGAACTAGAGCAACACACTACCTAAAATTTAGACATTTGAATAATTTTCTTAAAAAATAATAAAAACTGGACGATTCGTTTATTAACTCTTGCCACGTGAAGAACATTTAAATTGCTTTCTCAGTGGTTTTAAATCATTTAGAGAATATTTTTTATTTCACACAATCTAGTGAACTTTTGAGGATTTGTGTTGATAAGGGACCACCCACACTTTAAAAAAATCCTTTTTGATAATCTTGTATCATAAATAGCTGGATATGTTTTTCAACTTTTGAGTAACACTGACTATTAGCAGGAATTGTGTAATGTATTTAAAAATAGTTTATGCATTAAAAGAGATAAAAGGACTTTTTTAAACACTGCAGATATATTTTAAGAATATTTTCTTTAGAATTCATACATTTTATATCAATATCTTATGAAACTTTAAAAAAAGTATGTAGTTTTCCCGAAGGACTATAATGGTACAAATTAAGTTTTAAAATTTCATTTGACTACTAGATATGAATGTGTAAACGAAATACTAACTACACATGCACAATTTTTACCTAAACTGCTATTATATAATTTTGTAGATAATACTACAAGGCAGCTTATTTTTAAGAAGTCCAAGTTTATGTATTATGCCCTATTGTGGAAATAGTTAGTAAAAGAATAATAACGTAATTAATACAGGAAGGTACAAATGAGAGAAGTCGAGAAGTCTTGCCGTTGACGACCATATATTTTACAACCCAACATTTAAACATCATTACAGATCTGTTTATTCTATTTTGTTATTTTGGTTAAGGTTACGCAATGTTAGTTCTTGGATAGATTAATACTGCAAGGCTAGTATCATGAGGTCAGAGAAGATGGCGTCCGAGGAGTGCTAAAAAGGATGGTTCAGTCTGCTGACGCTGGTTCTTTTTTATGTCCTTTCGTTTCTGTTATTTTCTGCCAATTGCGCCGTGGAGACAGACACTTGCACGATATCATTTTCTATAGAAAAACTGCTAAAGAATTTGTTCTGTCTTTAGATATTTAGTAACCGTAATTAGGTCTGAAAACTCTAGTTTACTAAAATTTCCTTTGGCCATAGGTTTCATATGCAGTAGTCTCAAAGGGACACATCACTTTAAGCAACATTATATAGAATTTTTGGCCGTTTCCAAGTTTGCGGGGACCCCGGAACCCAGTTCAGTGGGGACGCCACGCGTGGGAGATATCCCCAAATTCTAGAACCCTATTTTCTGGCAAACTTTGGTCTTCTTTTCGGACTCTTCCACCATCCCCTAAAAAAGGTGGGGGTGTGAATCGGCGCCTTTATTTTAGGATATTGGGGGAAATGACACGTGATTTGAATATCTGACCCTTATTGATTCCTGTAACTAACAATATTCCAAGACCTCTGAATTTGGATTTTCTAGCATCCATTTCAAGTCTTTGTCCATTTCGGCTGTGCTCTGGAAGTTTGTCCATTTTGGCTGAGCTCTTGTATTTTTTTTTTTTTCTTAAATTTAATACTGGAGTTCACACCAATACAGTTGAGGGCTCAATTAAGTTATCCTTCAGCACAGTTAGCAAGTGTGAAAATCAATTTGATTCGTACCTTTGTGAATTTATGTGGAGGAAAATGAAAGAATTAAAATCCGCAAGATGCTTTTCAGGATCTTTTAAATCAGATCAAACGTATATATACACCAACAACTCACGATACTTAAATTAGGTTAGCTCATTATTTATTTTATATTTTATGCTTAATTTTCGAAGAGTAACAACTGATGTTATATTTCACATTTATATTTTTTTTATTTATTGCTTTTTGAACTTTATTCAAAATTGTGTCTTAATTTAATACAAAAGGAAGAAGAAATATTTTTAAACTATATTATTTTATAGTGTATTACATTGTTAAAAGTGATACTAAAGAAATTTATTATTTATTTAAAACATTTACTCCGTTCTTATATTTCCATTTTAAGCTAATAATTTCGAGAAGTAATTTGTACCGTACTTTATTACTTTTTAATCTTTTGATAGTTTTAAAATAATTTCATTAAATAGAAACCGTATTTTATAAATATAACTAAATATTTTATAAGCATAATTGCCTAAATATAACCAACTAATGCTTATATTTTGCTTAATTTGCACTTATTGCAAAAATTCCGCACTGTTTAGTTCAATAAACAGTACAAAAGCGCCTTTAAATATCTTAAAAACTCAAATTTAAATTTGTATGCATCTTAACAAAATTTCAAACCTTTTTTTGTTTAAAATATGCTTTGAAATTGGGTATAAACTTAATACACAAATTGTAAACATCACTTGGCGACAATTTGGCGATCACTTGTACAAAAATAGAGCCAAAAACATGGTGACGGGGCCCCCGGAACTTGTAATTTACCTAATTTTTTTCTATATATCATATTTTTTATAAATTATTTTAGCAAATACATGGAATTTTCAGCATTTGTTCTCTATTTTTATTTTATTAGTTTTGTCGAATTTATTTTGGACGGAAAAGTGAGAGCTCGTTTCAATTTTTTTTTTAATTTTTTTTTGACACACTAATTTAGAAAAAACATTGTGCACTAATTTAGAACAACACAAAGTGAGTTTCATTAATAAGTTTTGCTTTTTTGTAAAGAATTAAATTATTAAGTATCATTCTCCACCTATTTAAATTCTTAAAATTATCAGAAACATTACACTAAGGTACTAGTATAAGAACTAATAATTAAAAAAAAAACTTAAAATAATGTTTATAAATTCCATTTCAGATGCTATAAACGCCAAATAAAAAAGAAAAAGGAAGGTGGAGTTTCAACGTAGGTCTATAACGCATTTACTGTGAAAATTTGAAATCAATACGTGCAATAGGCTTTTTTTATTTCTTTACAGTTCTCGCATGTTGAATAAACAAAAATATCAGTGATATGCATTTAAAGTTTTTATAGTGCTCTTAAAATCTATGATATTAAATTCATAGGTTGTATAATTTTACAGGTTCTAAATCAAATATTTCAATGGGATTTCTTTTAAACAATTTTAAAATGTCCAAAAAATTTTTAAATATAAAAATTAAAAAATTAAATTTTTTGGGTTTAAAGGTGATGTATTGTTTCATCAACAAAAATAATTCAGTATATCATCATCATTATGACTTTATTCTCAGAGTATTATTTACTAAATCGAATTCCTTAACTTTTACTTTCAGTTATTATCTCGATATTGTATTCTAAAGCGACTCAAAATCAGTTGATTTAGAAATTTTCCGGTTACATCGGAAGTGACGTCAAATCGCGTCACCTGGACGATCCATTTCGTGCCTTATCTCGTTCCTCTCTTCCACCACCTTCCCTACTGTTCCATTTATCTAATCTTTCCAGGCCATTGTCATCCTTACAGTGCCTCTAAAATCCATTTTGTCACTTCCACTGCACGCAGTTTCTCATTCAGGCCCTCTCGGAGAAATTCTGTGCCGATTCTTTACTTCTGTTTAGACAGTAAAGGGAAACTTTAAAAAAAAAAGCTGGATGGAATAGTAAAAGGAATAAAAAAAAGTCGGATAAAAATTATTTATCATGCAACTAAAGAAATTCTAAAAGAAATAATATATTATATGTTATGAAAAGATATTTTAGTTAATGACATCAATAAAAAGTTAGTGTATCTTAATATTAAAAAGAGTTTTCTAACTCTGAAATCTGGCAACGTCATAAAAGATAGAATAAGGCGATTTCACGCAGTAGGGCAAATTCTCAAATTATGACAATTCTGGCTTTAGTTTCATACGGAAGGGCAGTTTATTGTTTGTCTATTGGCTGTTGTACTCATGAAAATGAATGGGAGGGGCATTATAGTAGTTCGTGACGTTGCAACAAATTGCCTTATCACAGCAAAAAGAATTGTTCTTGTTTACGTTATGTTTTGATTCTTAAGGGGAGTATTTACAATTAAGCAAACCTAAAAGCTAAAATCTTTGTTGTATTTTGACTTTGCATAACTTTTATTATTGATATTTAAATTGAATAAAATTTTCAGCATTTGTTCTCTATAGTTATTTAATTATATATCTCAACTTAATATTTTATCTGTTTAGTAAGAAATTTTTTATGAAAGGAAATAAATGTAAGTGTTTATTTCTAAATTCTCAAAATTTTGCTTACACTCTGCTCTCAAGCTTACAACGGCATATTACGAGTTTCATTAATAATTATTGTAATTTTGTAAACTCTTATCATTAGGCATGAATCGCCACCTATTTAATTTTTAAAAGTTTTCAAAAATTTTTCTCCAACAGAATAAATTTTTCAAAAATTTAAAATGTCGTACAAAAATTTCAATAAAAAATCTCCAAATACCAAATAAAATTAAAAACTAAGAAAAAAGTAGGAAAAATAAAATAACAACCATAGAGTTTGCAAAGAAAAAAATGAGAAAAAATAAAAGTTACGGAAGAAAAAACAGTGATGATGCATTTACATTACTGAGTACTTAGTTGTGTTAAATGTATAAACAAACAACAGCTAGTTGATTTAACTGTACTACTATAATGCACTTACCTTGAAAATTTTAAAATAATATATATACAATAGTTTTTTATTTAGAATGCGCGTAAGTACAAAAAACATCATTTTGAGCAAAATGCATTTAAAGTTAGGGTTTTATATATTTTTAGAAAAATTATTGCAAATTACTCTATAATTGTCCAGTTGCACACATTATCCGACCTTCTTCTAATGCTTTTACTTGTGCAGCAGTTTTGGTTTTCTTTATTGCTCTTCAAAACTCTAATGTACTCATCTCAGCAGCAGAAATACGCTGTTGATCATTGCTATATGCAAATATTTTTACATTATTACCTATTTTGTAACCAAGTTCACTCATAACTCTTATTCGACCAACTTGACCCTCGTTAAAAATACAAACAGCTTTATTAACAGCTATCTGGACTATATTTGAGCCACATCCGAACGTTTGGGAGCATAATTTTCATATAAGAGTGTTGAAATTCTTAATGGGATTAGTGTGTGTGTATCCTCAATATTTTTTGAGTAAGGATGGCATGATGAGATCTTTAGAAATATCTTTTATAGCATTCATTACAGGAGGAGGTATACAATTTTAAAGTTTGTATAATTGCAGAAGTCCCAATGTACAAACTCTCCAAGTGCCCCACGAATCTTCTTGAAACCCTAAATAACAAAATGGGTGAGAAGGTTCTATGTCTGTAGAATGCTTGTGATAAAATATAACCCATCCAACTTTCTACATATCTCTAATTAGAGTTTCTTTATACAGAAGCTGTTCGCACATTTTTAGACGATTTTGGTTACCGGTATTAAAAAATAATTTATTGCAAAATAAATAACTGCAATTGTACTATGTTTTTAAAAGTCAAAATTATGGTCTGACTTGAGAGGTATATTTTTATTCAAAATGACTATTTTAACGAAGCAGTGGTTCGAAGGCTATATTTATGCTCTTCCCAAAGATAAATATTCATATTCCGTTATCCAAACACGATGTGAGAGTGATGATTTTGGGATATCTAAAGGGTCGATAGGTAATATCGTCTAAAAGAAAGGAAAAAATGTCAAATTGGAGCCTCAAGTGGGACAAAAATTATAAACAAATATTCAAGAAAAAAACGAACATCTTCGACTATTGCAAAGGTACGTTGTTTAATGTTAAAAGAAAATCCCCCTAGTCAAAGGACAGTTGCAAAATCATTAAAATGCTCGGTGTCCACTGTAAACAAAATGATAAACGTTGATTTAAATCTTAAGAAAGCGAAAAAACGCAATGTGCATCGTCTTTCTCTAAAGCATATCGCTGAACGCAGGACACGCTGCAGAATTCTGTATGAGAAACATTTATCCAAACAAAAATGGAAAACAACTGTCATAAGTGTATCATGGGTGTATTTAAATGACTGCAACAAAAAAAGAGCCATTTATCATAAAATGGGAAAAATTTAATTACAAGGTTTAAAGAATCGACATAAAGTTTTTTCTAAGGGATTCATGATTGTTGCTGGTTTTTCATATAATGGCAAGTTAAAAATAAAAAGAGCTGAAAGAAATGCCAAGATTAACTCCAAATACTATCAGGAACATATTTCATAGCCAATTTTTCTGAATGAAATACCATTGCTTTACCCGCAGTGCCATCAGTCTGTGGAACTCCATCAAGGCAAAGCTAGCAGTCACACATCAAAATCCACTGTAAATTTCCCAAAAGCAATGGAACAAAAAGCCCTTCACTGATATCCCTACTAAACCTCCCGATGTATCAACTATGGATTTTTTGTGCTTTCGGACTTTTAAAATCTGCATTGCCGAAACGTCGTCCCACAACCCTTACAGGACTCTGGAAAGCTGTTCAGGAGGAATAGAAGAAAATTCTTCTGAGACTTCAAAAGGCACTATTATCCTGGAAATTACGGTGTCGCAAGATAGTTCAGAATAAGGGCTATTAAGTAGAACATTTCACACACAACAATTTTATGTAATTTAGCTTTGCGACTACAATATACACCGTTTAAAATATGTGTTAACAGCCTCTCTAGCATTTCCATAATGTACTGTTAGTTTATTTATAACATCATCTGTAAGTAGACCGCATAAAGAGTCACCTCACTCATTTTTCAACTCGAGCAATGTATACACGTAAGTAGTAAACAATGTACTTGAAAAAGATAGAAGTTAGCAGCATAACTCCTGCTGAAAATAAAATAACAACCATGGAGTTTACAAAGAAAATAATGAGAAAAAATAAAAGTTAAGGCAGAAAAAACAGTGATGATGCAGTTACATTACTTAGTTGTGTCAAATGTAAACAAACAACAGCTAGGTGATTTAAATGTACAAAAGCGACTATGTTTATGTGTTTACAAAATTCATGTTATGTGTAAACAATTTTATGCGTTCTAAATAAAATTTTTACATTCGGTTTATTTAAATGATATAAAAATGTTAAAATTTTCTAAAATTGTTAAAAAAAAAAAAAAAAAAAAAAAATATTGATTTTTGGAATTTTAAAGGTGATTACTCCCCTTAAGTTTACAAATATTATGGAACTATTGTGAATAAATACGTTCGTTTTATAAGCTACGCACTTTTATTGATCCAGTTTATACATTATGAACGTTCTTAGTGCTTTTGTGGTTAACCCTAAACTACTCTAGTGAAGGCCATTTACGGTAATGTCTTTAAATTTTATTCTTTAATAACACATTGTTGTAAACATTTTTTACACATGATAGACATGTTACTAAGAACCCAAGCCTAATCTAATGTGTGGTTTTTAAACTATGCATACTTTTTTACATTGTCTGGGATTCTTTTTCCTTTCCTTAGTACACCGTTACTTCAAGAAACAAAACTATTGTAACGGTGTGATTTAGCAGTGTGTCGATATCAAAGAACTTTGCTTTGAGATGTGGACTTCGCTTGTGTGGATACAAAAGGATTGTTTTCCCCGGCACCACGATGTCTACACTGCTGTGTCCTATAGTAGAGGAACAATATACCAGACAACCCGGCACCTTCATTGACAGCCAGAAATATGATCATTGGAACGACAAAGGATTTGCCGCTACTCAGATGTAGCCGCTAAGAATTCCAGGGACCCCTGGCTTTGAAGCCGATGATTGTTTAACCCGGACCAATCCAGTTGTTCCAAGGTGAGGTCATCGCTAGGTGATCCAATAATGAAATTGTGGGTGAGGCCCCTCTCTTAGAGTCCCCTCCCCTAAAAAGAGACGAGAGAAGACTTGTTTTTTAGAAACGTTAGTTAGCTAGCAACCAGCTAATTCAGAGGTCGCCTTGACCAGTCTCGCTACCGGAGAGTTTTTTTTTTTCCCTATAATCTCATTTTGGGATCTTTTCTTTAAAGAGTAGCCCGCATCGGCTAACTCGGAGGTCGCCTCGACCAGTCTCTACATCGGAGTTTTATTTAGCGAAATCCCGACTTGGGATATATTTCTTGCTGAGATTGAAATGATACCCTGTGCATTGGGTTTCCTTTTCTAATATAATCCTCTTCAGGATTGTTTGCATTTTTCCTTCGGAACTCTAACTGTGCTTTGATATTCTACCAGTACTTCAGTGAACTTTCGCGAGAGCTACCGAATTGTTTCTTCCGTCGGATCCCCAATATTTCGGCAGAGACTGATTTTATTTTAGGCACCAGTCTCTACTCAGGCCTACGTGTACTAATCACTTACCTGTGATCGGAAATTTGTTTTTTTTTTTTTGTGTGTAGTTGTCAAATGATGTATATAGCAGAAGTGTAAATAAATTCATTAATCAAGATACACCTGATTCTTCCTTGTGTCACCTGAAATAGGGACCGGATTAGTTACACTATCTTTCAACTCTAGGAAAAAACAAAAATGTGCAAATGACAATTCTGATGACGCACCATCCAATCAAAAAAATTTTTTTTAATTCTACACTTTAATACCCATGCAGAGAGGTTAAACGATATCTACATCAGATTTTTTGCCTTTTAAAACATCTTGCCGATTAAGCAATAAAGCTTTACATAAATTATATCTTTGAAAATTATATTTTTATTAATTTAATATGAATTGAACAATTATTTTTACAGCATTTATTTCTGAATTGTCAATTTATTCTTTGTATAGTTATGTTTTATTTAATATTGGACTTACATTGCGTATAATATGTTTAAAATTAATGTAAAAATCAACGATGGATATGTAAGAAAGAGCATTTTATATAAGCTATATAGACAATTCATTTAGGATCTCTAAATGCATATTGTCGAAAATGTGTACTTATTAAAAATAATTATGAATAGAGAAATACTTATTACATTCTTGGGAACTCACGCATTATGTAGCAATTAATCTTCTCATTGATTTTTTGACAAATAGCTGGTGAATTATAGTTTTACCATTCTGTCATTTTTAATTCTATGTAGAAAATAAAAGGTATATAATGTAATCCCGATAAATTTCAGGGTTCAAATTTCCAAGAAAACTTTCTTTTTACCTTGACTGACATTATTTTGACCATTTTAAGTGTTATTTTAGTGTGTACGTACAAGGAATCTTTAATTCTGAAACTTTAAATTATCATTTTGACTATCCTTGAACTGGTAATGACAAATTAACTCGTCTGCGCATACAAATGTATCTAGCGTAATTCAAAAATTATGAGGTATAGAAGTTCCATATTTTGTATTTGCGACTGTTATAACATCAATATGTGCATTTCCATTTTTGGCTGTAATTTTCACTATATGCCAATGGATGTAACGTGAAATTTGAATAAAGAACTTCTTCTTCTGCTCAGCGTACGTGATATTGCAGATCATGAGACTTTATCGGTGTTTATGTAGATTTTACGCTTTTTTAAAAGTGTTGCCATATTGCACTTGAACTAAATCAGAATATATATATATATATATACATATATATAATATATATATACTATATTATATATTATATATATATAAATATATATATATATATATATATGTATATATATATATATATATTATATATATGTATATATATGTATATGTATATATATGTATATATATATATATATATATATAAATATATCTATATATATATATATATATATATGTATATATATATAATATATATGTATATATTTATATATATATTATATATATATATATATATAAATATATCTATCATCTATATATATATATATATATATATAACTCAACTGTCATTAATGCTACCGATGGACACAATGCAACACAAAGATATCAAAGTTTTCATATGCAATTCTAGTAATGTTACTTAAACAATGCACACAATGCTTTTTAAGGTGATTTTTTTAGAAAACAAAAATAAAATCCATTACTTACAAAGAATAATTTTGATATTTTACTGTTAATTACTTTCTAGTACAGAGTGAAAAAATTACTGTAATTGCTAAAAATTTAGTTTAAAGCGAAGTATCTGTATAAAAGGAAGTCTCAATGTTACTGGCCGGACGATATCTGAATAGTAAAGAGTTGCTATTCGGCACCAGAGTCCGCGGGTTTAAATCCCGTTGCTGACTTGGATGTTCGTAGCCACTCAAAATTGGCTTTAAGCAGTAGGTCTACGTCTCACTAGCCCTCGTGTGAAAAGTAGACCGTAGAGCTCCAAACCAAAGCAAATGAAATATTACCATTGTTAACGCTTCAAGTCTCCGACAGATGGCAGTACTTACGCTCTAACATAGTGGGTAACTTAAGAAACGAAACCTACTTCAAATCTTGAATGTACAAACTATAATTTTGATGCCGCATCATACAAAATAAAAAAAGAGATTTAATATAACAAACACAGCAGGAAGTTATATGATGCCCACATCAGATTGTTTTTAAACTGAAATTAGAAATTGAAACATTTAAACATAATAATTTGCTTTATATGAAATGAAATGCAGAAAAAAAATAATTATGTATTTCTGTACACTTATGAATAACTTTGCTATATGCATTTCAATAACCGTTTTTTTTTTTTCTTTTTTTAATTTTTTTTTTTTATAAGCTATAGACTAGTTTAAATTTCATATGTGTAGATTTCTAGTAATGAAGTCATGCAGTTTTTCATAGAATACAATCTCTTCAAAAAAAAAAAAAAAAAAAAAAAATACGTCAAATAGTAATAATGGTAAATATTTTTATTGTTAACTTTGTGTCTTAATTATGGAGCTATCGCCGGAGAAGCTTAATTTTAACCACATTGATTCGAGGATACCTGCAGTTCTCTTGTAGTCATGTATAATGTGTTATTGTGAATCCTAATTGTTGTGTAGTCCTCGTTTATATTTGAGTATTTACCTGTGATAAAATGTATAGTGGTATTTATTTTGATTGCGTTGTGTAAAAGTATTTTAGTACTAAATTTAACCACAGGTTCTGAGAAACTACAGACATAAAATATGAAAATAAACTAAAATCTAAATTAAAAGCATCTGAAACCAGCTTAAAATAAAAAAAGGAAAATTTATTATAAAGATATATATATATATATATATATATATATATATATATATATATTATAAAGATATATATATATACATCTATGTACACACAATCTGATTCTATCTTCCTAAAGTTTACTTTATCCACACCTTCAAATTAGGTGCCACTCTAATTTAGTTCGGATAATCATTTTCATCACTTAAGTAAACATGTAAATGTAAGAGAGAGGACCTAGTCTCAATTTCAAATATATGTAAAAGAGGGTACCTTTGTGAGTTAATATGGTGTGCCCGGAACACTGCTGATTGAGGGCTGATCAGGATTGGGTATGTATAGATCTTCCGTCGGTCTGGTCAGGGGCTTCCTTCTGTGTGTTTGGGGTGCGGCCGTAATATTTGATACAGGAACACTTCCCGTCAGACTTGTCTGCTCGACTGGACTCTCGAACACTTTCCGTCGGACTTCTGAACACCTTCAGTCGGACTTGTCTAGTCGACCAGGCTCCCGAACACCTTCTCTTTTTATAGATCTTTCTTATTTTAATAATTTCATCCTTGTCCCCTCTTCCTTTTTATAGTCCAATCGGGATAGTTGTAAGAATCTAGTTGGTCTGCTTAAACTCCGCCTTGAGACCGCCAACGTGGAAAACCTTATCCCTTCTAATTGGGCACTGTCCCTTAAGGACTCATAAATAACTCCACAAAGGTACATTCTTATTTAATGTCAAGTACGTAGACGAGATTCTAATCTGGGACTGGGATCAGAACCCCGCCCGAGACCACCGTACAAGACAACATTATCCGTAGAATATAATTTTATGGTCCTCTCTCTTTTAAAAAGGTGGGATGAGGTCAGATTTAGATCCCGAGCATTTTTCTTCTTGTATGAATGAATCAATTATATTCCTGATCTAAATCGCGTCATCACACTAATAAATGTATACATGTAAGACACGAGAGTGATCTTTGTAAATCCACACATATACACAAGAGTTAACAACTTTTACAAATCTTTTTTGGATATAAATATTCTTTTGCCTGGAAGAACATTTTCCTACGCATAATCTAACTTTATGTAGTCTAACAGTACCGGAGTGCAGATCGAATACCGGCATAGATGTTCGCAGTTGGCTTCAAGCAATAGGTCCTGATGTAACCCGATATAAAGTCCTTGTTTTTCTAGAGAATGACAGTGGCGCTACAAACCTAACGCATTATAAGAATAACGACTGCATTTAAAAAAACTTATTAACGACTGTATTGACGAATGTATTAACAAAAACAAATACTGGGTGTCCATAATTACGCTTCCCTACTTTAAAGTCTACAGTCGAAACTGTGGTTCAGAAAGTTATGAAATGTTGTGTAAGACATATTGAAGGGATAGGTATTTATTTGAGGGAATTAAAAATATAGTTCAAAATTTCACTACCAGAGAGCGTTTTATTGATAAATTACACATTTAACCAGCAGTTACTCTAGTTAAAAAATTTATTAAAACAAGACAGGCTTAACATGACGGCTATCATTTTCAACTACCGTCTGTAATTGTAATGTAGCATTTTCCACAGTTGATCGCTGTGTATCCGTGGAAATACTCGGTTGTCTGGGAGCGATCTGCATCATTGCTATTGAATAAAATTGTTCCAGATCTGCAATCAAGTTCGTGCCTCACAATTTTTATGCAAGATGGAGCTCCTCCACACATTGCCTTCTTTAAGAATGGTATCAAAAACCATTTTATAGAATATCGAATCAGCAGCGACTTTCCTAATGTGGGGCCAACCCAATCTGCAGACCTTAACCCATGAGACTTTGAGCTTTGAGGCATTTCAAGCATCTATCAGTCTTGTGACGCCTTCAATGTTCTTGAGTGAAGCAGTAGCGTGAAGAAGGTTCAAAGAATTAACAGAATTGGAAATCACTTTTATTTATCTGCGGTAAATAATTGCTATATACAAAGGGATTCTAATATCCCAAAACAATTCGAAATGCAAAGGATTGTTGCTTGCATAACATTTCCCTGACGATCACAGTCGTAAAGAAAGATTAAATATTCTCACACAATGGGGAGGCTTTTCCAGAGTGCAAAACGAACCCAATCTATCCCCCGTTCGGTGTCCGAGACCCTGCCGTTCTTTATATGAGTGGACCTAACGAGTCTCCCGAACGTAGTTTCTAAAAAGCTGGCTTAGGTCAAAAGTCGCAGAGGGCTCAATGAGATCACAGCACCTACGTAAAAAATTTCGAAAAGCCCCGTGTCGCAAAATTCTAGGCTTTTTATACCTTCGGGTCAGTTACGATCCAGACAACCGCTTCCTAGTCAGTTACGATTCCAGTTACCTGAGAATTCCAGCTAAGGTTACAGCTAGTTAATTAGCCGAATTCTCATTCGCTAGCTGTCCCGTTTCGGAATTCTCGAGGCAATACTCCAGAATCATTACCATGACCGATATGGGTTTTTCGCCTATTCAATCAAACTGTCAACATCCCAGACACTGCATCGCCTTGCTATTGTAGTCTGTTAAGCAGGTGGGGCCCATCTCAGCTGATTTCTGTTGTTAGTGTTCTGTAAGGGGGACTTCACAGTCTCTATAAACCGATATCTATACCTGATCTGAAAGACAGCATTTCTCTGGGTACACTTCGGTGAACTTTATAACATGCTATCTGGGGATGTCAAATGGTAGCTGAAAATGATGGCCGTTGCGTTGAATATATCTTATTATAATACATTTTTTTAACTAGGTTTGGTTTGGTTTGGAGCGCTACGGTCTACTGTTTTGCACACGAGGGCTAATGAGACCGGAACCTATTGCTTAAAGCCGATTCCGAACATTTTTTTAACTAGAGTAAATGTTTACTAAGTGTGTAATTTATCAAAAGAATAAACCCTTTTAACGGTGAAATTTAAAGTTAACTTTTTATTCGCTCAAACAAATACTCCTCCTTTTGTTATGTTTTACACAACATTTCCTAACTTTCTGAACACTAGTTTCGACTGTAGACAACTTTAAAGTAGGTTAAGCTCAGTTATGGACACCCTGTAAATTAACAAATATAAACATCGGTAAAATTAGGTCATTAACATATAAAAATACATAAAATACAATAGAAAAATATAGGGATGTCGGAACTGTATTTTAACACACAAAGTGAATAAATGCACATAAAAGTAACAAAATATGACAACGTGTCGATGTAGCAAATCAGAAAAGGAAAGAAATATTTAATACACTTCAATAATTTTAGTAACTTGGATTAATTTCATACGTGATTGATTTCAAATACATTATTTAAAATATGTAATAATCGTAAATCCCTGTGACAAGATATTTCTTGTTCCGGAGAGTGAGTAACTTTTTCAAAATTATAAATGCTTGATGGAAAAGAATTAACATGTAAAAAGTAAATAGTAGTTCCATACTCTATGGATTTATATCTTAGAATCTACAAAATTGGAGGATTTTTTTTTTCAAGATACAGTCTGCAGCAGCGGGGGGGGGGGGGTGGGGGGGCAACCTTTTTTTATTTGAGACTATAATTTTGTGACAACAACACTAACTTGCATTTGAATGCATTTACTGCACTAATCATGTCAGCGATATGCTGATTTTCCCCTTGTATTTTTAAATTTAATTCATTCAACTTTGCCGTTATATCTGTCCAAAATCCGAGGTAGATTAGCCAATCCTTATTTTCTAATTGCTCGTAAAATTCGCCTCTTGATGCAATAAATTCCTTTATTTGTGGCAAAAGCATGATAAACCGCTCAAGTATTTTACCTCTGCTCAGCCACCTCACTTCAGTATGTAAAAGAAGATCTGTGAACTGAACGTCCTCATCTTCTAAAAGTAATTTAAACAATCTGTGTTGCATAGCTCCCGATCTTATGGAATTAATAATTTTTGTTACTATCGTAAATACGTGTTGAAAACCGATTGTTTTTGCGCATAACATTTCCTGATGTATGAGGCAATGATAAGAAATAAATTTAGGGAATAAGGAATCCTGTCTACATAAGGCAATAAATCCTTTTTTCTTACCAGTCATCGCTGGTGCCCCGTCTGTTGTAATTGACGATAACTTTTGTACAGGTAATTTTACATCTGTTATATACTTTTTAAAAGTAGAAAATATATCTTCTCCTCTGGTGCTTCCCTTTAATGGCAGAACTTTAAGGAATTCTTCTTTTGTTGTAAAATCAGAAAATACCATCTTCACGCAAATTGCTAATTGTGATATATTTTTCACGTCTGTCGATTCATCCATCTGTAGCGAAAAGAAAATACAATTTTCCATATCATTTGCTAATTCTGCCTCCAAATTCTCCGCAATTACTTCAATTCTTCTAGCAACAGTTCGTGTTGATAATTGCAACGTGTTTATAGCTGAAACTATCTCTTTTTTTTATTTTTAAATTCTTCAAAAAGTTAATCAGCAGCTTCTAACATGGCTTCTTTCACTAATTCTCCATCTGTAAATAGTTTTTTATTCTTAGCTAGCAAATGCGATATTTTATATGACGCGATCGTTGCTGCTTTACGTTGTTGCAGTGGTTTAGTAAAAACACTTTGCTGGTTAGTTATTGAAGATTTTAAAGAAATAATTTTTTTCTTCTAATTTCAGAGTTCATTGGATAGTCACTATCAAAATTGGTATGAACCGTCTTAAAATGTTGTTCAATATTACTTTTCTTGGGAATCGCAACACTATTATTACACAACAAATACACTTCCTTTTGTAATCAACGAAACAATATAGATGTTCCCATTCATCGTTAAAATAATATGTTCTTTTTCTTTTACATTTATCCATGAAGGGTTTTGAAAGAAAAGAATTATTTCGGATTACTTGGTAGTTTTAAATGCACGGTCTACGCGTGGTCTATTCGAAATACGATCACACACTAACAAAAAATACGTGCGTGTTATTAGATACGCTCAAGGTTAGCAAACTGCTAATCTATGCACAATCCTAAACTCAACTGACTACTTGCTGTATATCGCCGTTTGACAAGAGTAAGTAAATCGCTCTGGCTATCATACATTTACATTAGTCCAGCGAGGGCGCATTAAAAATTGAGCGGGTTCGCCATGGCGCCCGCGGGCGCCGCGTTGCCTACCCCTGGTCTAGTGCTTGTCATGAGATATCAACATAAGTTCCTTTCAGATTTTCTTTTATTTTAATCGCCTCCAGTTTCATGTTTAATTCAGTCGCATGTATAAACGTAACTGATTTAAACGAACAATGCTTACTTGATTTAAGTATTCGTTATAAATGGATCCTACCTTGTTTGAAATCGAGGAATTGAAGTGTAGATCTCCTGGCTCTCAGCTTAGTTCTTTACCATTGTAATGGCGTGGTTAAACGGTGTGTCTACATCAAAGAACTTTGCTTTGAGAAATGAACTTCGCTTATGTGGAAACAAAGGTGTTGTCTCCCCCAGCACCACGATGTCTAGACTTTTGTGTCCTACAGTAGCTGAACAATAGACCAGACAACTGGGCACCTAGACTGACAGCTAGAAAGATGACCATCTAAACCACAAAGGAAATGCCCGACATTGGATCTTCGCCGACACGAAATTCTAGAGACTCCTGGGTTTGTGACCGGTGATTGTCTAGCCCAGACCAATCTAGTTGGTTGAGGTCATCGCCAGATTATCCAATAATGAAATTGTGGGTGAGGCCCCCTCTTTTAGAGGACAAGAGGCCCCTCCCCTAGAAAGAGACGAGATAATTTTTTTAAGAAGTAGTCAGTTAGCTAGCAACCAGCTACTTCGGAGGTCGTCTTGACCAGTTTCTCTGTCGGAGAGTTTTTTCTAGCGAAAATCCCACCTTGGGATATATCTCTTGCTGAGATTGATAACGATACCCTGTGTCTTGAGTTTTCTTTCAATATAATTCTCTTCAGAATTGATTGCATATTCCTCTTAGGAACTCTAACTTTGTTTTGATATTCTTCGAAGATTTGATATTCTTCTGTCTACTTAATTACTTCAGAGAACTTTCGCGCGAGCTACCGAATTGTTTCTTCTGTCGGATCGCCAATATTTCGGCAGAGGTATTATTGTACGTCTCTACTCAGGCCTACGTGTATCGAATCACATACATATGATCTGAATTTTTTTTCGTGTATATAGAAATGATGTATATAGCAGAGGCGTAAATAAATCAATTATTCAAGAAACACCTAATTATTCATTGTGTCACTTAAAACAGGGACCGGATATGTTACTTCATTTACTTACATCAGAACTTTGATTTCCGTTATGTTCTTTGCTAGAAGCCTAACTAAATTTAAAGATTATTTCCTTTTCTTTATTCTTCACTTGGTAACCTACAAATACTTTTTTGATAAAATTCTAAAAAAATTATAAATGTGAGGGAAACTCGCACTTTGCTTGGTCTCCAGTTTAACAACGAATTTTTATTTCTGTTCGTCTAAGCAAATACAGAATTTTAAAAAATCTTTTTTAAAGACATTTTGATCAGAATGTTTTTTTTTTAATCACGTTTAAAAATAATTTTTAATGCGCTTGACATCAGTTTAATTTTATTCACTCTTGAATAATTGAATTTCTTAACAGATTATATGATAATTTACGCTATTGTTCACGTTAATAGCTCATGCTACAATCTTTTGCCTTTCTCCGACATTCCTAACTTGTATCTTGTTTGTAAAGTTTCTGACAACAGTACAGATAAACAAAGAATTCTTAAGTGTTATTTTGTCCAACATTTTTAAGTATCTTTAGGTATATTGTACGTGTACTAATTAAGATCTCTCTACTTTTCTTCTATTATCGATAAAACTAAAGACTGTGAGTAGAATTTTCTCTGATAATTTCGAAATTTTTATAAACTCTAAGAATTTTATTTAATATTATATTCTAAGTAGCAAATAATTCACCTTTTTAAATTTTTATAAAATTGTATTTCAATGATTTAAATATATTTAAAATCATATTCCCATATTCCAGAAGCCAGCTGGTTTCTGGAAAATGGGAAAAATCAATCAAACTTAAAGTCATTGTTCTCTCTTTGTTGCATTATTTTTAAATTTAACATATGACATTAATAGCACTTACGTATATCTGCGAACAGCTGTTTGGTGTTTTTTTAAAGACTATTCTTGATAAAACGAAACGACGTGCTGAATGTCAAAACTACGTCATGGTTTCCATGGTAACTAAGAGATTATTTGGAGTTTTGTGTTCAATGTTGGCATGTTTTTCTCTCTTTTGCATGAGAAACAAATAAATTTAATTTCCTACATAATCAGTTTTCAAAATCAATTGAAGAGACATTAATATTATTTCATTTAATAAATATCTAATTAATAAATTTAATATTTCATTTTGACTGTGATTCGGGAAATAATAATTGGCCTTTGCAATAATAATTGGCTATATTGGCGCTGTTGGCGACCAAGTTTGTTTTTTAATTATCTGCAACCCTGAATCTTCCATAATGGAGACTTGTGATTAAAATAGGGCTTTTCATCCATCGCTGCTTCCTTTTCACTGAACATCTTGAAATCAGACATGTTGCTTTTATTCATAACTTTATTTGTAGCCGTTGTTTCTGGCGACAAAGCGTTATCTGAAGAATCATTAGCTCATCTAAACAATGCAGAACTTCAGGAGTATTTGGTAAAAGTTCATCAAAAATGTCCCAATATTACTCATATCTATGAACTAAGCCAGAGGAGTGTAAATGGATGGCCACTTTTAGTTATAGAGATCACTCGAAATCCAGGCAAACATGAGGAATGTAAGTAATTTATTGTTTGAGTATTTGTACCATATGGTTCATCTTGTTTGTACTGTATCCATAAGTTCTATAAAAATAGCTTACAGTTATTATTAATTTCTTTAAACACTCTCCTATAATCTTAATACTGAATCTAAGAAATTCTTTTTTTAATATCTCGTAACTTAAATTCATAATTAATGTAGAATAATATAATTCTTGACATGATTCTTAAGTAAAGTTAGAATAATTAATCATACACTGGCAATGTTAAATTTGCTATTTTCGTAAATATTTTGTACAATACATTTCTAAACCAAAGTTGCCCATAATTTCTATACCAAAGATTTTGTTTGTATAAGATTTTGTAACAATTGTAAGATAAAATATATCAATAATTTTGATTTTGTGCTAAGACCTCAGTGACAAGTTTTATGTGAAAACTTTATTAATTTCATTTTTTAATACCCATTGTATTATTTATTAAATACTTTCTTTTATTTTTAGTAAAACCAGAATTCAAATATATTGGTAACATGCATGGTAATGAAGTCCTTGGTAGAGTTTTGCTTACCACTCTTGCTGGCTACTTGTGTGATGAATACAATAAAGGGAATGCAGAAATTCAGAAATTGATTAATAGCACTCGTATACACATTTTGCCTTCTATGAATCCTGATGGTTGGGATATTGCTACTCAGGTAACTTTTTTTTTTTTTAATTTATTATTAAATAATAAATAATTGAATTTAGTCTAAAGTTTTAAGGAATTTCATTAAATTCCTTCTCTGTATTTATGCTAACCTTCTTTTACTAACAGAACCATACAGTTTTGTATCAATATGACAAAAGTAACAACATTAGTAGAAACATTTATAAACTTAATGTTTAATTTTTATTTAACACATTCGCTGCCAAATCCACTGTCATAAGTGCATTTTCCAGTGTGTTGATCACGCTCTGGAGAGTGATCAGCAGTGAATGTGTTAAGAGGCTTCAAGGTCTCTTTTTCATGCATTTAAAGATTTAGTTCTAATTTTTTATATATAAATTTCATTAGGAAATTAATTTTATAAATACTAGACAAATTAGGAATTTGAGCTTTTTGATAGGTATTTTACTTTTACCTAAGAGTTAATTTTATATATGATAGATGAATTTTGGAGTTAGCAATTATAACTGTAGCTGATATTACGTATTACATGTTTGTATATACTTCTCAGAGATAAAGCATGTTACTAGTAATGTTTGCTAAAAACATTTAACTGCCAACTGACAAACTCATCTGAAGTTTAAAGAATGTTTATGCCATATATATAAATTCAAAACCATGAAAAGGTTTCTTGTTGATTTTACATACTTATAATAAACTTAAGTTTGTAACCTGAGTGAAGTATTGATAATGTGACCATTTATTTTTTGACTCAAAATGGGACATTGATTTATTTAGATCAAATCATAGGTAGTCAATGAAAAAAAAAAACACTTTTTTAAAGTTATTTATTCAGAAAAAGTTAGTTAGCATAAAAGTTACAATCACAAAATATAGGTACCCAAAATGTTTAGTTATATTTATATTTATCAGAAGAACAAATTTGTTTTAACATAGCTGGTGACGATTTCAAGTAAGAATGAAACTCTTGGCATGTTTTTTTTAAATATTCTCTTTAATTATTAACATCGCCTTTAGAACTGAAATTTGTAACTGGGTTTTCTCAGATGCTTACAATTTGTTCATAATAGAAAATACTCTTTCTACTGGAGCATGTGTAGCATGCAAACATAAAATATATTCAATTACAATAGAAAAGTTTTTATGAAGATTGTTGGAGCGAAAGTATTTGAATACTTCCACCCAACGGGTTTCCGTGGAAACATTTAAATTATTCCATTCTGTTATTTTTTGCGATGTAATGTAATTAGAAATTAATGAAAATTCGTCAAAAATTTCAGTATCTTTATTACAGTTAATATATTGCTTTTCAATTAATACATCCAGAGATTTTTGAATGTCTTCCCATGTGGGGACCTTTTTTAAGTCTGCCAAATAAAATATCTCCATCTCTTTGGGATGACAGCAAGCCCACTGCTCCAGATATTCATGGCTTGTTTTATAAAATTCTGTAGCCATCCTTTTCACAAATTCTTCATTGATATCAGTACCACTATCTTTCAATTTTAACATTAATTGACTGACTTTAAATGGAAGAAACTGATTGGTCTGTTTCTGAGTTAAATTGTCTTTTAATTGATTGAGTTCTTTTGCAGCTTCAATTGCCGATACAGTCTGACCTTCAAGTTTTAAGACAGCTTGATAAAAACTTGCTGATTGAGTGTGTAAAAAATAAAGCTGTAATTTGGATGTGAGATCTTCAAAAAAGTTTTTTAGTAACAGAGGACATTTTTCAATACTCAAAAATTAACTTTTTAATGGCTGATACATTTTTAAAACCCTCTCCAAAGCAGGCATAAGAGCAAGCCATTTGGATTTGCTACAGCCAAGCATTTGTTGATTTTCTGTTTCTGCACAGTTTCTGAAAATGGGACAATTTTTCATCCCACAATAAATGTCAGGGACACAGGGACTCGTAATTGTAAAAAGGGACAGTCCTGTTTAAAACGGGATGTCTGGTCACGTTAGGTATGGATATACGAAACAGCAATATTGGTTGCTTGTTAAGTTTGCAATAAAATGGTTTACATTGTAATAGTATGTTATAGAAAGTTTTGAAAACATGCATATTGAAATTATATATATATATATATATATATATATATATATATATATATATATACATATACTTCTCAGGGGTAAGCCTCTTAGGTGTATTTACTCACCCTAGGTACCCAAATGATCTTCACTATATACTACCTGGGAGTGCTGAGCTTACCTCTGTAGATTTTGATCCTTCCTGGGTTAGGCTACATTAATTATTCAAACCATGACAGATCTTTTGTAGGTCAGCAACAACATTGTAATGGCTTCAGGTTGCTATTGTGATATTATGTTCTTTCTATAGTACCACATAACCTAGGCCATTTCAGAAATACATTTATGTATATATCAATGTATGGACAGTGAAACCCATTTAAGAAGTTTTTCAAGGGCCTAACTCATTAAAACTGCTTTAACAGGAAATCAGGTAATAAGCATTATTTATGTGTATGTATGCATGTGTGCTTATATACATACATATATATATATATATATATATATATATATATATATATATATATATATATATATATATATATATATATATATATTTGTATATATAAATATAAATATACATACAGTAAAACCTACTTAAGAAGGTTTCTAAGGGAATGGAAAGAGAAAACTTCTTAAACGAAATTAATTTTTTTTAAAAACAAAATAATTACATAGATAATGAGGAGAGATTTTTTTTTCTTTATAAAATATATAAACAATCTGTTTGGTTTTTCTCAAAATTTACATTTTTTGCATACTTAAAAAATAAACTAATAAACAACATAATTACCTTATAATATCTTTAATTCAGCTAAGAAATTTTGCTTTAAACACTACTGAAATCGATTTTATAGAAAAAATTGGTTATAGTTTTTTGTTTTTGTTTTTTATTGGCAATTAGTCATTGATAACAGTCCAGCTGTCTTAAGATTTTAAAAACTTCTTCAGGCATATTTAAAATAAAAATGACAACAATCGTTTTCAATCATAAACATTGACCTTTACAAACACAGAGAGAAACCAAGAAAAACAGTAATTGAAAGGCCTCTTAGAATTTTTAGAAATCAACGAGCAAAAACACCAAATGTAAACATGTTCTGTAAGTAAATTTAGAAATGAAAGAAAACTTTAAGCGGGAAAAAGTTTGGAACAAAATTTTATAAACGGGTTATTTTAACATTGTATGAATAAGAGGAAAAATGGGTAACATTGAATTAATTCATTTAGTCAAACCGTGTGGTTATGTATAATAAACAAACACACAAAAGAACAAACTTCTTAATTTCCAAATATATATAAACTAGCATATAGCCCATCATATGACGGGATTAGTAAAATTTTTAATATTCCAGAACTGTTAAGTACCCAATGAGGCAGGTAATAAAATGGTTTGTTTTTTGGCTGAGAATTATCTGGTTCACTCTCAATAGTTTATTTATCGTCATACTCCTCTAGAGTCTCCCGATCCTGTAATGCAGTTTAGAATCACATGGAATTCATTTAGTCAAACCATGTGGTTATGTATAACAAACAAACAAACTTCTTAATTTCCAAATATATATAAATTAAAAGTTAGATATTTAGTAGTCCTCGACTTATATGAAAAGAATTTATTGTTAATACCGATGATAAAATTTTCATTACAACAAAAAATAATCGATGATTGAATTTAAAATTATCACTTATATACTTAATCTATTATTTAAGTCAAATATAAAAGAAAATTATTTGCTTAATATGTAAGTTCAGCGATAAAACGTATGAAAATAATGCACGCGATATTTAAATAATTTAAAACAAGAAATGATTATATGAGATGGTTAAAGGAATGACGTCATAATGCTAGAAAAAAAAATGTTATTTTTACCTATTTATTACGTGAATAAATTGATAAATTTACTCGCCTGCCCTTAGCCGAGGAATCCATTCCAGGTACAACCGCTTCAAAAATTTGCCGACAGACACCTTAGGCTATTATTATATAGGGGATAGCCTCTAATAATTAAAATGCTGTCACAAAAATTTATATATCTATATATTAATAAATGAGTGTATGTATCTCTGTATATAAATACGATTGTGCTTAAACAATGAGAGATACATACATGAGACTGGTATAGGAACTTCTTGTGACACCCTTCAAAACTTCTTAAAGATTTTTTCTTTCCTTTTAAAAAGAAGAACTAATATTTTATTTATTTTACTTTTCAGCCATTTTAACAGATTGTTTTCCTTTGATTTCAAATATTGCTTTCTAAATTATCCACAGATGATAAATTTGTTGTAATTTAACTTAAATAAAGTAGCCAGCAAATGTGTTTTCAAAATTAAAACTGACAACACAGATTCACATTACCTTCATTGTTTTAACACATTATTTAAACTTTTTTTTAGCACTTTGATGTCATTCTGAGAAATATCACATCTTACTAAATATCTTTCTTCAAATTAAGATATTTTGCAGATAATTTTATGATGTCCATCTTGTGAATCATTCAAATATTTCATATTATTTAACTATATAAGAACATTAACTATATAATTTTAATTTTTTTCTTCAATTAATTTTTATTGAATAATAAATATTCTATGATCAATTTTCTAGTCAATTTCTAGTCAGTTCTTTCATTTATTTTAACTTCATTTTAAATAAAATCTTAATTTAAATGAGAATACTGATATAAAATCGTTTGAAATCTTTAAAATTGTGGCAAAGTGAAACCACTTTTGTATTAAAAATGTAACAGAATATATGGTTAAAAATAATTAAAAATATAAAGGAATTAAAATTAAATTAAAATATAATAGGATATATGTGTAACAAAAATGGTGGCTTTAGAATTTATTGTGTTTATACTATTTCTTTTTGTCCTTTTCTGAAATGTTCTGTAAGAAATTTTAAGATTTATTTCATGAATTAAATGGGTTGATTCTATAAAAATGTAAAATTCTTTTTTGCTGATTTTTATGTTTTAATATAGGTTGTATTATATTGCAGTTTTTAAATATGATGTATTAATGGAACAACAATGATATAGTACTTCATTGGCAATATTTTGTGTTAGCAACTTTTTTATTACTTAGCCAAATATTGTTAATGTCGTAAAAAGTGGTTGTTGTTGTTGTTACTGGCACCCCTTGGTCAATTCAAGGATATGTGTCAATAGCTACTCAAATTAAGGGAAGAGGTAGACTTTTTGTTTTATTTTTTATGAAAAGCACCACGAAGTATGACTTTGCTCAAATTAGGTCCTCATAATTTAGAACCAAGGTCCAAGCAGAAGACCCCCAAGCTTGGATTTTTATTCCTCAAAGGTTTATTTGAAACTTTAGGGGACATTGTGACCACATGCTTATTTTATGTGCCCCAGTCACCCTTAACGAACTTTGGTCGGCTTACCCTAAATCTGTAATCTTTCAGTTACGAGATCATTGCCTTTGCCAACTGAGCTATCGCATCTATAATATAAATTTAAAATAATACAATAAGGAAGATAGTGTGAACGTTGTATACCTTAAAATTAGAGATAAATTTATATGGAAGTCTGTCCAATTTATGCCTCTTAAAATTTTTAGAAATCAACGTGCAAAAACACCAAATGTAAAAATTTTTATCTTTATAAATCAGCAGGTTATTCTAATTTTTAATTAAAAGAAAACAACACTATAATGCAAGTTCAGTTAAACATATTCTTGGTAATGGTCAACAAATTTTGACAGTTAAACAATATTTGAACTTATATATTTCACTTAAATATTAATATCTGGATTGAGAAATTAGTGAAGTGAAATCAGAAAGTAAATTTTTAAAAATGATCTTTTACCAGCATTTTGTCTCTAGTTATTGTTTTAATTGTATGTATTCTATACATTTATATATTTTATATATAAGTTGAACTAAGAATAGTTAATAGAATTCTTGTAAATGTGATTCTATGCTTATTTTAATATCGTTTTTAGCTGTACATCATTACATCATTAGGCAGATTTTAAATGTACAAAAATTTGGAAAAGATAAAACTAAAAATTGGAAGAACAAATTTGAAATAAATGAACAATAGTATAAGATTTTAGTTTTGTGTTCAATATTGTCAATATCTACTAATAAAAATTTCTCATTTCTAAGTAACTTGATATTTGGAGGCATTTTAAAGTTAAAGGTATATGTTCAGAAAAATGTTAACTAGTATTAGTTAGCATTTAGAATAATTTATTAAATAAGATTGAAGAGATTAGCATAATGAGTAGTAAAATCAGAAAGTTTTCTATATAATATCAATTGTAAAATTGCAATTTATTATGCATTATCAGCACATTTTAAGGTATCCGTTCTACGTTAAAAACGTCATATTTTGCCCAAAATCTTAAGTTTTTTTTTTATTATTATTTCTCTGTTGTAAAATTTCAACTTTTAGGCTTCTAAATCTGTTTTTGTTTTGTCTCTACAGCATTTTAAAGAAAAGTGACAGCTATTTAAACATCAGTAACAGCTGTCAAAACAAAACAGAAGTAGTGACTTCGGAACCGGAAGTTGTGAATTTAAAGCCTTTTAAAGAGCATTTTTTGGACAAAACTTTTTAAATTTTCATGAAGATTAGTTTAAACATTTTTCTAGTATTTTTAATAATTAACAACTTGGCAATTAGAAAGTTTTGAAGCAAGAAAGTTTGGGGAATTTTAAACATGTATTTTAATTTTTTAATAGTGAAAGTTGCTTTCTTAAATTTCGAATACGTTTTTCTCAGACGGTATTTTTAATAAAATTTTGAAACTTGAAATGTGATTTCTCAAAAAGTTCTTAAAATATTTTGTTGAAAATAACCTAAAAGCTTTAAATTTAGATAATTTTTAATGATGTTACACTCATAGTTAGATATAAAGGTAATGAAATTTCATTAAAAATTCAATGTGTATGATTTTGATGGACCAAAATTTATTACCAAATGTAAATTAAGCAAAGATTTTAGGTGATTCACTAGTCCAGTGTATAAGAAATGTGTTGCATCAAAAAATATTGAAATAATTTAATTTATTAAAAAATTAGACCTTTTGAAAACCTCCCTATTTTTTTACTAAATTTTCTTCATTTATTAGAAATTTTATAAAAACTTCTCCAGGAATAATTTTTTTAAGTGCAATTCTCTATGATAATATAAAAAATAAATATAAAAATGTAAAAACATGAACTAGTTTCTACGTTTAAAGAAAAAAGTTCTCTGAACATAGACAGATACCTTAAATAATTTGTTACATTCATTGAAAAGATTCTTATGTTGACAGATATATAATTTTAATAATTAAATAAATTATACATTTTTTTCCAGTTACAACCTGAAACTAAAGCAGTCATACAATGGATTCTGAACAATCCTTTTGTATTGTCAGCTAATTTGCATGGAGGTGCACTTGTTGCTAACTATCCATATGATGAAGCTAAGAAGCCAAACATGTTGCATGACTATACTGCTACCCCAGATGATGATACTTTCAGGTAATTAAGTGTATCATAAGCTAAGTTTCAACTGTAGTTTGAAATTAATCTCTTGGTAATACTGTGAAAAACTGTGGGTGTGTTGATTATCATTCTGTGTTAATTTACATTCCATAAACATTATAAGTGTTTAAGAATAGTTTGCATTTCATTATTTTGGTGAAAGAATTTGTATTATAACCTTTTAGGTAAGATTATGAAACAATGATTACTTTTCTTCCAAAATACAAATTCTGAAGTACTGGTTAATATACGAAAAATTTCTTTAAGAGTTTTATGATTTATGAATAGCTGTCCTAGCCCCAAACTCCCATCCATTTTCAAGGAGTTGAGGATCATGAAACAATTTTTAATACTATAAAAATTATGTTTTAAGTATACCTAGAAGTAGGAGTATGAGTGGTCATTTTGATTTGTCTCTTTAATCCTTAAATAATAATAAAAAAAAAAAAAAAAGATTGTGTAGAAAACAATTGAATGAATAAATCTATCTATATTCTTAAAAGCAGTAGAGGTGCCATCTACATATTGAAAATTGTTTAATAATATATTTATTCAGTGTGTATTTTGCTGGCAGCATTAGGTATTAAAGCTTCAATGTTATTCTAATAGTATTTTAGAAGACTGGCAACACAGGGCATTTAAGGGTTAAATTAACCTACACACTCATTTTTTCTAAAAAATTTTTAACATTTATTTAATAATTCAACATTTACCTCATATTAATTTCTAACTTTGTTCATAAATATATATTTTGTATGTTTATGAAAATAATACTACAATACATAATCTGTTATTAATAAGATACAATAATTAGGCATTGAATGCCTCTATACAAATGAAATTTCTGTGATTTGCTCAAATTTAAATCAGCATCACATTTCATAATTACTTTGAAAAATATGTGCATTTAAAAACAAATATTATGAATATTATTTACCTACATTTCCCATCAACTAATATTAACATTTTAATATCAGCTTACATTAAATGTATCTCCTTAAATGCTGCCGAATGATGGCTGATTAGTTAGGGTCCTGGCCTTCGGTACCGGAATTTGTGGGTTCGAATCCTACAGTGGCATGGACTTTCGTAGCTGCTCGGAATCGGCTTTAAGCTGTTGGTCCAAATCTCATTAGTCCGCGTGTTGCAAAGAGTAGACTGTAGCATTCCAAACCAAACCAAACCTTAAATGCTATCCTTGAATATCAGTTTTTATATTCAGCAATGTTGGTCAAATATTGCTAAGTGTTGTTAGATATCAATTGATATCATAAAATTACATTTATTTTTACAAATATCAACATATATCACTGAATATGCGTAAAATAGTATCCTTTTTATGACTCATTAACAACATTAACAAACATTAAAATTGAAACATAAAAAAACATTAAAATTGTGTGTTTCATAGAAACTGGCAAATTTATTAAATTTTTTTAGAACAATATTTATCTCATAAGCAATACAGAGAATTCTTTTATATATTTTCTTTTAAAAAATATCTTTAAAATATAATGTCTAACATTTAGTGACATTCAAAATATTGGTAACACTTGTAGGATATTGACTGACATTCATTCATGCACCAAACCAGGCTCATTTAACTATGAGGCCCTTCAGTATCAGGTATATCCCGGCAATAGTGGGCAGGTCACTAGTACTGAACCTCTCTACCCTGCCAATGCCAGCCAAAGTACCCTACGTAAACCTGTTGTGTCACAGGTGTCATGAGCAAGCAAATGCAGTAGAATTGTGATTGATAGGGAATTTGGAATTGTACTGAATGCTCTAGCTGACCTCTTGACAAGCTCAAACTGTATGAAAGGGGGGGGGGAGAAAACTAAGATGGGCAGATTTGAGATGAACCTTAATAGAGAAAGACTAGGCCTCCAAGGTAAAGAGTTAGTAAGAGATTTAGATAGAATTACTTAGCCCTAGATGGTCAGTTTTTGAGGCTGAAATAAAGGGAATTAGCTGCCTTGCCGTGCATTATGGCTCTTTTGTAACCTCCTTGCAAGGTGTAAAATTTAAAATAAACTAAGAAAAAAAATTGCTATGATGTGCTGGCCTATAGGTCATCTAAGGAGAAGGGGGGAGGAGCTTAGCTAGGACTGTGATCGGCAGAATGACCTAAGAAATTTGTGCTTTGTTTTGCCAAGCAACTAATCAGCAACTTTGACAAAGAGCAGAAGCAAGTATTTTGGGGCTCAGTTTGTACTAGATATTGTTTTATAATTTTTATCCAGATTTTTTTTAATTAAGGAGATGGAATGAATTTTGACCTATCCAACCAATCCACCACAGTGCCAACCAACTCACAACCAATTACAACTAGTTTTCAACCAAAATGTTGACTGACATATATGTGTTACCTGGATATTCTTTTTTACATTCTCTAAAAAGCTTATATTTATCACTTTTCTTGTACATAAGACACGAACAAACTTTATGCTATGAGAACAAAGTTCATAGCTTTATTGTGGCCTTAATTAATTTGAGATTATTTCTTTCAAAAATGACTAAGAATAGAAAGTACAATACAGGTGCAAATTTCTTCCATTGTTAAAATGACTGAATCAGCCATTTTAGATATATATTCCTAGCATTGATAATAATAAATAAAAATAATTTTTTCACTTATTATATTTAGGAATAATTAAGAAAAATCAGTGAGTAAACGGGAAGTTAAAGAATAAACAAGAGGGATATGATGGTTTAAAATTTGCTTGCACTGAAAATGACTGCTCCCGTCTTTTTAGTGTTTATAAAGTCATTTGGTAACACTTCATGAATTTAAAACTATGAACCTCAATTTTAAAGAAATCTTGTTTAATAAAAATGATAAAATTATGCTTACTCTTGCAACTTTTGTTATTATATAAAATTTGTGTATTTATTTTCACACCATTTCCTCCTATATAGATACTTAGCTGGTGTTTACTCTGGAGCACATAAGACTATGGCTGCAGGGAAACCAGTGAGTTGTGGTGGGGATGATTTTACTCATCAAGGTGGAATCACCAATGGGGCAGCATGGTATAGTGTAGCTGGAGGTACTTCATGTTTTTTAAAAAATAAAATTCATAACAGTACTTATTTTTTATTGTCATAAGATATATTAAACACTTTTAAAACAAGGGTTGGTGCATAAACAAATAAATAATTTTTGAAGTGCATTTATTACCAAGTAATAAAAATGCAGTTTTATTTCAGTAGTTTCAGAAAGGTGCAAAACTTCTTTTAATATTTAATAAAGTAGAATCAGATCCTGATTTATGGCAGCAACAAATGCATAAAACTCACTATGAAGGAACCCCATTCTCAATGTTTTTCTTTGTATCACAGGAAAAAAACCGCATTATTAACAGTTAAACAAAACTAAAAAAGTGAAACATTTGCAAATGTAAAAACAATCTTAAAATTATTTTTAACATTTCAAATATCCAACTGTACAAATGAAAGGTCCTTCTCTTTTATTAAGGTATCCATCTACGTTAAAAATGTCATTTTTTGCCATAATTTTTCTTTATTTCTCTATTGTAAAATTTCAACTTTTAGGCTTCTAAATCTTTTTTTGTTTTGTCTCTATGGCATTTTAAAGAAAAGTTACAGCTGTTTAAACGTCAGTGACAGCTGTCAAAATAAAACAGAAGTAGCGACTTTGGAACTAGAAGTTGTGAATTTAAAGCCTTTTAAAGAGCATTTTTTCGACAAAACTTTTTAAATTTTCATGAAGATTAGTTTAAACATTTTTCTAGTATTTTTAATAATTAGCAACTTGGCAATTAGAAAGTTTTGAAGCAAGAAAGTGTGGGGAATTTTAAGCATGTATTTTAATTTTTTAATAGTTAAAGTTGCTTTCATAAACTTCAAATGCATTTTTCTCAGAACGGTATTTTTAATAAAATGTTGAAACTTGAAATGTGATTTCTCAAGTTCTTAAAATATTTTGTTGAAAATTATTATGAATGCTTTTGATAGTATTTACTAGTGAATGACCTAAAAGCTTTAAATTTGGATAATTTTTAATGATGTTACACTCATAGTTATACTTTATAGTTATACTTTATAGTTTACTTTATAAAGGTAATGAAAATTTTGTTAAAAAAATTCAATGTGTCTGAGTTTGAAGGACCAAAATTTTTTACCAAATGTAAATTAAGCAAAGATTTTAGGTGATTCACTAGTCCAGTGTATAAGAAATGTGTTTCGTCAAAAAATATTAAAATAATTTAATTTATTAAAAAATTAGACCTTTAGAAATTTTTTTTTTTTTTTACATAAATTTTCTTTATTTATTAGAAAGAAAGAAATTTTATAAAAACTTCTCCAGGAATAAATTTTTTAAGTGCAATTCTCTATGATAATATAAAAAGTAAATTTGTAAATGAAAAACATGAACTATTTTCTAAGTTTAAAGAAAAAAGTTCTCCGAAAGTAGACGAATACCTTAAAATGACATCTCTCTTAAGGAACCCCAATTAGTCAATCAAAATTTTCTCTATTTGCTTTATTAGTGTTATAACTGGATAGAACATTAAGATTAGAATTTAATGATGCTGTGAGTATTTTGTATTAAAAAAGGTAAATTATTAAACAATAATATATTATGTCGACAAAGTTCTTTTTGTTCTGAAAAGGGAGAATTATTTCTATGTTATAACCATGGAAATGTGTGTTAACTACTTTAAATCAAAGACATTTTACTATTTTGCTTAAACTTTTCATATATGATACCTTAATTCTTAGAACTCTTCCTGTCACTAAATATTTTCAAACATGGACAAATAAGACTAAACAACAAAATATTATAAATTTACATTAAGTAGAATGGCAGAAAAATCTTATTACTGGAACGATAGTTTACTACTGAAATAACAACAACAAAATAACTTTAAATGCCATACATTAGTAACAATGTGTAATTTATTTGTATTTTATATTATAATGACTTGATAATATATTTAATTTTTAAATTACTGTCAATATACTGATCTGCTAGTGTATTTTCTGCTGGGTTGTTTCCTAATTTATTCTGCTTTCTGTAGATTCACTAATGGTTTGTGTTTGGAATTCATCTTCATGTTTTAAATAAAAATTATCAATTTCATCCCTGTCATAGTTATTTTCAGAGAGATCCTGTAACAAATTTTGAATTTTTTCATAATTAAAACCTCTTTTTTGTTTATTTGATATATGTTGTAAACTTCAGACGCAAGCAGGGTTGATAAAAATCACGATTTTTTTAATCAAAAAATCAGATTTTTTTATTTAAATCGAATTTTTTTTATTTAAATCAGATTTTTTTGATTTAAATATATTTAAATTTCAAAAATCCTATTTAAGTATAATATTTGATACAAGCAAATTAAATTGTTCAAGTTAGATGTCTAAATAAATTAATTCTTTTTTTATATATAATAAAAGTACATATAACTAAAATAAATAAATAAAATATACAAGAATAATTCATAAATCAGTAGAAAATAATTACTTGCAATATAGGGTTTTTTGCTTGTTTTAATTATCTATATCATAATTTAAATAAAGGATGCTTCATGTTAATTTATACATTTTACTCCTTCAACCATAGAATTATTAGAAAGATGAGGGTAGACTAAGGGCTAAGTAATCACAATAATTTTTATTTTTTATGAAAATTTTACAACCAACTTTTTATTTTGTGACAGTGGTTAAATGTTAAATGATTTATAAACAAAAACAAGTTTAGCTGCTTTGTCGTTTCCAAGTCTGTTTCGAAGTTTAGATTGCACTAATCCATATGTTGAAAAAATCCTCTCGATAGAAGCAGTTGATGCCCTTGCAGTCAACAATTGATAAAGTGCCTGGTCCAGGTGATCAATTTTTCCCTTTTTACTTGAGAAAAAATGACTTTTCCACCAATTGAGTGGGGAAATCTTACTAATCACTTCTTCATTAAAAAGGAATTCATAGAAAGGATCAGATTTTTCCAGGAATTTCATGAGAACAGGAATAATATCAGGGGAGTACTTTTCATTTGCAAATGTAAAAGATTCTTTTCTTTCCAAATAGATCAGATTTTTTTCACAAAAACAAGGGTCTACTTGATAAGCTAAGAAATGGAAAGCTCCCAGTGCTTGCTGGTATTGCTTATTAAAAGCTGTTAAATTGGATTTATCATTATCCACATCTTAAAAGTTTTCCAAATATGTACAGCTTCAGCAATAGTACAAGTATTTTTTTTAATAGAGTCTAAAGCTACAGCAAGAGGTCCAATCATTTTTAAAAAAAATATCTGCATTTCTTTTCAGTCCAATATTAACTACTTTATTGTAAACAATACTATCAATTTTGTCCCTTGCTCCTCACAAATTTTCAACGGAACAGACCAGTTTGTTATGTGTTTGGGTAAAGCATCTACCATTGTGTTCCAAAACTAGTTTTAATCCGCCTTCTTGTTTATATTTGGAATTAACAAAGTGGTTATTCCTAAAATATTTAAGGTGCTATTTTAATAATACAAGGACAGGCAGGGTGCAGCAACCTCCTGAAACCATCTGACAGCAACTCTGGGTTGTCAATATTTTCTTATTGTGCTTATTACTAACAGCTTTCTTTTAAAAATTCAATCTTTAAAAATTGATTTAAATCAATGATTTAAAAAAAAAATCAACTGATTTAAATTGTGATTTAGATCACAATTTAAATTTCTCAACCCTGGACGCAAGATAGAAAAATGTCAGAATATTTTCAAACAATATATTGTATATATTACCTTACAATTTACAGCATAATTGTAAGGTAATAATGAACTTCATGACAGAATTCATGCATGGTGAAATACTGATTTGGGACTACACAGAAAACTGTTGTTCTAACTGTTACCACCTGCAGTGAGTTATCTGAGCTAACAAAATAGCAAATAGTAAAATACATCTGTAAAATAAGCAATTTATGAAAAGAATTGCAAGCATGAAATACCGTGCATCTGCCTTCTTTGCAGTATTTTACTAAAGGGCTCAAAATGACCCCATCTGCCATTCTAGAATATAAGACAATATCTCAAAAACTAACAAATCTAGAAGGCTAAATTTATATATATATATATATAATATATATATATATATATATATATATATATAATATATATATATATGTTATTAATTTAGGAAAAGTAATATATATATATATATATATATATATATATATATATATATATATATATATATATACACATACATACATATAATTTCTTCCAACTAAACAAAAGTAATCAACTTGCAAAATTTCTGAAGGGTCAAAATGACCCCTGTAACTGTTCTAGAGTTAATCTTGAAAAAATATTGCTTCATGAGCATTATTTGGCCTTTAATTTTTTTTTTATGTACAGTCCCCTTGTCTTGTAATTTAGTTGCTTAATAGAATAGAATTAGCCATAAAAATTTCCTTTGGTTTTTTTTTTCCTTTCCCTCATAACAAATAAGATTTATCATTTGTTAAATATTTTAAGATCTTTATACTTCTTTTAGAACATTTGTAATAAATCTTGATAAAGCTACAATACTTTTTATTCCATTCATTAAAATATTTGCTCGAATTATTTATATAGCATAGCTAGTAAGTATAATTTTTCCTTGTTTTATAATTTTCTTTAACTACTAAGAAATAATTTTTAAAAAATTACCTCTGTGTTCTGCACAGTTCAATTAAATTGGAAAATGATAATACTTATTTACGATTGCATGAAATTGATTTTTAGATTAATTGATTTTATGGTGTTAATTGGTGATAAATATCTAATAATAATAAATCCTTATCTTTTCAGTTATTTTTTATATTTTATGTAGCACTTCCTGATAGAAGTATATTTTGTAATTATAGTCTAATTTTACAATTCAGGTTATCAAATGTTTAAGCATATTCATGTTTCTAAACTATTTATACGTTTGACATAAAAGTATTATGATAAAATTGAGAAATTTATTTTAGGCATGCAAGATTTCAACTACCTAAGTTCTAATGATTTTGAAATTACTCTTGAATTGGGTTGTGATAAATATCCTCCTGCATCAGAGCTCAAAAAGGAGTGGGAAAACAACAAAAAAGCCCTTGTTGATTTTATGTGGAAGGTATGCAAATATTTTGTTTTTTATTCATTTTAGTATTGTAAATTTAGAATACTTATTTCTCCATATCCATGCAACATTTCTAAATATACCAGTGAATCACAATAAGATAAGGGAGGCATTGGTAATTGAACATTGACAAGGGAGTAATTGATATTGAATTCATATAATCATCAAATGCTAATTTTTATTAAAAACAGAAAAAAAAAATACAAAAATAATTTTTTTAAATAATTTTTAAAACGTTGTCTGGATTCAAATATGTGTATTGAAAAATATAGCTGTAAGAGAAAAAAATTCTACAGTGTAGTATTAAAATAAAAAGTATTTTTACCTCTTTGTAAATTATTTGTTAAGTTTTATTCAAAGTTTGATTATTTAAAATTTTATGTAAATGTTTGCTTAAACAGAACTTTTTTTAAAACTTAAAAGATTGCTGCTTTCATCAATTTCTTATTAAATATTATTAATTCACAGTAATTTTATACAGATTCTACATTATGAATAAAGCTGGTTTGAAATTTCTAATAAAAAGAAATTTCTTGATTTATATGAATATATATATATATGTATATATCTGGAGTATTTGGAAAAATAGGAGTTGCATCCAGAAAGTAAGTTTCTTGATGTTTTCCCCTTTAAAGTAAATATAATTATCTGTGTCATTTTCCTGTGCATAACAGATCTATGATACATTAATCATATGCCAGCTGAAGAATTCCCAATTCATGCCAGCAGCAGGGTAGCAGTGGTCCAAAATGGAAACTCTAATTCCTTCTCTCGCCGCCTATAAGGCTTGGTTGGTGATCTTGATTGCACAAATCATTGTGCCAATTGAAATTCATCGTCAGTTCTGTTAGGTCTATTAGCCAAAACTGACAGCTGAACAAAAAATTCAGCACTTTGCAGCAGCACTGACATTTCTACTACGGTATCACGATGACAGTGACAAGTTCCTTGACAGGATCGTCACTGGCAATGAGACTTAGATTTTGCACTTTACTCCGGAAATCAAGCAGCAGTCAATGCATTAACATCATAGTGGATGTTTGGTCAGGACCAAATTCAAACAGATGCTGTTGGTATGGAAAGGGGTGTGCATGGTGTTCTGGGACAGGAAGGCTGGTTCCATTCACAGGCGGCAGAGTTCTATGACAGAGGTATACAAAAGTTGATCCCACAATACGACAAGTGTCTCAATTCTGGTGGTGGCTATGTTGAAAAATAGCTGAAACATTGCTGTACTTGTTGCCAATAAATATGTCCATGAAAGTGTGAGTTCTTTTTTTCTTTTAAATAGGGAAACTTATTTTCTGGATGAGCCTCGTATAACAAAATAAACCTTAAACCCTCAGTCTACAGGGAGGCATAGACTCGAAATATCTCATACCTTGAAATTTTAATATACAGTTAATTATCTAAATAATAAATTTATATTGCATTACACATTGTTATATATATATTTTTAAGTATTTTAAAGTGTTTCTTATCAAAGTTATGGTAAAGTTATGTTATAATATTGTTCATTAAAATTTGACATTTTTTTCTCTCTCTTTTTTTTTTTTTTTTTTTTTTTTTTTTAAGAAACTAAAAAATCACAGTAGTCCAATTTAAAATTTTTGTCTTTAATAAAAAAGTTTCAGTATGCAACCTTTTTTTTTTCTACAAATTTAAACATTCTATTAATAATACATTTTTGTCAAGGATATTTAAATTTTTTTTTCTCAAATGTAGAAGATATGTGAGACTTAGGTTCATGGCAGAATTATATGAGTAAACTTTTCTATTTAGAAAATAAAAAATACAAATACAGGCATATTTCAAGTAACAGGGTTAATTTGATTCTTTGTCAGCAAAGTTGTACTGTATGCTTAGTAGAAAAGAGAACTAAGTATTTCATTATTAATACCTCTTATAGACTGTCAGTTTTTTTTGTAAACTGATGGTATGTATATGTACATTTGTACTTTGTGATCCAGTTAATTTTTAACAGTAATCTTTACAACTTTGTGTAATTTTAGGGTTATAAGGATTTTTATATTTTCTAATCATAACTTGATACTGTTCAAGTACCATCCTATATAAGGGATACCCATAACATATAAAGTGGGTCAATCAAGTAACCCATTCCAGTTTTCACACAACTAGTGAAATCTGATATATTAACTGCTTGCTGTCAAAGGTTTATAGTTTGCTTCATTTTTATAAGTTTTATAAAAATATAAAATAGGATATTTTAATATTTGAAATTATCACATTTATTTTTTTTTCAAACTGAATTGTTTATACACATATTTAAATACATAGAATGTTTAAATTCTAATTAGATTTATTTAAATTTTTGTAAAAGAAAAATTTATAAAGATATATGTCACGGACAAGTGGTTAAGGCATGGAAGACACATTTGATTTCATATACAAAAACGTCTTTATTGTAATTCTTCTGTCCATGGCTATGCCATTTAGATATCCTTTGTTCTCATATTTTGCCACAACAAGCATGGAGGATGTTATCACCCAAGTTTATGCTTAGAACTGTCTTTTTTGGCATTGCTACATAAGCAAATTCCTATGTCTACTTCTGCGTCTGCTTCTTTACGTATAGTTCTGCTCTAGGGTGTGTCTTTCTCCTATTAGATTATCCTTAATGAGTTCTAACTATTTTTAATCATAACTTAATTCTTAACCCCCATTTTAAAACCTGACATATATATATTAATAATTATAAATATTAAGTATAAATAAAAATTATAAACAGTAAATATAAATTTAAGTCTCAAATATAAGTATAAATAAAATTTTTATGTAAATATAAATTAAATAACTTTTTCAAAATGACTTATTATAAGTAAGTAGTAAGCACTCAATTTAACTAATAACAGTTTTTATATGAGGTATACAGATTAGATAACCATATCTGACCAACAGGGACCTTCAGATATCCATAATTTGGTGAAATCAATGTTTCATCTCTTATTAGGAGGGTTTTTTTCTTAATGCAGTTCAATATAACAGTGTTTCTGAGAAATATACTTACAAAGAGAGGAAATGTAACTTTTTGTACTTTTGATATGAAAAATAAAATTTCTTTTGGAAGATAATGTATATAAAAAAAAAAATAGATTTAGATTTAAAAAAAAATAAGAATTAAAAAAATATTATTACACTATTTCTACTTCAGTGTAACAAAATGAGCACATGGTTACTTTGTAATAACCTTTTTTTACTTTCATTTCTGCTTAATAGTTCATTTAATTGCACCCTTTAAAGCTTATCTTTGTTTTTTTATTATGGGCTTATTTTCACTTATTGCTGCATTAAATACCAGGCATATTTTTTTGACAATTATTTAAGCTGTTTTCTCAACATGTTACAAAATTTTCTCCAGGTCATTTGATAATTAATATATATATTCCTGTTTTTAACTAAATTTAGTTCTATTTAAAGGATTAGTCTAATTAATCTAAAAATAATTATTTTGCTAATTGATTCATGTTATTCTTCCATACAGTATGTATTTTTCAATTTTTTAGAGTCATATTGGTGTAAAGGGACTAGTAAAAGATGCATCAACTGGTATGCCAATTCAAGGAGCTCAAATAAAAGTCTTTAATGTAACCGGTAACCGAAAAATTGATCATGATATTACTTCAGGTATATAAACATTTACATATTTATATAAAGTATCATATAGGTTTTCATTATTTAATTTTTAAACACTTTTTAAACTAAGCAATGCCAAAGATTAATATAAAGAAATCATGTTATAAATGAAATTTATTTCATGTTGTTAAAAACAGTTTTCATTTAAAATGAGATTAATGAAATAAATAGATGTATTTATAACATAACTTAAATATACCATTATATATTTTCAAAACATTATGAAAATATTAGATTAAAAGTATAAATATATATGCATAAATACTTAAAATAGCAGTATGAAATTTAAAATTTATGAAATAGTACAGTGTGGTATGCTATTTTATATTGAATCCCAAGCATTATTTTTTGTATTTGTTAAATGAAGGGGTTGTAATTATGTTATTGATTACTTTAAGGTCAGTAGTAAAATTTATTTCATTAAATTAATGATTTTATGTATTTATAACTTTATTTTTATAAGTGAGGTAACTTTGCTTTGATTTTGGTAGTAAAAGAAGTAAATTATTATAACAGTACAAACACCTCAGTTAAGTACTTTATATTTCTAATTTGGACTTTTCAGATTATGCTAAAGAATATTTATGAGTTAAAGGAGTTAGTCATAAAAAAACTATCATTATTTAAATAATCTGTTTTCATAATATGGTTATTTTCATTATAAACTTATTAATTTATTCTCTTTTACTATTAACTGAAGTAGACAATACATAGTAGCCCAGTAGTTTTGGAGTAGTCCTTTGTGTGGCTGCTTTGCCAAACAATGGTTGAATGGTTAGGGTGCTGGCCTTTGGAACCACATTTCGTGGTTCGAATCCCACTATGGCATGAATGTTCATAGCCCTTCAGAATCAGCTTTAAGCAGTAGGTCCCAGTCTCATTACCACTAGTGTTGCAAAAAATAGACCATAGCACTCCAAAACCAAAACACCTTAGTGTGCTCCCAAGACACAGGTCTGAGGTTTGATCCTCAGACTGGACAATTTTGACTTAGCCTTTCCTTAGTGGGTAGACAAACTGAGAATGAAGCATGCCTGGGAACTAAACATTGGGGGTTCCTCCTAAGATTGATCACCTCGCCGTGACATATGCTTCGCTCCTCAGGACTGTTGTCTTGAACTTGGAGATTGGCACTGTAGACCATGGGTCCACTTGACTGCATAACTTTTTCAACTATCATCTATATAAATAAAAGACAATGTTCATATGCTTGTCCCTCTATAAGCTAGAAAACTATTTGACTGATTTTGCTGAATATTCCACAGTTTGTTCTTTTTAGGATCAGGAGTGTTAGAATGCGATTTGAATAAAATCTGATATTTATTGCTTTTATTTTTCTGGTTCTTACATCAAAATGTTGTTGATCAATGGCTGATTACAGTTCTAGAGTGTTAAATTTCATATTTTATCACAATTCTTGAGAATTAATACTTCCTGATGCAGTAAAGAAGGATTTATTAAAAATAATGTGTGAACAGAGATGTAGTATTAATTTTTGCTACTTACTGTTATATAAAAATCTCCAAATGGCTCATAAATAAGCCTTTTAATGCACCAAATATTTTATCCTTTTACACATCAAAAAAGAAATTGACTGATTAATGTATTAATGCACAGCTCAAACTTCTCAAACTAGGAATGTAAAATTCATAATACATATAGATTATTAAAAAAAATGACTAAAATAATCAACATTTTAAGTGATTGAGATTGAATATTTTCATTAATTATAAACATGGAACTAGTTGAAATCTGTTCCTCCAGAAGATTTCAAATCCATAAACAAATACCTCATTTCCAAACTCCCAGCAGTTTTTGAAGAGTTGAGTTTACGTACAAATGGAAAAACTATAGCGATCTAATAATTATTATAAAATAAAATTAACTGTTTAAAATGAAAACTATTAAAATAAATTAGGAATGATATCATAGAAATAATAATTAAGTATAGATGATAATAAAATAAAAATATGGAATTACCATATTCTTATGTGAAACATAGAAAATATTTAATAATGATTTAGATTAATATAGTAATTAAAATATAAAAAATTGACAAATATTAAAATTTGAATAATTTAACATAGGAATTGTATAGTAAAAATAACAATAAGATAAAATAAGCAAATTTAAGAGAGAATAAAATATTTTATTGACTATATTAAATAATATGTATTAAAGGAAATATAAGCTTGTTTACGTAATAGAATACATTAAAATAATTTTTTGGAGGTTCATAAATTTTTATTCACCTTTTGAGTTTTTAAGACTATTAGTTTGTTAAAAAAAACATATTTTAACTTCTAGGATTTTAAATGAAATTTTTTGAAAAAATGTATAAATTCAATGAAAAGAGTTGTAGATAAAATCCAAAACTCTTGAGTAGCTATAGGTATAAGTCAATAAGATAATGTTCTTATGTAAAATTTCAAAGATTTAAATTTTATTAATCACTTGATTAAAGTTACATCTACATACAGATTTTATGGTTAGGAATAGTTTTGGATATGAATTGTATACAAGGGATTGCCTATCTGTAGCCTACAGATGCAATCTTTTCTGTAAAATTTTGTAGCTTGTAGTGGAATTTAGGAAATTTATATTTGAATCAAATATTTTACTGATTATAATAAATATAATTATATTAATAATTTTTATTGATTATTGTTATAAATGTTTAAATGATCTGTTGTTAGTTAATAAATAATATAAAACTATAATGATATTGTTTAAGTTTAAAAGTGTAATAAAATGTTTTAGAAAATTCAAATGTTAAAGTGTTAATAAAAATTTTCATTCAAAATGATCTTACAATGAAAAATGACTTATGTCAATTATCTTTCTAATAGTTTCTGGTGGTGAATATTGGCGTTTATTGACACCTGGCAAGTATCGCATTTCAGCAATGAAAAATGGCTTTCTTCCAGAAGTTCATAATATTGTTGTAAAGGATGATCCAAACACTGAAGCACTCCATCAGGATTTTCAGCTACAACCAGATTACAATGAGCAATCTGATGTCTTATTCGATACAATGGTAAGAATTTTTAGCAAGACTTTTTTTGTTACCACTCAAAAGTTTCAATATATTACTTTTGTTCCAGTTTGTTTAGGATTTTTTTTTTTTTTTTTTTAGTATGACTTACTCCAGTGCTTGTCAAACTTTTTCATTTATTGATGCCCTTGTTGAAGGCATCAAATGTAAAACTTTGCAAAGTTCTTTTTATCAAAAATAGTCAATTTTTGTATAAGTTGAGCAAAAATATATGAAACAAACTTTAGATCACAAAAATTTAATGAACATATTTAATGTAATAACCAACTAGATAGATGAACCTGTTGATCACTATATTTTTTTAAATCTGATAATTAACCTGTACACAGCTGCCAACATTTCCTTTAACATATTGAATTTTGTCACTTTAATTGAATGAGAGAAAATATTTGAGTTGCAACTGTGCATAGGTAAAAAGTAGCAGATATAATTCAAGTTTATGGGCTTTGTCATTGAGAAGTGAATATTCCCCATTTACTGACCGTTAATTCCACATTGTTAAATTTTACTTTTAATGACATCTCACGTGACAATCCAATTAGATTTTCTTGTCCAGCTGCTGTATATTCAGATGGAACAGTAGCATTAAATAAATATTTATTGAAAATAAGGTCCCTGTTGCCTTGATTTACAAATTATTTTTCAAGTGTTCGATTTCTTACTGATGTACATAAATGTATAGCTAATAATCTGATCTCACTCTGCATCATTTTATAGAATCATTAACATAAAATCAGTGAGTTTTTTTTATTTTTAACATATCCATCACTGTTCAGGGGAAAGCCACTGGGTATCTGCACAGAATTGCTGTCTGGAAGTATTGCCTCTTGTTGCAGACTGCAAAATATTGATTGCAAAATCTGATCACATCAGCACTCGTAGCCTCAATTTTGGCATAACTCAGGAAATTTTTTTATTTCATTGCCACAAAAGTAGAAAGTTTAATGATTTCCCCATATTCAAAATTCGGGTACTGCTGGATTACACCAGAGAGTTGGCAGGTCTGTAAATCTTATAATGCAGAGTTTGTTTATAAGCTTTATGTTTGAAATTTGTATTACCTACCATTTCTCTTCAGAACAAAAATCTACAGCAGTCCAGTTTCACTTTGTTTGTCTTTGAATAATTATAATTAGTCATGGTTCTTCAGGGTTTCCACAGTTCTTAAAAGTCCTTAATTTTAGCTTTCATTTTTAAGAGCCCTTAAAACCACTTAATTTTTGTCAAAGGTCTTTAAAAACTCCTTAATTTTTAAATTGGAACATGATCAATTTTTCCAGCAACGAGATCAGCCGTCATCATGTGATTTTCTATCAGTTTTATCATATGACAGTTTTTCTTAGTTACTTATTTGACAAATAAATAATCTTTCATATACTTAAAAGGTTTAAAGTATAAAGTCAGCTGCCCTTTCCTAGTAGTTAAGTCATGCAGATTTTAATTTAACGAAGCATGGAGGATGAGGGTTTGTAGATATTCCAGTTACTTATAAAAGTTTAATTTTCCTTGCATTCAATATAATAGAAAAGTCTGAAACTTTCTTCTTTCCCATGTAATGCCGAGTATAATCAGCTAGTATATACATATATATATATATATATATATATATATATATATATATATATATATATATGAGTCATTTTTAAACCCTCAAAAAGTACTGTTTAAAATGTTTTTATTCACAATTTAGTAGTAGTTTGATCACTCAAAAAACTTTAGATGTACATTTTTCAAAATTAGTTTTTGTCAAATATATTTATCTTGTATTAAATTTTAGGTATTTTTAAAAACTTAATTCTGAAATATTGTAGGGCATTTATTGAACATACCTTGTCTGGTTCATAATCATTAAATTATGTTCTTCGGGAAATAAGGTTTATGCCATTGTGGTGTGTACTTCAAGTAGGTCCTTATAAGAAGTTACTTTGGTCCTTAGAAAGTGCTTAAAAAATCCTTAATTTTTGTTCTGGAAAAAGAGCGGGAACCCTGTTCTTTGTCTTTTTTCTGAGTCTGAAAGGTTAAAATCCATTCACTTGAAATCACATTCAGCTAATGATATTCAACTAATGTATATTGTGCATTGTGCTGAATATTTAATGATATTATTTGATGTAAGAAAGTTATATTTTTGTGAATATTGATAGGTATTGCTGAATATTATTAATATAATATTTTTATGACATTGTTAATGACATTGAGTAAAAACAGTAAAAAAAAGTGTGTATTGTGAAAACTAGCAAATTTATTAAATTTCATTTTTAAAAATATTTCTTTTAAAAGTAATATAAACAACTCTTATAATTGTTTTCTTTCAAAGAATTCAAATTTTTAATTTTACATTATATCTGTCAATGTTGGTAGATATTCAACATTTAGCAACATTCAAAATATTGGCCAATATTAGTATAACATCAACTGATATATTTGTGTACCTGGTAAATTTTCTGTATTGTCAAATTTTTTAAGGAAGTTAGTGACTTCGTTAACTATGGGTCACATTGTATTTGCTTTCATGTAAAAAATAAATAATTGTTATTTGTGGTTTATGTTGGAAAATTATATAATTTACTGGTCAGAGAGAATTTTTTGTCAAGAAGCAATACTTTGTATCCCTTCCTACAGCAATATTATAATATGTTGATTATTTTGTTTTATAGGGGAGTGATCCTGAGACACTTGAAATCCTGAATTTGTTAGATTACTTACGTACACAAGCAGGCCAGAACTAAGTATATGAAGACAGTAAAAAGTAAAGTTTAATAATGAAAATATCAGTATCAAAATTCAATCAATATCATATTGGAGTTAATCGTTTGCTATTTTATGCATTGGTGAATATGTACAATATCAAAATTACATTCAGTTTTATCCTAAGTATTGCCTGGTTAAATGACAGTTCTACTGACAAAAATATATTGCTTTCAGATTACAAAAACTGTATGTGAATTAAAAATTTATTCTTTAATTCATGATATTAAATGCAACATTAGAAAAGTATTTTGCCTCATAGACTTTGTTTAAATGAAATTTATATTTATAAATTTGCATTATGAATTAAAATTATTTATAGTTTTAATCTTGAGAATATAGTCAAATAAGCAAATTACATAGCCTTAGAATAAAAGTAAAATATAAGCAGGATTTTGTTCTTTTATTTTGAATTTTACAACCTATTTTTCTCTTAATTTATGCTAAATTTAATTCATCAAAAAATGGTACAGAATTATTAGTTTTATATAAAAATCATAACTTAATAATTTGCAATTTTCTTGTTTCAGAATTTTAAATGATGCAATTCTCAAAATGTGTGCTTTTAAATTTTTGTTTTCTAATATTAATGTAAATACTCTTAAAGCATGGAACCAATTTTCTATTTCTAATTTTTTCAATAGTCTTACCATGACATGTATTTTAGAATTCTGTATTTATTGCTTTTTGAATTGTGTAATTTGGATGGCTGGTCCATAGTACATTTTTATGTAAACATAGTTTAAGCATTAAAATCTTCCACATTCTTTCTTTGTAATGTAACATTCCAGCTGTATATGACATTTTACTATTTGTTATTGTTTTGGTTTTATTACATATTAGTGTAAAATTCAGGACTTGACGGCCAGATGCGTGAAATGTAAATAGTCTTGAAAAGTATATAGAGTTATTTCTTAAATATTTTCTGTGTAATATATATGAATATGTAAAAAGTAAATTGATAATATAGGGCATTTTTGTTCATATGATAGCTACCCCAAAATGGTTAAACATCCAAAGTTAGTTATGCTTATGAGAAAATATCTACTTTGCCATTTCTTTAAAAGGTTTTCCCAAACCATTGAAATACCAATAAATGCTGAATGTTTGCTAATAATGGACACTATATATAAACCCTATTTTCTTATTTATAGATCTTAAAATTCTTATGGGTGTTTCTAATGAAATGCTTTAAATTTTGTGTACTAAATAGTTCTTCATTCCTACTTTTGATAATTTACAACAATGCAGTTTATAGGCTTGTGCTTGTAACACTTCTGCTTCAAATATGATTTGAACTACAAATATTTTGCAGAAAAGATGGTGTTAAACAATTAAGGTGGATAAATGTAACTCTAAGAGCAGCATGGGGTTCTTCGTTGAGTTAAGTACAGCTGCCATAATAGTTTAAATTCATTTAAAATTTTTATTTAAGAACTCTTTTGACTGAATCATGCTAAATTGATTTTTATTGTGTCATATAGATTTTCACTTGTTATAAGCTTTCTGCTGTTTGATTTGAATTTTACAACTTATTGTCCTGAATCTATGCATTTTATAATCAAGTGTATGAAGTTGAAATACCCTTCACAATTAAACTCCTCACTTTTTATAATTGTTATGAATGACTTTAACCAATTTTACTTCCTATTTCAAAGATTTGACCAATGATTTACATTAAATTTTATGCTGCTTATTATTGTATTTTTATTAATTTATATTATTGTGATTTGAATTTTACAACTTATTGTCCAGAATCTATGCACTTTATAATCAAGTGTATGAAGTTGAAATACCCTTCACAATTGACCAACACCTCACTTTTTATAATTGTTATGAACGACTTTAACCAATTTTACTTCTAATTTCAAATATTTGACCAATGATTTACATTAAATTTTATGCTGTTTATTATTGCATTTTTATTAATTTATATTATTATTTTTGAATTTTGATTTTTTTCATTTATTTCTGTTAATTATATTTTCTTGTATGTGTATATTCTACATAGCATTTAAAGTATGGGGAATATGTACCCATAGTATTTAAACTAAATTTGAATTTCTATATTTAATACTATGCAATTATAATGTGTCTTTTAGTAGCATATAAAAATCCAGAATATGGCTCTCTGTGATCTTAAGTATTCTTTCCCCTCAATTATTAACCTTGAAATTAAAGATTACAATTGAATTGCAATCTTACTTAGCATATAACTATGCTATCTCAAGATTAGCAAAATTGTCAGTCTGAATGGGTAAGATACTGCTGTTTAGTATCAGACTTGACTTGAATCCCACTTCTGCCATGGATATTCTTACTCACTTGAAAAAAGGTTTAGGCAGTCTTATTAGTCATGGTTAAAAAAAAAAAAAAAAAGAAGAAGAAAAACATTATAGTAATCAAAACAAATTAAAAAATCTCAGTTATGAGTTTCAATTTTATATACATCATTATTTTGGGTTTTCATTGATTACATTTTATTTAATAAAATATGCAATATGTTGTGGTCAGTTTTCACACTATGGTGTTAGAAAAAAAATCATGAATAAAAATATTATGAATTATGAATAAAATATAAATTTTATCATTTTCTAATTAAAATATGGGCCTGTTTATTGATAGTGATATATATTGTAAAAGAATTTAGTATATCTATAGAGCATAATATTCAAAAGCACTCTTCTTTTGAATGTTATGCTGTATTTAGTATAATTGTTATGTTTTTCATGGCATTTTTTTCATTTAAAAAAATATTTCTTTAGAGTGCCAAGGTTTATTAATAAATTTTAAAATGGGGTTTTCAGTCAAATTTTTGTGAAATATAGTTTTTATTATTTATTTATTATAGAAATAAAATATCAACTTACACATGTTTTATATCAGGCAAAGTATCTTTTTATTACTTTATAGTGAAATGTTTTTCAAGTATGTTTTATGATTGATTTAGTTTAGTGTTTGAACTAGGTTTAGTTTAGGGGTGGTTTTATTCAGAGTCCACATTTTAATTCTTTATGATTTTTATGTTTGAATTTTTGAGAGAGATTTTACATTTTGTGGTTGCATTATTATTATATTTTACAATTTTTCATATTCCTTGTATATTAAACATAATTTTGGTATCATATTAAGCCCAAATTTTATAGGTTAAACTCAAACGTTTTTCTTACCACAAGAAGTAGAATTGAATGCTATAGTTTCCTAGTCTAATGTTAATGAGATAATACTTATTTCTTGAATACTTAGTATTCATAAATGTCTAAAGTATTTAAATTTCATTTATGCTGTGTGAAATGTGCAATATTTATTTCCTAAGCCAATTTAATCTAGTCCTTGTTTTTTTTATTTCATTTATCACTATATATCTATACTCATTTTTTATTCTGATTTTGCTGTGCATTTAATATTTTTATGTAAGTTTTTCTTTTGCCTAGTCAATTTTCTAAGCCAAAATATTTACATTTTAGTTATTTTATGTTGATCTCTGTGCTCTTTATTATATTTGGAAACAGTTTTTTCACTAAAAGCCAAAGAAAATTTTATTTTAATATTTATATTTTCAAATTTTTATGAATCCTTTATTTTTTTAACAGAGGGTTTTTTTTTTCTTTTTTGATGCATACAAAGTACGAAAATGTATTTGCCAAAATAAAGCATCTTATTTCTTTGTGCCATAACATCTATGGAATGTATCTCCATTATGATGTGCTAAAATCTTATAAGTTCTTAAGGATTTTAATTTGTTTAAATCTCTAAAATTTGTTTTATGAGTAAGCCACAAAACCTAAAGCACAAAAGGCTCTTTCCAAGTCGAATGTTTTGTATTTGATTTGTTTCTAAATATTGTTATCAAAGATTATATATATATATATATATATATATATATATATTCATATTACTTTAAGATGTCTGTATCATAAATTTTTTATTGATTTGTATTTCTGAAACAGAGCAGTGTTTGAATGGTGAAAATAGTTTGAGTAAGGAAATATAAAAATGTACAAACTTTACATGTGTTAGTGTTAAAATTGAATACCCATTCCCTGTTGTAATGATGTAACTATATTGTTGCAAATAAAAATATTTCTAGCACAAAATTGTTTTCTTTTATTTTTTGTTGAGTTATTGTGTATAGAGATAAGCCATATGTTACTTACATATTGTTTCTTAAACTTGGCTGAGTACAAACTATATTGAAAGTATTTGGCTTATTGTTAACCTATTAGAGTGAATATTTCAATAAATAGTTATAGATTTCTTTTAACATATTTAATCATGTAACTGAATGGGGAAATTCTTTAGGGCAGTGGTCCTCCAGACTTATGAAGCTTCTGAGCAAACATATCGTTTTTAGACCCTATAGTGAGCTACCAGATAAACAGAACAAAAATTATAATTTTATTTCAAATCTTATATTTGTATGTTGCCTATAATTAACATTTCTTATAAATATGAAATCAATTTTTTTAAATCTAATAAGAAATTAAAATTGAATTTATATAAGGAAAAAATCAAAGTGGGATTAGTAATAAGTTAGAAATGTAAGAATAGAATTATTAACAATAATGAGAAGGATATCATTCTTTTTAGTTATAAACAAGTTTTCCAATGTCGGGAGAATATGTAGTGTCTTAAAGTTGTTCAAATGTTCATCAGTCAGACTGTTTCTGTACTTGTTTTTTAAAAATTTCATACTGTGATATATATATATATATATATATATATATATATATATATGTAAGGAGAGAAAAAGAAACCCTCTCACAGATATGTAGAGCTGAACACTGCCTTCGGCCAAATAGGCCAAATTGGAGTCTTTTGTCCAGGAACAAGAGGCTAAATAATATTCAGAACTTGAAGAAAGTAATTTTAAAGATATATTATTTTGAAACTTTTAAAGGCATATCATCACCCAGGTTAGCTAACCTAACTATGATGTTGTGATGTACTGAAAAGTTTCCTATGAGCTTGTAATAGCTACTGACTGATGTTATGGTGATCTCTCCTCTGGGGTTTTGTATCATGGATGCTATTAGCAAATATTAAAATTGTGAACTGCAGTAGCTCATTAAGTGAATCTTGTGATCTTGTAACTGGATGGTAGGGGGATCAAGACTGAAGTCAGCAAAAGATCTCTTATTCATTAACGGTGGCTATGATACATGAAATTGGTTCATGATCTGAATGACCTCCGAGTTTGCAAAAAATATCTGAAGGTGACAACCCAAGCTTGGGGAGTTCTGTTTGATCCCTGCTTTTAAATTATTAAGCATCCATTCTTGAGGTTAAGTCAGTCTTCAGCCCTTGTGGTTCCTCACTCACAATGAAGCTGTGTATTACCCATAGCCATGGACTAGTGGAATATGTGTGATATGTCAGTTGGACCTGGTGTTAGCTTTTCTACACCAGAGGAATGAGTAACTACAATAACAAAAATTAGTTTTCTTGTGAAATATATTTTTTTAATGTATTTCCTGACAATGGAGTATTGGGGGATTTTTCCATGGTATAAGTCATGTAATGAAGGAGAGTTGAAATTTGAAGCGAATATTATTCCTTCTTATAGTTATGGCTACAAGTAGCTCTATGACCACAGTTTTTGGATGCTCTCTATAATGCATGGCATTAGGAATGTAGCACACAACTCTTGATATCACCTGGTAATTCTTTTTTTTTATTGCTCATCAGACTGTTTGTACATGAGTAAGCTAAACCTACATCCAATTTTTTATTCTCTTTAACCCTTTCGTGGGCCATTTATTTCTCACTCCACATTTCCAAACTTTCAAAACAGAGCTTCTAATTTTATTCAATCGATCGAACAATTGATGACAATGCAAAACCAAAGCGGAAATCAGTCTTCCCGTTGTTTCAATAACAAGACCAATATATTATAATGGGTTTTGCGCTTCCCACAGGTGTATTTTGTTAGATCGTGTAGGGGGGAAGTAATCTTCCAACGGCTCACAAAAGGGTTAAAGACAGTTTAAGAGGACAGATTGAATTGATTTTAAAGATAGAAATGGGCTTGCAAGACAATGTGATGTAATTACAGAGCTGTAAAGGCTTATATATATGAAACACCTTCAGTATTTAAAAGTACTTTTTGTTTCTTTTTTGAGGGAATTGAAGTGATTAGGGAGGCTGTCCATTATTTTACTCAATATACTATTCAACATAGGTCATCCTGTGCTTTATGACATTGCAAGGTTTACATATTTTTCTTTTTAAAAAATTTTGTCAGTTAATGCCTGTATTTGCATTAAAAAAAGTGTAAACCAAAAGTTTTCACAAAAATTGTAGAATTAAATAATAATTTTCATTTTTATTAGTAGCTAGGTCTGTCATAACCCAATAAATCTTAAAGAAATTTCTGCTTAGTCACATGGTACATTTTGTTCAAACTGTTCATTAGTATAAATCTTTTCCCATAAATTAATCTAAAAGAATACACTTATGCAGGGTTTGGCTTTTTTTTTATGAATTATCATTTAACTATTATAATTTAAAGAAATATTAATGTTATTTTTTAGGAAAATTGTAAGCCAAATTTTGCCACAGTCTTTTTTCTAAAATTTTCGTTTTTGAAGAAATTAAAAAAAAAATTATTTAATCTTTTTAATATTATAACAAGAAAAAGTAGAATTTGATAGAAGAAAATATAATACTATATTTTGCAGCTTGTTTGGTAGAATGTTATAAATTCAAAAAGGAAATCTTGTTGAATAAAAAAATGTAATTGTCTACATGATTCTAAGTTATAATTGATTGAATTAAGAAATAAAATTATATATCTATTGTCTTTTTAGAAAAGTGTGCCCTATGGCAATTTTGATGGCGAAAAAGACCGAATTAACCTCTCGTACATAAGGTCGTACGTACAAGCAGAATGTCAAAACAGCCTAATTTCTAACAATTGTTCTTGCATGTTGAAATGATGTCTATTACTGTGCTCTATTATCATTCAAATCTTTCAAAACTATATCTTTTGTTTTTGTATTCGGCTAAAAGTTAATTATGCCTTACGAGGCAATGGAAGGGAGGTAGGGCGTAACTAAAACTTCATATGCGGGAAAATATTCAAAATGTAAATTTCTTAAACGAGAAAATTTACAATTATCAATATATGAATAAAATTAGTACTCAGAAATAGAACTTCTTAAGCAGGAAAACTTTTTAAACGGGAACTTCTTAAACGTGTTTTACTGTATATATATTGTAACGAATTCTCGTAACATTAAATTTCCAGATACAGACTTATCTACTACCGTAAGAAAACCATCATAAGGTAGAAATAGCGAACGTGCCTTTTGTGAGCACTTGAACTGAGCTCATCTTTCCCTTGTGAATAGACGTTGTTTCACGCAGAACAGGATGCTGAATAGAGGATTGTTAACACCGAGGACCATCTCAGCCATTCTGTCTGAGAAATTCATTAGGATGCTGGTGAAGTGTTTCCAGTGTTAGTTTCAATGGCAACCCGAAGAAAGAGTCTCACACGACAGAAAGCCTCTAGCAATATTTTCCTACCTTGTTCTCCAAAGGTTTGTCCAGAGACATCGATTAATGATCTGCGAGATTGATTTCTGCAAACTCACCTTGGAACCAACCGGGCTTACATCTGTTCGGCTATAGTTCTACAAAGTGGTTCCTCACCACGTCATCAATCAGATGTCCAATCAGCTGAGATGGAAATTTGCGGGCAGACGGCGATATAAAAAGAGTGGAGTTCATGGCCCAGGGTGAATTTTTTGACCGATCGAGTCTCCTGTGAACTAACTCATCCTTCAGGAGAACGACTGAGAGTGTCCTTTCCCCCCGTTTTTCTCCGAACTATTAGGAAGCTGATTCCTGTAACGATCATCATTTCATTTGTAGGTTTTCATCATAACTTTAACATTTTGTGTTTCTAATAAAGATCTTTAGTCTGTATGTAGGCCTCCGCTATCCTTCTCCAGCTCATTTTTGAGATGAAGACGCTACAATATATTGCGATATGTTTACCCATTGTTAATTTGTAACAATAATTTAATTATTCTAAAGTGTTTCCATTGACATTTAAATATAAAGAAATATGTAATTATGTATAAAATTGTTTTTGATTATTGTAGATAAGAAAGGGCCTAGTCCTAATAATGCGAAGTTTGAAATGCAAATCTCTTTGAAATCTTCTGTTCAACGTCTTTGTGTTTCAATCAATAGCTAAAAGCACTCAAAATTATTTAAGCTTTTTTAATGGCAAAACATTTTTTTAATGTTCTTAATGTTCTCTCCACTAAATCGATAAAATATCAAGGAACAAAAACTTAAATAATTTTAGTGCTTAAAAGTAATCAAATATCACATTAACGTAGCGAGGAAGTATTAAAAAAAAAATAATAAAAATCTCAAATTCGCATAAGAGGAATTTCTATTTTTATGAATTTTCGAAGAGAAATCTTAATATTTAACCTAGTTTCCCCTTCGCTTAAGGCGAAATATATTTTTTTTTTTGTAAAATTCCGTACGTTTTTTCCTTCATCTTTCACAATTCATTCGTATTTGATTTTAGAAACTCCTAACGTGAATTGATTTTAAATAGAGTCAATGGAAATTCTTAAGAGCCGATGACTGTTAAAATTATCGATAATTTTTAGACGATATTAAGTTGTTGAAAAAGCTCTTTACAATTGCTCTTTCGGCCATTAGCATTCGAGAACGCTTGCTGTATCTGGCCATTAAACGGAATTTATTAAGCATGCTTGAATGAATATATTAAGAGTTTTGCTAATGTTTTCTTTCTAATTACGCAAGAAAAAGAAAGTTACGATTTTGAGAATTAATTTTTTAATAACTTCTACTTCAGTACTTCAAGATCTGTGTAAGACAGCAAGCACTTTGGAATGCATTCTATTTATTTACGATAAGCTTTAACTTGCGCACTACATTTATTTTTATAATAAGAGAAAAAAAAATGATTGATTTACACAGATTAAAATTATCGAAAAAATGTAGAAGTTACTAAAAATCCGATAGTGAAGAAAATTATATCTTTTAGGGCTAATTAAAATAATTTGAAGAGACTAGTTTTAATTAAAATAATTGATAATCGAATGGAAAAAAGTTCTTGATTTTTTTAGATTACTTTATCGCTTTCATTGATAAATTACAAAGAATTCTAACTAGTTTGAATCGTGCGCAACAATACACACACGCACACACACACACACACAAAAATGTATTAGTTATAGACGTGGTTTTAATATCGGTAAAAATTTATTTTAAAAGAAATTATATCATAGCGGTATTAAAAGAGAATAAATATAACCCAAGTTAGTTAATGGTTATCTGAAATTTATTTTGCTAAGTAGCTCTCAAACCATTATGTAAATAGGATTTCAATTCTTTCCAGCACTTTTGAGGATGTGTGAAAAAATTTCTTTGAACTGTTGGAGTGTTAGAATTTCTTTTATTAAAATCCTTTTAATATTCGAGTTATAAATGACTAACTCTAACTTACTTAGTAGATTTTTAAAACTGGTTGTTGTAATACCTCGTTCACGCTTGTGGTTACTTTTATAAAACCTATTAATTATAGGATAAGGTAGAAGCTCTCTGAAAAACCACTTCAATAAAGAGATCATAAACACCATTTAGTTCTGGTCTATATTTTTCTCCCTTGCACAAAATAAAGGAAGTTTCGTTATCGCGAAAAATTTCAGTGTTTAAATTTAAAAGGAAATAATTTTGATCGTTTTTACGTTATTTTGACAAGTGTCAGTGTTACATTTGTACTTAAGTATAAGAAAGCTTAAATTGTGAAATTTTAAATATTCAATTTGACGATACCTAGGTGCATTTTGACTAGTTTCGCCTTAATGTTTGGGTGTTACTTCAGAGTACCCCTTGGCGAAGTTTGTGAATTTACTGGTGATGTTTACTAAACACAAATTCATAAATTAATTTAACTTTTAGTTTAAACTACAGTTTTTTTTAAGTAATCGAACAGAACATGGTATCACTTGGCATTTATCGCAACTTTTATCGGGCATTTTACAGTCCATTGTAAGTAACGGAGCTTAATATCATATGTCACCACCAGATATTAGTACTTGAGCTCTACTCAGGCAAAATCATGATTTTGAGAAACGAAACATACTTTCCTCTGTTCAAGGAACGTGTAAATGATCCACTTTTAAATTTGCCAGTTGAAGGTCAAAATTATTTTCTTATTAGAAACAAATTTGAATTTTAGAAATTATGTATAAAGTTTTGAATTGTTTATTTAGGCGATCACTTAAAAAAATAGTCGAAGGCATAATTAACACTAAAATACCTGGAATGACACACACACGCACGCACGCACACGTCAAAATGATTCCAAAGGGTGTTCAATTATCAATCTATTTAAAAATAGACAAAACAATATCAATTAATAATTTAAAAATTAACTAGTTATATTATTATTTTGTAAATAATCCCAAGAAAATTCAATATAATTTAAAAATTGTTAATTACTTTGAACGAAAAAATAAGTTTCTATTGATGGATATTCCTATTGTCTGGCAATCATATATATAACAGCAATGAACCAGTGTAGAACGTGACAAAAGATAACCGATTGGTAGGGCGCTGTTCTTTTGTTACAGAGTTCGTAGGTTTGAATGTCCCTGGTAGCATGGATATTCGTAGAATTTTGAAATCAGCTTTCGAAAGCAGCAAACCCGGTCTCATTTGCCCTCGTGTAGCTAAAAGTAGAGTGTAGTGTTCGAAACCAAATCAAACGATTGTGGAACAGCCTCTTTATCTTTGTCCTCTAACCGAATAAAAAATATTAAAATCTTAAAATCAAAGCAAACTTTAACTAATATCTTTTTAAAATTTTATAGATATAAGTTAAAAAATAATAATATAATTTTTATTGATGAAGAAATCTTTTAAATGTCCACCTCTCTGATGGGAAGAATCTTATGGTCTGTGGGTGGTTTCTTTAGAAAAGTGTCACTATATTTCGAAGAAGCCTTACTAAGTATCCAGTTTTTAGTTTGCAGTTGAGTTATTTTTACACTGATGGTTCGACAGAACTAAGGTATTTATTGATACACTGTTTTTTTTATTTAATTTCATTTTGTTCCACTAGGGATTTTTGCAAAAAATATTGTTCAGAAGCCAAAATTTGACAAGCACAAAGGATCACCTAACCCAAGAGGTTTAAATTTGTTGCTTGTTGATGTATACTGTACTAATATTTATTAAGCACATAATATTTGTAAAGTATATTTTCCAAATATTACATTTTTAATGCAAAACACATACCCCTTGTTTATTATTTGGACAAATATTTATCTTGCGCATAATTTGTTTATAGAGGAAGATAGGGGATTCACAAAGATCATACCTCAGGTATGAATAACATACTAGATCATAAGGCACTATGTTAACATTGCAAATTTGGAGATTAAACCTGTATAAGGTCATTTATCCCTCAAGCAGTAGTATTTGATAACACTTAATGAATTGAGATTTATTTAAGAAAATAATTTCATTTGGATCATTATAATAGTTTGATTTTAACTTCTTTTTAGAAGAAGTATGCATAACACAGCACACTAGGTACTATTAAATGATAAGATATTTTATTCTTTTAATTTATTTTTATGTTGTACTACATGATATAAGAATATTTTGCAAATATTACAATCTAAAAATGAATGAAATGAACGAAGGGTTGAGTGCCTAAGAAATTGGCATCCTCGTGTCATCTATTCTTCTTAACTCAAAGTTAACTTTGATCCTGAATACTATGTTATGATTTCAAGACTTTTATCAGCTTTATTTGTTATTTCTTTATAATTAACAAAGGACAGATCTAATGGGAGATTGTAAAATAATTTACCATAAACAATTGAAAATAGAAGCTTTGGTGTAAGTATATTTACCACAGCCTCATAAAAAGTTAAATTCCTCATACAGCATCTAAGTTGACAAGTGCCTTCAGGTAAGTTTGGTTTGGAATGTCTCGAATCATCCGCAGCAGTAATTGGGTTCAAACCCACGAACTATTCCGAAGAGCATTGCCTTACCCCTCGTTTGGTCATCGGCCATCGTCCAACGTCTAGCTGGTAGAGAAGTTTATGAAGTCTTCTATATCTTACACAGCTTAAAAAGAAAATGCATTTAATCACATAATCAACCACAGAGCACAAATTTTTAACCACTCATTCCTGCCCTTCTCCGTCTTTCCGCTTCCCTGCCTTTATACATTCTGTTAACACTGACTTCATTTCACTTCCAGAATAAATGCAGGCTCTTTCTTGTCAAAACACATTGGCAGCCACTCACAGGGGCTCTAAACGATCAGAATAGTCATTTTTTCGACTGGCTACTTCTTTATGACGAAAATCCCCTCTAGAGTAGCAAAAGCTCCCATATTCGACATTACCCAGCGTGCCGAAATGCAGTGACGTCATTAGATAATCTAGTGGTGTAGATGATAGCTGTGAGTAGCAGCCATAGAAACAACCTCACGAGAATAGTAGAGTAAGTTTCAGGGGCCTTACTTTGAAAGTTGCGAGTCTGTTCGAACGTTCTTTGTGACGTCTCTTTGGAGTCAGCTTGATCGTTTGCTTGCATAATATACTCAAGCTGACGTCAGTTTGACGAACGAAGGTTCGAACCGAATTGTAACGTCCAGAGTAAGGGCCCAATTGATTTCAGATAAATGGCCCTTCCTATAGGTTTGCCTTAAAATTAAGAATTTTTTTCAAATTTTATCACATTTCCTATCCAATTTCAAAACTACAACAAATTTTGTCATTCCGCTTTGTTAAGTTCTGATTTATCGGATTATCGAGAGGTCTACTCTATATAGATATGCGATTGTGGATTAGATCGGTAAATCGGTTTTGGTTCTAACGTAACCTAGAAAATCATTAACCTACTCGAGGAAAATCAGGCATTTTGTGTACATTCAATAGTTTATGATTCAGCTAAAATGCTAACTGGCGTATTTTCGTGAGAGTATTTATAATACACAAGAAATCTATAATAGGTTCAAGTTCCATACGCTTAACTTATCTGAAACTGTTTATTTAATATATCAGCCAAAGCTTCGATGCTATCGATCGTAACATATGACGCCAGAAAATTAATTAAACGGGATATCCATGCATAGTGCTTATGAACTGGTCGAAATTTCCTTTCGATTGTATTTCCCTCGCCAGACCACTAAACATGTTTACATAACCAGTATTTGGTTAATTTAACGTTAAACTAAATTCATTCCATACTGCGGCAAAATTTGAATGACAATGCGTGCAGGAAGCGATGAGCGGTTAATGCATACTTAGTGAATAGCAGTATGACTGTCATTTTGTAATTACTCACACAGGTGCTTTGGTCTGCTGTTTCGATGCTCCGAGTGGTTACGTTATAGCCAAAGCAGCCAGAGTGGTTCTGAGTGTAATGCATAATAGGAGCTAAAATTACGGAACTATTCAAATCTAATATGTCTACAACATTCTCAAGTTAAGAATTAAGGGCTACCTGCTAATCTTGTACTAGCTTGGCATGACCCGAATTTAACAATGGCATTCTTAAAATGCTACTTTGATTGCAAAAATATAAATAAAGTATTATACGATTATAGATTTAGGATGGACATAATTCTCATTTGTTCAGCTTGTAGTTGAAAATTGTCAGCTTAGAACTACTTGTTTATGTTCTTGGTTAAAATATTATTTTTTCAGCTTTTATTAGCATGCTATAATCTTGTTCTAGATTTACATTTCTAAATTTAGCAATCGTATTTTTAAGATGAGACTATGGTTGTATAATATAAACGCATGATTATTTGACTGTATATTCAGTACTGACATAATTCTTATTTGTTCAGTCTATGTTTGAAAATTTGTAAGCGTAGAACTACTTATTTATTTTCTTGGTTCAAATATTATTTTTCATTGTTTTTTAGCATGCTATAATCTTGCTCTAGATTTACATGGTCTAAATTCAGCAGTTGTATTTTTAAGATGATATTATGGATGTAGTAATATAAACACATCATTATTTGACTATATATTTAGTACTGACAAAATTCTTATTTGATCAGCTTATGGTTGAAAATTGTCAGCGTAGAACTATTTGTTTATTTTCTTGGTTCAAATATTTTTTCAGCGTTTTTTAGCATGCTATAATCTTGTTCTAGATTTACATGGTCTAAATTTAGCAGTTGTATTTTTAAGATGATACTATGGCTGTAGTAATATAAACACATGATTATTTGACTGTATATTCAGTACAGACATAATTCTTATTTGTTCAGTCTATGGTTGAAAATTTGTAAGCGTAGAACTACTTGTTTATTTTCTTGGTTCAATTATTATTTTTCAGCATTTTTAGCATGGCATAATTTCTCTAGATTTACATGGTCTAAATTTAGTAGTTGTATTTTTAAGATGGCACTATAGCTCTAGTACTGTAAACACATGATTATTTGACTGTATATTCAGTACTGACATATTTCTTATTTGTTCAGCTTATGGTTGAAAATTTGTCAGCGTAGAACTACTTGTTTATTTTCTTGGTTCAAATTTTATTTTTTCATTGTTTTTTAGTAGGTTATAATCTTGTTCTAGATAAACATGGTCTAAATCTAGAAATTATATTTTTAAGATGATACCATGGCTGTAGTAATATAAACATGTGGCAACACATTTCTACTACTATTTCTATATCACTATCTTGCAACAGTAATTTCATTTTATCTACCACTATTTTTATTAACATTTTACATAACAAATATATATTTGTTATGTTTCTCAATATAATGAGTTAGCTCCGAACAATCGTCTCGTTACTTGTTGGATGCACTCCATCCACAATTGGTGACCCGGATCTTTCTTTTACCGTAGCGATTGTGTTGAGTCATCATGATGTTGGCGACATCTCTACAGGTTCTTCTTGAAGTGCTGCTGTACCTGCTTGCCATAGCTACTGACATCACTACAGATTCTCCTTGAGGGCGATTCTATACCAGTTGGTCATCCTCCTTGCTGTTCATCCTTGCCATTGCTGCTTAAGCCTGACATCTTTCTGCTTTTCCGTGAAGGCGCTGTCGTATCTCATCTTGTTTGCCTCTGCTGCGGAGATCGCCAACAGAATCATGGAGGTTCCTCTTCTGTCCTCATTTTCGGTAAATTCTATCCAGCAGTCGATTGCTTCGACAGTTCCGGTGACATTGGAGTCTCTCACTGCTAAGATCGAAGATCTTGCGAAACAAGTAGCACTGCTGCAAACGTCTTCAGTTAATAGAACTTCCAGGGGCTCATCACGTCGCAGGCCTATAAGGAACTCTCATGCTGTTCCAGAAACGAGGGTGTGCTATTATCATCGGCGATTCAAAGAACAAGCCAGGCGATGCACCAAGCCATGTGACTTTCAGGAAAACTTGCCCGGCAACTAGTAACGGCGTCTACTGGTTACCATGGTGGAAACAGTCGCCTCTTGGTAACTGACCAGATATCCAAAAGACAATTCCTTATTGATAATGGTTCAGATGTTTGTGTATATCCACGTTCTTTCCTGCTTCCCAGAAGTCCAGATAAAAAATTCAAGCTTAATGCGTCCAACAACTCATTGATCAAGACTTACGGATTTCTAACGTTATCCCTAGACCTTGGTCTCCGTAGAAGGTTCTCTTGGCGTTTCGTCATTGCTGATGTCTCTTTGCCAATCATCGGATCCGAATTATTAGCCCATTTTGGATTTTTGCCAGATTATAGGAATAAGCTGCTTTTGGACACAGTTACAATCTTGTCTACAAAAACACAGTCTGCAAAACAGCCTTCCTTGGGCTTCAAAGTTCTTTCAGGCAAACCTACTCCCTAATATGACATCTTAAAGGAATTTCCGTTACTTGTACGTCCCGCGGGAACCATTCGAAGACATGATTATTTGACTGTATATTTAGTACAGACATAATTCTTATTTGTTCAGTCTATGGTTGAAAATTTGTACGCTTAGAACTACTTGCTTATTTTCTTGGTTCAAATATTATTTTTTCACAGTTTTAAGTTTACGATAACTTTGTGCTAAATTGACATGATCTAAATTTAGCATTGCTATTGTTAAGATGATACTCTGGCTGCGGTGATATGAATATAGGATTATACGACTGTAAATTTAGGACAAGCATTATTCTTATTTTCTCAGCCTATGGTTGAAAATTTGTAATATTAGAACTATTTTATTATTTTCCTTTCTAAGTATTATTTTTTCAATGTTTTTTATGATTAGGACGTTATAATTGTATTTACTAGATATTTAATATTATTTTACGATCAAAATTAATATAAAAAGTTGATTGGGGAGTGAATATTGTAAGAAATCGAGTTTTTACGAGTTTTCTTCTAGGAAATACAGTCTTAGGATTTAGGAAATGCTATGGTTAAAATTTGGAACTGTAGAACTCTTTTTAAAATGTTCTGGTTCGGGCATAATTTTTCAATGAGTTTTAGTTACTAATGTTATAATGGTGTTTATTAAATATTCTACATTACTTTTTAACGTAATTCATTTATATAAATTGCATATATATATAACTTATATATATAATATAACTTTATCTATAAAATATATACCTAATCTTATTTTATAATTTATATAATAACGGTAAATGATAAGGGTATATAACTTAACTGTTTTATAAATGGTATAATTAAAGAATAAATAGGGTCACTACAAGTTTTCTCTTAGAAAATGCCAATTGAAGAATTTAAAAACAAATGTAGATAAGTATATGAATGTATTCTCCGAAGTAAGAATTGGTAAGAATGTAGCTCTATATATGTTCTTGAAATTTAGACTATTTAATGGTGTAAGATAGAATGATGTCTTTGTGTAAAAATATATTAAAAATATTAAATTATTATAACAAAACTGAATTTATTAAAATCTGCAATTATCTCGCTAAATTATTAATATCGAAACGAAAATGTATAACAATTTCTTTAAAGCTATCACAAGCTATTTACTAGTGAAAGAAAATGCTCTTTTATCGTATACAGCTAATTGTTTAAAAAATGTCTTTAGAAATAAAAGCTGAGGGCTGTTGAAACCAATTTCTTTTATTCTCCTGCATTCCCCCAAAAAGATTCAGAAATAGAATTTAAAATACAAGAAAGGCTGAAATATTTTTCAACGATTAAAAAGACCGCAAGTCAGTCTTTTTAAATATAAACGTTTATAGCTTTATGAAAAATGAGAAAATAAATATTGTTTTATGTGCTTATTTCTTATGAATAATTAAGAAAAGTCAATGATCAAACGGAAAATCGAAGAACAAAGAATAGAGATATGAGAGGTTGAAATTCGTTTGTGTCAAAAAGATAGCTACAGATTTCATACGGTTAAAGATCTAAATTTAAAAAATAATGCTTAAAATTCTGATAGTAATGCTTTGAGTAAGATTTTACTTTCTAAATTTTGGCATCTACTGACTTGCAGTAAATCACAATACGTGCTTGGTGTAACACGTAAGTATATTTATTTCCACTGGGCTACATGTTTCGCTTTCATGAAGTACCAGAGTGTAGGATTTATTATACACACATGAGTCAAGTTTCAGGTTTAAAAGAACCCTGTACACGCGCAGTCTATTATATATACATGCAATAATATAAATACCTAAGTCTCTAATGTCTATCCAAAATTATTCCTTTTCCTCATTCATTATTCTAAATCTTAATTTCTTTTCTTTATATTAATCCTATTTTCCCAACTATCAAATTCGAACGTGGAAGTTTTTCATTCCTTCAGCCGAACCAATTAAATTCTTTCTCTCGTGTCATATATACGTGATCGCGTGTGTAAATATATATAGCCGAACGATGGTCGATTGGTTAGGGTGTTGGCCTTCGGTAGCGGAGTTCGTGGGTTCGAATCAAACAGTGGAAAGGATATTCGCTGTCATTCGGAATTGGCTTTAAGCTGTAGGTCTCGGTCTCATTAGCCCTCGTGTTGCAAAAAGTAGACCGTAGCGCTCCAATCCAAAATAAATAGATAGATAGATAGAGATATAGAGAGATATTGATAGATAAATAGATAAAAATATCAAGATCTAAGACCTGAAATTTTATTCCAAAATTAATAAAATCTTTCTCTAAATCTCAAAGTTAAAAATGATATTACTGGCATTTTAATAAGGAAGTAATAACTTTCCCAGGTAAACCTGTAACGATCAGCAATAATAAGCATCCTGAAAGCCACACTTTGGCAGATGTCTGTTGTCAACAGTCACTCTCTTTAAGAAATTGAGTGTTGTCTCAGCATTTTCCCGCCAGACATAAACCCCACTTGGTACTTGGTTCTCTCTCGCTCAAGGTAGGCGTTGCAAAATCTATGCAGAGATCTATTCTGACATAGTCCGGTTGAGATTTCTCTAGATTTTTTCATAATTTTGATCAGATGAAATAAAAATTACGTTCGTTCACGACGAGTGAGGTATTTATTCATGATAGAAGTTATTCATGATAGGAGAATTTCTCCTCTTTATATTAATCCTGTTTTCCCAACCACCAAGTTCAAACGAGACAGTTTTTCATTCCTTCAGCCGAACCCCTTAAATTCTTTCTCTGATTATCGAAGCTAGAAATGATATTGCTGGCATTTTAATAAGGAAGTAATAACTCTCCCAGGAAAACCTGTAACGATCAGAAATAATAATCATACTCAACACCACACTTTGGCAGATGTCTGCAGTCAAAAGTCACTCTCTTTAAGATATTAAATGTTGTCTCAGCATTTTCTCACCAGGCTTACACCCCACGTGGTATTTGGTTCTCTCTCGCTCAAGGTTGGAGTTGCGAGATCTATACAGAGAGCATTCTGACACTGTCTGGTTCAGATTTCTCTGGATTTATTTTAATTTTGATGAGATGAAATAAAAATTACATTCGTCCACGACGAATGAGATATTTATTCATGATAGAATTTATTCATGATAGTAGAATTTCTCTTTATATTAATCCTGTTTACCCAACAACCAAATTCGAACGAGGAAGTTTTTCATTCCTTCAGTCGAACCCCTTAATTCTTTCTCTGATTCTCGAAGCTAAAAATGATATTCCTGGCATTTTAATAAGGAAGTAATAACTCTCCCAGGAAAACCTGTAATGATCAGCAATAATAGTCATCTTGAACACAACACTTTGGTAGATGCCTGTAGTCAAAAGTCACTCTCTTTAACCCTTTAGAGCAGTGGTGATCAAACTTTTTCCGACTGCGACCCCTTTTGTTACAGAGAAAATTTTTGGTGACCTCTAGAGATAAATGTTCACAAATACGATGTATATTTCTCGCATTTCTTTCGTTTCATCGAATAAAAACATCATCATATTTGACTCATATTAATTTTATTTATAATTTTAAGAGAATACTTTTTGTATAACACAAAAATCAGTAAATTGCCCTTTAATGAGATGTATGTGGCTGCAAGTTTCTAATTATCTCATCGATGTTTGGATGTTTGTTGCTAATTGCAATTCGCATATCATCTTCAGGGTTTAAACGCGAGCGGTATTTAGTTTTTATTGAAACTAGTTTGCTAAATCCAGTTTCACATAAATACATGGATGCAAATTGTATTAACACTCTGATGGCATTCTTGCATAAAACGGGATATTGTTTTTCCACGGATAGCCAAAATTTTTGGCAAGGCTGAGTCTTAAATTGATTTCGAAGAGTATAATCACTAATTAGATCTATCAATTGCTCTTTCTCACTAATTTGAAGAGTTGAACTGCATATGTCAAAGGAAAATGGATCCCGAATCCAACCAAGATCGTTTTCAGGAAAATCCTCGAATCTTTTCGAAAAATTTTTCTTTAACTTTTCAGTGACGGCACTTCACTCTTTATATGTATACTGTATGGTATGCAACATGCAGGGATAATACATTTCATAAAAATTTGGCGACCCCCCAAAAACTTCTGGTGACCCCCACAGGGGTCGTGACCCCTAGTTTGCGCACCACTGCTTTAGAGGACAGTGGTTTAGTAGCAAAACTACATACTAAACATCTTTTTTTCTTAACTTTACTTTTTGGAGTACTTTACTTTATCTTTCTATAATTATTTAAGGCTCCAATCTCATACACCTGTGATGTTTGGAAGACAATGATGTAGAACCAAGAACATCTTCAATTAAAAAAAAAAAGTTTTGGAGGCATGAATAATTTTTCGACTTTTGGCATTTTAAATTTACAACAGATGATAGCTCTACATTTAATTTATATTTTCTTTTGAAATATATGTATTTAAACTTGTGGTATCTGAGAAGTCAGTAATTCAATTTATCTCACTTATGACCCCAAATAAAACTATCTATACAAAAAACTCTTATAAATTGTTCAACTATTTATTTATTATGCCACTTTAAGGATTCTTATGTA
>CM063504.1:42848013-42850513 GCA_032207245.1 Pardosa pseudoannulata | reverse complement strand
AAAGTCCCAATTATTTTACCATAGGAATAATGTTAATTTTGAATCATTACAACGACCCCAAACGTGTTATTTTTCGTTAGAACGACCTCCAATTTTAGTCCACAGAACTCATGAGCAAGTGAGTTATTTCAAAATTATTGTACTGTGGTGCAACTTCAAGAAACCTGTACTTCTTCTCTCTTTGCGTTTGCTTAAAGGAGGGGAGTGAAAAGGGGAGAACTGAATCTTCAATTATCTTTTGATGAGTTTGTTGCGGTAGACGAAAGTTTACAGTTCAGTCGAGAAAATTTGAATGAGAATGATTTTATTGCCCGTATTACCGGAAATGAAGAAATTTGCGATTCCGACGATGGAGAAGTAATCGTCCAAGCTTTTGAAAAAAAATGAATGAAAAAGAAGCCTTCAATGCAATCAATGCCTTGAGTCAATATTTTGAAGGACAATTTAATTCTCAAGATTTCCTTCAAAATTTAACGGATATGGAATCAGTGATAATGAAAAATTCCCAAATGAACTTGAAACAGGCGTCAATCAAAGACTTTTTTTCAAAATATCAGTAATGGAAATACAAATAAATAGAAGTGTTCTCTAGGTATGTACTGTTGCATCATTTCTTTGTTCAAATTTTTTATTGTTTTTTCAATTCGTTACAACGACCTTTCGCTACAACAACCATATGATGTTGGTCCCACAGAGGTCGTTATACCGAGGTTCTACTGTAGTTGGTACGAGGGTCACTCTGAAGATACAATTAGGTTTTTAAAGTTATACTTAAAAAATTTTAGGTGTGTTCAAAGTAGTCTCCTCCAGCATCAATGCACTTTTGTAGACGAATCTTTCACAGATTAAATGCCTCAAGCCATTCATTTCTTGGAATATATGAAAAATTGCATTTATAGCCACATCAATCTCTTCTTCTGAATTAAAACGACGTCCACGTAAGTTCTTTTTTAGATTAAAGAATAACCAAAAGTCACACATAACTAAATCAGGTGAACCCGGCTGATGATCCACCATTTTAATTCGTTTTTGTTTAAGAAACTCAACAGTTAATCCGGCTGCATGTGAAGATGCACTGCCATGGTGAAGCATTAGTCCCCTAACATTAACTTCTTGTAGAATTTGTGGAATACATTTAGTGGTATAATAGTTTGCTTTTACTGTCTTCTGTCCTTCCAACTTGGTGGCTTTGACCAATCCCGTACTTCTGAAGAAAACGACATACATCACTTTTTTCAGTGCACGTTATCTTTTCACCATTGTCGGCGTGGTATCATCTTCAAAGAACCCATGCTTTGCTTTCTTGACGTGTTGGAACGTCAAAAAACGATATGTGCGTTTCATCACCCATTAAAATTTTAGGAATGATGGGGTGGCCACCATCATTTAGCAATTTAAGAGTTTCTTTACTGATTCTGATACTCTCTCCTTTTTGGTGCTCAGATTATGGGGAACCCAACACAAATTACTTTTTTAATATGCAATTCTTCACTAATAATTTTGTGTATGACTGCGGATCCAATGTTAAGTTCCTTCTGTAAAATTTATCATCCATTAACATTTTTCATATGGCAGACACATTATCCAGGATTACTGCCGACGGTGGCCTTTCTGTGTGTTCTTCATCCTGAAGAAAACTGTGACCTCTACTAAATTCTTTAAGCCATCTGAATACAGTAGTCCATGCTGGAGATTCATCCCCAAATGCCAATTGCAGCATTTGAAAACATTCTTCTTGATTTAATCCTGCTTTAAAATCGTAGAATATCATAGCTCGAAAATGTTCTCACTTCAACTCCAATTTCTCTTCTGTTTAAAATTTCTTCTACGGTAAGCAAGTTGGAGTAAGTCAGTAAAAAATCGTCTCCTGCGTTAAAATACTTTGTATTTTAAAATTAAACAGTTATTTTTATTTTGTAAATTCTCGTTTAACCGCCAATGCTAGTAGGGATTTCATGCCAATAAAGAAAGGTGCATTTAGATCATCTCCTTCGAAAGAATAGTAACTCTATACCTTGCAAAATCGGTAGAAGTTGCAATGTGAAGTAGTTGTCTCTACATTTTTAAGTTGTCGTGTGATAAGCCTTTAAAAGTGCCTTTTTTATCGCTTTTATTTAACTTTAATTGTGTGTCAGTTTGTATTTTGAAATCGATTTTTCATTACCTTCTTGACTTCCTAGAGATCTGAATTTTTGTGCATAGGTACGATTTCGTTGACAATATATTATTTAATCAAAAATATTGGATTGAAGAAAAAAAAATAAAATTAGTTTGGTAAATGCAAAAAGCTGTTCAATGTACTCGTAGTCCCAATTGCAGACATTTTAAACTAGAATCGCCATCTATTTTCAAGCTGCATAATTAAAAATTCAGACAAGGTTTTTGCTTTTTAGTGCATTTTTTATCGCTTTCTTGTTAAATAAAAATAATTGTTTTAAAAAATACTTTTTTATATTTTACTCATTTTTATTTTGTCTAAGAGCATTTTTTAAAATTTGAA
>CM063504.1:42751913-42842913 GCA_032207245.1 Pardosa pseudoannulata | reverse complement strand
CATCTACCTTCGGGTCAAACTGAGGGATTAACCCTTTAATTTCAAATTTAGATACATCCGTATCACTATCGGTAAGAACGGTTCCTGTTTTCGAAGCATGATTTAAATTTTGTAACTTTAGTTTCTCTAATTCAAATTCCATTTGCCGTCTCTCGGTTTCTGCTTCCTTTTCTTTTACTTCGGATTCTTTTCTGGTGCTAATGATTGTATCCAACAATGTTTTTGTGAATTCTTCGTCATATGAAGTACATCCGGTTATAACATCTTTAATTTTTATTACTGTGGCGTCGGGTTCCAACTCGATGCCTAATTCTGCGGCCAAAACCAAAAGGTCGCATTTTTTACCTCTAGCAAGATATGCCATTTTTATTCTTTTCAGGCCAAACTTAAAATTAATGGTAAAACTCAATTACTGCGAGAATGGCTCATTAGAATGACATAATATGCATACATCTGATTAATCAACTAAACTATATTATTCCGATTTGAAACCGGAAGTATCAATAAATTTGAAGGAATAAAATAATACTTCTTAATTATACAAATATTTCAGATACATAATATTTCTATTAAAAAGAATCATCGATGGAAAATTAAATAATAAGCAACACAAAAAAAGAACATTAACCTGAGCAATATCTTTTGTTATTAATACAAAAATCCAAATTAAATTGAACTTGCACCAATATTCAACACTGAAATATTAACTATCTTCATGAATTCTTAATCAAAACAATTGAAATTAACAATATCCATAAGTCCTAATAATAAAAATGTTAAGAAAAATAAAATTCAAAACTTGGACCGAAACCACAAACTATTCAAATTTCAATCTTCAGGCACTAAAGGAACTGGCATGCGGTATTTAAATTTGATCTGGATGATCATAATAAAACAAAACGAATTCAGGGTGAATTCAAATCAGAATCTCTTCTTCATTTGTCAGGATGACAAAATTAATAAAGTTCCTTGAGTGCTTGTCAAAAAGAAAAGAAATCACTTATCTGTGGTCATGTCTTCGGCTTCGTGTTTCGAGCCACGGGTTGGGCGCCAATCTGTAACACTATAAATCCAGCACAAACTATCTACATTTAACAATTTACGTTTAATTATTAATATATTTACACATATTTACAAGTTTACTTAACAATTAACATTATTGAGAATGCAGAGAGCAGGAGGCCCTCGCACACACCAGCACAACATAACGGACACTCTAACAGTCTTTTCTTTTAGGCTAAAACAAAAAGTGTGCGCTCGCAGATGGCCGTTGCGCGCTGCTACAGCTTCTCTTTTTCAGTAAAATCACAAAGTAACGATAGAAGGGTTTTTTTTTCTTATTGTTCATAACTACGACACAGAACAATTGACCAAAATACATCGCTTTGAAAAAGCAAAGCGTACTATACTACTTTCCAAATTGAACTAAAATGTATCTTTCTCGAGGCGTCAAGACTATTCAGAGAATGTGAGACTGGTATGTGGGTAACTGAGAACGCGCGGTATAGCAATAACTATTAAAGGAATCTTTAGAGGGCGTTTATCAGATCCAGCGCTTCTGGTCAGCAAGCGGTCGAAGCACATCTGCTTTGTAAAATCGTTCTTTTATCGACGAACTATAATTTACATACAAATTTTACGATACAGTTTAGTTTAATTTGAAACGTAGCATAGTGCGCTTTGCTTAAAAAAAAAAAAAAAAAAAAAAAAAAAAAAAGCTTTCTGAATTTTGAAAATCGAGGGGGGTTGGGTCGCTTGAGTCTCCTTAACCACTGTACCCGACCTCAAGATTTTGCTGAAAATGAGCATTTCAGATCTATCGATGTAAAAAAAAAAAAAATTAAATTATGTCTTTGTGCGTGTGTGTTTTTGGTGTATGAAAGCAGACTTCATACAGCTTAGTTGGAAAATATTTAGAACTCTCTCTCTCTCTCTCTCTCTATATATATATATATATATATATATATATATATATATATATATATACATACGATGTATGAAGTTATGCATTCTGTATGAAATCTATATATATATATTGCAGTATTGGAGTTCTAAATATTTTCAAGCTTGCTGTATACAGTTTGTTTTTATATATCAAAAATACATGCACCTTCACAGGGACATAATTTCCCAAAAAATTTTTTTTCGATAAAAAATGTTCATACATATATATCAGTGGCGTGCGGTCCATATGTGCAGGGTGTGCACTGCACACCCTAGCAAAATTATGAGGGACAATAATTTTCTGCACTTATGTCTACCTATCTTTATATGATATATAATAAATATTATTTATAATATATTAAAATATTATGTAAATTTGCTTGCTTGTATTCCCGCAGTGAGTGCGGTACTAGGTGCTGAATCACGTAGCGCGCAAATGAATATAGGAAGTTCTGATGTGTACGCACTGCACACTAAATTGAAAATCAGGCTTTATATGTATGGGCTACTGGAGAAGAACAGCATACTATGGTACTGAGGCAAGTGCAGCTATTTTTCCTGCACTTGGCATTCAGAATCATCCGAAAGTACGGTTTATTAAGCGTTGTATTAGAGTGGGGACTTACGTGCGGAAGCTCTTTTGGTTTTTTTACTGATCAACTGTCCGTACGACTTTACAGACAGTTAATGTTTAAATTTATATATTGTAAGACTTTGTTTTCATAGAAACATAAAAGAAGTATTTCATCAATATAAAGTGAAATGTTTTAGTGTGGTAAAGTAATTTCGGTGATGTATTATATTTATTGAAATAATTCACTGAAAAACAATGTTGTTTTGTTTTAAAGAAACAAATTTTAACAGAACACAGTTCAAATTTTACCATTCATTGTGTCTTACAGACAGTATATAAGTTATATCTGTAACACCATATCCCTGGTTTTGTTTTTAAAAATTGTCAAGATGTTTTTCGCAGAATATATGATTTCCAAATGTTAAAAACAATTAATAAATATAATTTAATCCACTGATCGAACAAGAAACAGTTCGCTCTATTGTGCCAGAGTTCAGTGAAATCCTCTGCAAGGGGAATAGACGTTCGGTTTGTCGGCACCAATGAGCATCCGGATGAGGCACCACAGAAACGGGCGTCATGTGGTGCTACGTTTGCTAAACATATAAGTTTTCCGTGGAAGCTCGAAGCGTTGCTTTTTCGACGCCGATCTGACATGACACCATACAACAAAAGACGATTTTTGCTTCAGTGCTAGTAGAATTCTCATAAGTTTAGCTGTTTTTATAGTTATAACTCGACTACTCGTAGGTAAATATTTTATTGTATTCTTTAAATTTATTTATATTCATAATAAATAACCCGTTTTAGAATGGAGAACTCAGATGTTTCAATAATTAAAGATTTATTTGGAAAATCCATGTTCTCTGCACACCCTGCATGAAAACCTACCGCACGCCACTGATATATATATATATATATATATATATATATATATATATATATATATATATATATATGTGTGTGTGTGTGTGTGTGTATGTATTCATCGAATCAGGAAATGAACACTACGATACTATCTATTCCAGGGATGCACACACCAAGGCCCGCGGCCCGCCGGTGAAATACTTTAATAAATAATTTAAATTAATTTAAAGTTTAAATTAATAAATTATTTTTCAATTTTAATACTTATATCAATTCTTTATTGTCTTTAATTACCTATACTTCTGGCGGACCTCCATCAGTTCATGATTTGCCCAAGTGGCCCCTAGTCTTAATAAGTCTGTGCATCCCTGATCTATTCCTTGTGTTCAAATCTTGAGCCGTTTCAACTCTATTAGTAAGTGGGTTAGTGAGGATAATTAGAAACTCATCTTGTAGATCTTCATTCAGTTTTTCTGGCTATTTCTCTCAAATTGCCATTCATAAATTGCTTGAATTCACTGACCTTGTCGGTAAATGCATGGCCTGTGTAGCATATCGTTTGTACAAATGGCTTTTTTTTTTTCCCTCGTGTGTGTGTGTGTCTTTAGAATGAAATAAAAATCTTTAGTTACGGCAACAGAGAGAAATATTTTATTCGGAAAAACAAGGGTAAAAATATTAAGGTTATGTGTAGCCTCTTCCTCACAGTAACATAACAAAATAAGACTTTAGAAGTAAAATACCAAAGTAATTTTAATTTCATTATCTTTGTAACACAGCGTTCTCAATTTGTCTGAAACCAAATCCAAATCAATAAGTATTAGAAGGACATTCTTGTGTAACTAGCTCAGGAAAAATTTACCCATCAATACAAAAGGAGTTTTGATGTGATTGTATGTTGCTGCAAGACTTGCAGTAGAAGCAGAGAACCCAGAGATTAATCCGGGGCACAAAAATACGGGATCGTAATTTTAGAGGAAAAAATATTGAGGCATTAAGTATCAAATTCATCAAATTTATGCATATCAATATTTACTTTCGATAAAAAGTTGCAGTCGTACACTGGTATGCAAAACTTAAGCAACGGGTGGATTTTTTGCCATAACTCCACGAGAAATCATCTGAGAGACATGGAATTCCTTCCCCATGTGCGTCTGTTTCGAGATGCCATTGGCCCAGACCTCATTTTTATGGATGACAATGCGCGGCGACATCGGACTCTTGCTGTTGAGGAGTAGTGTTTCTTAACCTTTTTGGCACAATGAACCACTTTAAAAATTTTAAATATGTCACGGACCCCCTGTAAAAAAAAAATTGCTTAAACATCATTTATTACAAAAAAAATTCTGTTTTATTTAATTATTTTAATATTTTTATTTCAATAGTATAAAAAATTTGAAGAAATTAAAATTTTTAATGTGAAGACTGTTGCTGATTTTCCTTGATTAACAGATTGAATTGAGGGATGGTTTTCGACAAAGCAACGTGCATATCATGTTCGATATCAATGTTTTGTTTTTATTGTGACAAGACAAACATTAAAATTAAAATGAAAAAGTAAAACAAATATTTTGTTTTAAAAATTTGCAAGAACTGTGCGGAACTGATTTTAACGTCACTTTATTTCCAAGTGAAGTAAAATTCAAAGGCTACTTTGTGTTTCTAAAAATTTCTAATTTTATATGGTTTGCGAATGTTTTTTTCCTCGTATTGTAGGTCTCTATTGGGAAATGGCAGACAAGCGGCTTACAGAGGTTGCCCGTTTAAAATTTTTTTTTTTTTAAATATTGATGCAAACATTTTAAAAATTAGGAGCAGCCGCCGGACCCCCAAAATAGGATCCATGAATCCCCAAGGGGTCCATGAACCATAGGTTAAGAAATCCTGAGCTACTGGAAAGTGAAGATGTCACTCGAGTGGACTGGCCAGCGTATTCCCCTGATTTAAACCCCATCGAACATGTGTGGCATGCTTTGGAGAAACGCATTGCAGCACGCTTACATCTTTCGGAGAACACCCAACAACTTAAACAGATGTTGATTGCGGAATGGGCACTCCTACTGCAAGAATTGTTGAACCAGCTGGTACTGAGCATGCAGAGACGGTCCAAAGCAACCATTGCAGTTAGGGGAGGGCATATCCCGTATTAAAGAACATATGTTTGTTGTACTTCCTCTTGGATAGACAATGAGTCAGGATACTATGTGTTCAATAAAGCTTGTTTTTGTTTGATTCCATACCGTATGCATTGTATTTCTTTTTCAGCGCTGATGTTTTCGTCCTCCTTTATGTACACAATACTCTCCCTCATTTCTGAATTTCATGTCTCTCAGATGATTTTTCGTGGAGTTATGGCAAAACCCCCACCTGATGCTTAAGTTGTGCACAGTGTATTTATACTGTTTATGTCTCAAAGCTAATTTATTTCTTTCCAGTGCAGTTGAGAATACAGCCCGATAGCTTAATGCCAAACATGGCTGCGAAGCTGTTACGTGTTTATTATCATCCAAGAAGCACGTGCAGCTTAAGGAATGCTACAGATGCTAGTAACATTGCCCTCACTAGGTCCTCATAATTTAGAAGCAGGGATCAAGACCCCTAGTCTTGGCCTGCCATTTCCAGAAGTATCGTTTGGGAATGCGGAAGACAATGTGACCACGAACCTATTTTAAGTGACCCAGCCGCTATTAATGAACACGGAAGATCTTTGGTCGGCTCAAGTTTACAACCCTCCGGTTATCAGATCGTTACCTTTGTCGACTGAGCTACTGCGGTTCACAAACTAAAAATATTTACAACCCTTAATTCTAAAGAAAAAGGTGGTAAAAAAAAAGAGATGTGTTTAACTAAGGAGTAAACGAACCTTGAATTTTAGTTCTTAAAATATTTCACATTTTTTCTGTATTGTAATAACAAAAAATGCTATTACAATAAACAGTTAAGACACTGAAATCCATAAGAATTTTTTTTGTTTTTATTAAATTGAAAACACTTTTCAAATATTGAGTTATACAACGATGTTCTTTAAAAAGGATTCTATTCCTGAACGTGCGTAACGTATTGTCCTCTCTCTCCACACTAATTAGTAACCAGAATAATTTGAACAACTATAAATGAAATGTGATAAAATCGTATCTACACGCCTCGTTAGGGCAGGAACTACTAGGGAATACGTTGTCCTGAATTGAGAAGTCTCATTTAATTGTTGAAGAGCAAAACACACGTAACTTGAACATATCACTCCACTATTCAATTTTAAAACACTTTAATTAATTACAAATTTATAACTTCCCACTGGCTCATAATATAACGGAGTAACGACATTTTTCACAATACCAATCAAAACCGAAAAACCTTTTCCACCCTAAGTAGAAGTATTAGTTATATAGACATCCTGCGCGAGAAGAAAAAGTTGTAGTTCTTTACAATGCCTATACTGTGCATGGAAAAAAACTGCAAATATCTTGAAATTTGATGAAGTCATTGGACACTGGACACTGGAAAGAACATTTTGGGGTGCCTAGGGCTGAGGGCCCTTTATCCCCAGTATTGGACATATATATGTGATCAACATTACAACTAATCCTTTGGCTGATATGTGGATAATATATATAGAAAAGGAAAGAGGAGAGGGGAAGGAAAAGAGAAAAGAACATAGACAACACAGCGCAGAATAAAAGTAAACAAGATATACAATTATATAAGGATATAAACATTGCCCATATTTTTTTTCCAACTCTGAATATTCTCTTTACAAAGGGTGAGTACAATACAAAATCAGTTAAATAACATAGTATAAGACAAGATTAGAAACAAGAGATTGGTTGATATACAATAAATTACATAAATCAAATAAGAGAGTTTCAGAGGTTTTTTTTTTTTTTTTTTTTTTTTTTTGGCATGAATATATTTACAACATTAGAATTGACATTTTAAACCTGAGGGCGAATGCCCGATAATAAAGTGGTGGCTCTCGGCCTGCGCCGATTTTCTGCAGGATCATAATCGGGGAGGTTGAAATTTCTTCATTATTTATATTGTACAGATTACTTATTCGTGGATGTTAAATCTAGGAAAGTAATCCTGTAAATACCTTTTATTTTTATGTAATACATAAGTGTAAAGTTATTAGTTGCTTAATTTGTGAGTTGTGCCTTCATTCTGAATATACTATTTAGAGAGAAACAATAGTTATATATTTTCCCCACTATATTTGGTGGTAGAAGCACAATCAAGTTTCCCCCCACACACTGATGTTCCCCACTGATGTCAAAGTTCCAGCCCTGTCCGTATCTTAACATATATTGGTTGTAGGAAAAGCCAGCTGGGTTCCAGTGTTGGTGAGGCTCTTTTTTGTTTGAAAACGAGTTCATGAACTTCATATAAATGTTGCTATCAGGGCCGTAACTAGGTCCTTTAGCGCCGGTGGCAAAAAACTGATCTGCGCCCCTACCACCCAATATAGTGAGAAAATATATAAATGCTTTTTTTCTATATCATATATTTAGAATGAACTCAAAATATTTTGTTAATTCTTAAAATGTTCCTAGTATATTAATTTTTAATTTTTTCTCCTACATTTATTATATTAATACTTAGAAATATTTTCGAACATTCTAGAAGTATTATTTTGTTGATAAACTGGATAGTTTATTTGAGGGAAATATTTTTATATTTGAATTTTCATAAAAAAAAATGATGATTTTCAAAACTTAAATTTAATTTTAATAACTTTAATAAATTCAAAATTTAAAACGAAACCCGAATTTATATAAAGGCATATTAGAAGTGTTTGGTAAACGTTTTGTAAGAATCTATAACGAGTCTAGTCTCTAGGAGCATTTTAAACAAATAAGAAAATTTATAGAACAGTAATTTTTAAAAATATTGGATTTTAAAAAAAATCTGATTCTATAATAAAGAAAAATATTTTTCAACTTTTTCTTATTTCTACTTGGGGCGAATCGTCTTCTTTCGGACCCCATTTACCTCACGGTATGGCGCCCCTATGACTAATGAGCCCGTGGCAAATGCCACCTTTGCCACGCCTTAGTTACGGCCTTGATTGCTGTCAATCAGCAAGAGCAGGGGTGGGCAAAAGCCGGTCCGCGGGCCGGATCCAGCCCATTGAAAAATCCTGCATGCAATTTTTTTAATCTGTTATATGCGATTTTGTTGAAATCAACAGTATTTGTATGCGTAGTGTACATATAAATAGTGAAAAATATATAAATAATAGAGAGTATTATAATTTGAACAGCTGTAACCATATCCTTACTTTAATGTATGCAACATACATACTCTCCTAAAGCGTATGGTCGGCTTACTACATAGAATTGAACGTGCACTTCCTCTCACTCTTCGAGGGACGACAGACCGCAGCACTCGGACTGTTTATTTTGATGTAGCACTAGTCGCATACTCGTCATTTCTTTTCAGACAAATGTTTGTTATTTTGCAAATATAATAATAAATTGAAAAAGTGGACTTTTTGTAGGTAAAATTTTAAAACATTGGTTATATTTTATTGTAATAATTAAATCCTTTATTTGTAGGCCTTTGTAAAATGAGTCAATCTAAAAAAAGCAAAGTTGATTTGGAGTGCAGAAATTTCAATGAAGCATGGACGGTAAAATACCTTTTTACAAACATTGATAAGAAAACAATTGCTGCTATCAAGGAATACAATTTAAACAGGCATTTTAAATCAAAACTTCCAAAATATGCACCACTTTCTTTAAAAGAACTTCAAAGTGCAGCAGAAAACATGACAAAAAACTTGAATAAGTAACAAAATATTTTTACCAAACAAAGTAATATCGAGAAATCTACCACAAAAGCAAGTTATGCTGTTGCACACAAAATTGCTAAGTTCTGTAAACCTTTTACTGAAGCAGAATTCGTTAAACAATGCATATTTTACTGGGCACAAATTGCTCGCAATTTATGCCCAATTGTCTTACTTAGGTACCTAAGTAAGACAATTTATTATTTCTATTATCTTTTATTAACTATCAAATTTCTCTGTCCAAATGCTTAAAAACGATGCTTATAGTGTTTTTGTCAAAAACATTTCTTGGGCTGGGAAAAAACTCCACCAAAACATTCCCGTGTGCACAGCGTACGCGGCATAGTCCTCCGGCCCGGGAGACATTTTGAAAATTTCATTTTGTCCCGTCCTTAAAAGTATTTTCCCACCCCTGAACAAGAGGGATGAGAAGCAAAAACACTAATTATAACATTTATGTGCATTATAAAAAATTAATAATGCCTGTGTCAGAGTTCAACAAGACCAAAAAAATTAAGTTAGAATATGAGAAAATTACGTATAACGAAAGTTTTGCGTCTTATAAATTCAAGAGTTTATGAATGCATCAGGACTGTAATAAAACGTCGTATTAATGCGAATGGTGTATAAATAAAATGCTATTGACGGTACTTTACTGAATAAAAATTATCTATTTACACAATTAGATGTCTTTCCTGAAAACCTTGGCGATTTCAGGGAAGAGTCAGGTGAAATAATTCACACGGATATGGAAATTATAACGACTGCATTACAGCGAAGAAAATGTTGAGTGGGAGTAGTATATTCACCTTTAGTTTAAAGACATGGTAAACTGCCATTTTTATACCAAGAATAAAGATGGCAAAGGGACAAAGAACCGTGAGAATCCCAGTAAAATGCCTTGATGGCGGTGTTGGTTTGTGTGTGGTACTATGTTCTCGTACATATCAGTCAAAAGTAGACTGCTGGTCAGTGTGATTTCATCTCATTACATTTTATTACTATTGTAGCGAAAATTGTTCCTTTCTATGAGAGTTGTGAGCAGTGGAAAAAACCCGATTTAAACCCGGGAAAAAACCGGGTTTTTTGGGAAGGGAATTTTGAAAATTTCCAAAACATGGGAATTTTGAAGTATTTTCTTTACTTTTATCCTAATCGCACAAGACAATTTTTACATTTCACATATTTTTTATTGTTACATAAATATTAGGAAGTAATCTGTACTGTCACAAAACCCATAAATCATTATTTTTCTTGGATAACATCTCTCTCTCTCTCTCTCTTTATATATATATATATATATATATATATAATGTGTATTATATATATATATAATGTGTATGTGTAGGAATTGGACACAAAATGCAACATTGTCATTTGATGACAACTTTAAATGATATATGCATTACAAAAAATAACAAACTGTTATTTTAAATTTAAAGATATTTATTTTTATATTATAAAAGGAGGGGAAAACGTTCAGCATAAAGCAATTTACATAATAAATAATGATCAAAAATAATGTATATAACTATTACATTAGCAATTAAAATTGAAGCAACCAGTTATGTGTTTGATAAGACTAACAGGGTAATTAATTACATAAGTACTACTATAAAATCATTTAAATGCTCATTGCTATTATTACTTGAATATATGTATATATATATATATATATATATATATATATATATATATATATATATATATATATATATATATATATATATATATATATATATATATATATATAGCGAAAAGTAAAAAAATGCTAGTTCTTAAATAGCCACTATTGAACAAATAAATGTAAACATTGTTAAAATGAGTTCTTCCCAAAATTCCGGGTTTATTCCCGAAAATTCCTGGGTTTATTCCCACCTCTTCAAAATTCCAGGTTTTTTTACATCTCTACTTTCTATCAAGGACGTCGTGGCTCAGTCGGTAAAAGCATCGGACACTTGAACGGGAGTTTTCGGCTTCGAAAGCAAGCGAGGCAAGTTGCCTTTAAAAATGGTTTTTAATTTGAATTTACTTTATGTTAATTTAATTTTTTCATGTAAATTTATGTTAATTATAATTCCTAATTTTCTGCGGGCCTTCAAAGTCTGGAAGTTTCCAAAACTGTATATAAGCAGGAATTCCTTCAGTTGCGGAGAAATAAAATCTTGAGTTGGTCTTGAGCGTTTCATTGAATTCACCACGTTCACCTCATCTACGCGTAGAGTTGTGAGCAGCGGAAAAAACCCGATATAAAACCGGTTTTTTGGGGGAGAGAATTTTGAAAATTTCCAAAACATGGGAATTTTGAAGTCGCCAATTCCTATGACAAAATGAGAACCACCATTTTTTTCTGTCTTTGTAGTAGACCTCAAAAGCTGATATTTTCACAAAATTTAACTCTTATATGCTATGAAAAAAAATTGAATAATTGGGATTAACTAACTCTATTTGGCAAGGTATGTTTAGCATGAAAGTATGAGTATATTTTTCCTTTGAGAAATATCCAATATTTTTATTATTACATAATCATTAGGCAATAATCTGTAGTGTCACAAAACCCAAAAATCATTATTTTTCTTGGATAATATCTCTCTCTCTCTCTCTCTCTCTCTCTCTCTATATATATATATATATATATATATATATATATATATATATATATATATATATATATATATATATATATATATATAATATGTGTGTGTAGGAATTGGACACAAAATGCAACAGTGTCATTTTATTACATCTTTAAATGATATATACATTACAAAAAATAATAAACTGTTATTTTAAATTTAAAGATATTTATTTTTATATTATAAAAAGGAAGAGAAAAAGTTTAGCACAAAGCAATTTACATAATAAATAATGATAAAAAATAATGTAAATAATGTATATATGTGTTTGGTAAGACTAACAGGGTAATTAATTACATAAGTACTACTATAAAATCATTTAAATGCTCATTGTTATTATTTCTTGAATATATATATATATATATATATATATATATATATATATATATATATACATATTGACAATAGTAAAAAAACAATCTCTTAGAAATAATATGCTAGATCTTAAATAGCCAATGTTGAAAAAATAAATGTAAACATTGTTAAAATGATTTCTTCCCAAACTTCCCAAAATTCTGGGTTTATTCCCCAAAATTCCCGGGTTTATTTCCATGTCTTCAAAATTCCGGGTTTTTTACATCTCTATCTACGCGACATTATTATAAAAGATGCATTATAGAACTATATATATGTTTTGCTTTAATAAAGTAACCATGATCATAATAGTGTGAATCTGGTTTTTTCAATTTCTTTTCATAGTTTTAATTTAAACATTTAAATTTTTTAGCTAGTTTTTTAATGTAATAATACTGTCTTGAATAAAGTATCTTATTAATTACAAGAAAAAAATAAGCTTTTTTTTTAGCTGTTTCATGCTTTTAAATATAGATTTTATGTGATTAATCACAAATTGTTACTGAACTTTCAGTGAGAAATCTTATTGTAGGATATCTTAAATATATATACATATATATACACATAGATATAGATATACATACATACATTTATGTTCTGAATATAACTTAAGTGTGCCCATTAACTTTCGGTATGTCTCCCATAATTTAAATTTAACACTAGATTTACGGACCGAGCCAATTTGACTCATAAAAAATTTGATCACTATATATATATAAAACTTTAATATCCCTTTTCAAAAACATACGTTGTTTTTTATTTAAGTAATAAAATATATGTAAACTTTCATTCCTCTTCCCCGCAGACCCCTTCATTTCGCATTATCAATTGTGGTATATTTATTTTCACGGTTCTGAGCCAATTTGACTCATAGAATGTATAGAAAAATAAATAAATATAGTAATAAATATAGTATAAAGTAAATATAAAGTAAATGTAGAGAAGAAGTCGAGAACACTTCATTCTAATGACAGAAATTCATGCTACTGACGCACGGAAGAATTGTCAAGTTCAACAATCATGTAAAAGAGACAGAAACCATTGTGCTAAATGTAATAGAAATGTTTGTGGAAAATGTGTTTCAAAAATAGATTTTATATGTAAAAAATGTTTTCCATGAATTTTTTGATAATAAACATTTTATTTAAATTAATTTGGAACTATTTTCTTTGCAAAAAATTTCAATTTTCTTGTATGAGTCAAATTGGCTCACTTCAGTAAAAATAGGTATATGATGAACATCCGTAAATCTAGTGTTAGTGGATAATTAGCTGCAGACTTATTATTTACATAGGGGATATTTAATGTAGAATTTTTGAATACAAAACTATGCGTCCCTTTTTAGGTGACTGAATAAACGTGAGGAATGCATGCGAGAGTTTATCCAATTACATTTTACTTGCACATAATTAAGTTTTAAATGTTCATATATTAGTTTTCGAAACAGATAAAAATATCATAGCATGCCATACTTAGTGAAACATTCATTGAAAAACATTTCATTTTGAGATATCAAATTTTCTCATCATTTAAAAAAGAATCAAGGAAGAGAGAGATTTACAATACTTCCATAAAGCGTTACACCCAGGTTATTATATCTCTACCCTATAGATTTCATGTACAATGTTCCAGATAATGCCTCTGTTATCCATACACTGAAACACAGGAGTATCACCGAGTAAAAAAAAAATAAATAAAAAGATTACTGGAGTGATTAATAAAAGAAATCTTCATTAAAACAAACCTCGGAGGGCGTCGGCACCTTTGAAATGGAATCAATGTTCCGAGCGGAGAATTGGGGATCAACGGAAGTATTTGAGTAGCACTGGAGCGTTTGATTTTATGACCCACTGACCTTCCACTGACCATAAGTATAGAAACGCGAATCCAAAAAGGAGCTCAAAGGCTCCATTAACTTTTGTTGTCAAATCTCTATAAAGCGAAGAGGCAGAGGAGTCGAGATCTTATTTCTGTCCTCAACCGTTGAAGATGACGACTCTACTGTTTGGTAAGTTGGTTTTCTTTTGCAGTGCATTATACCTAGAGTTGTTAACAGTGGAAAATACTCGGTTTAAACCCGGGAAAAAAACCGGGTTTTTGGGGAAGGAAATTTTGAAAATTTCCAAAACATGGGAATTTTGAAGTATTTTAAAGTCGCCAATTCCTATGACATAATGAGAACCACCTTTTTTTGGTCTTTGTTGTAGACATCAAAAGTTGATATTTTCATAAAATTTAACTATTATTATATGTTATGAAAAAAAATTGAATAATTGGAATTAACTAACTATATTTGGCAAGGTATCATGTTTGGCATGAAAGTATGAATGTATTTTTCCTTTGAGAAATATCGAATATTTTTATTATTTACATAAATGTTAGGCAATAATCTGTAGTGTTACAAAAGCCATAAATCATTCTTTTTCTTGGATAACATCTCTCTCTCTCTCTCTTTATATATATATATATATATATATATATATATATATATATATATATATATATATATATATATAATATATATATATATATATATATATTATATATATATATATATATATGTATATATATATATATATATATATATATATATATATATATATATATGTATATATATATATATATATATATATATATATATATATATATATATATATATATATACATATATATATATAATATATAATGTGTGTGTGTGTGTAGGAATTGGACACAAAATGCAACAGTGCCATTTGATTACACCTTTAAATGATATATGCATTACAAAAAATAATAAACTGTTATTTTAAATTTAAAGATACAGTAGTACCTCGGTATAACGACCCCCTGTGGGACCAACATCATATGGTCGTTGTAACAAATTGAAAAAATATTAAAAAAATTTGAGCAAAGAAATGATGCAACAGTACATACCTAGAGAACACTTCTATTTATTTGTATTTCCGTTACTGAATTTTTGAAAAAAAAAGTCTTTGATTGACACATGTTTCAAGTTCATTTGGAAACTTTTCATTATCACTGATTTCATACCCGTTAGATTTTGAAGAATATCTTCAGAATTAAATTGTCCTTCAAAATATTGACGCAAGGCATTAATTGCATTGAAGTCTTCTTTTTCATTCACTTTTTTAAAAGCTTGGACGATTTCTCCGTCGTCGGAATCGCAGATTTCTTCATTTCCAGTAATACGGGCAATAAAATCGTCCTAATTCAAATTTTCTTCGCAGCACTATAAAGTTTCGTCTACCACAACAAACTCATCAAAAGATAATTGAAGATCTGGAAATTTGACACTGAGGAGCTGGATCATTTCATTAGTGTCTGGAGTATCATCTATCTAGGACATCAATGTCTTACGTGACGAAAGGGTCACTTTTAGCAGACACAAAGAGAGGAGTACAGGTTTTTTGAAGTACAATACAATAATTTTAAAATAACCCACTTGCTTCTGAGTTTTGCGGTCTAAAATTGGCTGTCGCTCTAACGAAAAATAATACTATTAGGGTCGTTGTAATGATTCAAAATTAACATTATTCCTGTGGTAAAATAATTGGGACTTTTTAAGATGGTCGTTCTAACGAAGGGGTCGTTAAAAAGAGGTTCTACTGTATTTATTTTTATATTATAAAAGGAGGGGGAAAAGTTTAGCATAAAGCAATTTACATAATAAATAATTTACATGATGTATATAATTATTATATTAGCAATTAAAATTGAAGAAACCAGTTATGTGTTCGATAAGACTAACAGGGTAATTAATTACATAAGTACTACTATAAAATCATTTAAATGCTAATTGCTATTATTTCTTGAATATATATATATATATATATATATATATATATATATATATATATATATATATATATATATATATATATATATATATATATATATATATATATATATATATATATATATATATATATATATATATATATATATATTGCCAAAAGTAAAAAAAAAATCTCTTAGAAATAATATGCTAGTTCTTAAATAGCCACTATTGAAAAAATAAATATAAGCATTGTTAAAATGATTTCCTCTCAAAGTTCACAAAATTCCAGGTTAATTCCCCCCTCTTCAAAATTACATCTTTAATTATACCACAGTTTTTCGGAATTAAAGTGTTGGCTGCACCCTGGAAACAAACAAAATCTTCGTTAGCAAATTTCCGTTTTTTTTTTTTTTTTTTTTTTTTTTTTAAATTTTATTTTAAATCTATCCAAGATTACTTTCTCTTGTTTTCGATGCATCGTTATTCGCGTAGTGCTGATAACACCTTAAGAGTATTACTATGTATATTATGATGAATTTCTGAAGTTATTCGACAAATATTTTTGTAAAGAAATTATTTGAACTAATCAAATAAAATTATACAATTTATTGCACATAATTGAGTATAATTGCAGGTCTGCGAATCATACTTGTAAAAATCGGAAAGTTTTTCGTTGTTGCGGTCAAGACCAGATCAAGACAAAGTAGAGCCTGGTGTTTATTCGGGGCTGTAATCTGAAGTTCAGTATAACGTTCAATTAATTTGAACAATTCGTTCAATCAATTTTTTACGTTCATTTTAAACAACGTTTTTTGCACGATACTATAAGGAAGTTTATAAGTAGAGTTGTGAGCAGTGCAAAAAACCGGGTTTTTTGAGAAGGAAATTTTGTAAAATTTTTAAAACATGGGAATTTTGAAGTATTTTGTTTACTTTTATCCTAATCGCACAAGACAATTTTTACATTTCATAAATGATTTGATATTAATAGTTAACTGGCAACTGTAATGAATAAACGTGTAAGGAAGCCAAACAGCCAAAAAATTGAATAATTGATATTAAATAACTATATTTGGCAAGGTGTCATGTTCAGCATGAAAGTATATTTTTCCTTTGAGAAGTATCCAATATTTTTATTATTACATAAATATTAGGCAATAACCTGTAGTGTCGCAAAACACATAAATCATTATTTTTCTTGGATAACATCTCTCTCTCTCTCTCTCTCTCTCTCTTTCTCTCTCTCTCTCTCTCTCTCTCTCTATATATATATATATATATATATATATATATATATATATATATATAATGTGCGTGTGTGTTGGAATTGGACACAAAATGCAACAGTGTCATTTGATTACACCCTTAAATGATATATGCATTACAAAAAATAATAAACTGCTATTTTTAATTTAAAGTTATTTATTTGTATATTATAAAAGGAGAGGAAAAAGTTTAGCATAAAGCAATTTACATACTAAATAATGATAAAAAATAATGTATACAATTATTATATTAGCAATCACAATTGAAGCAAACCGTTGTGTGTTTGATAAGACTAACAGGGTAATTAATTACATAAGTACTACTATAAAATCCTTTAAATGCTCATTGCTATTATTTATTTCTTGAATATATATATATATATATATATATATATATATATATATATATATATATATATATATATATATATATATATATATATATATATATATATATTGCCAAAAGTAAAAAAAAAATCTCTTAGAAATAATACGCTAGTTCTTAAATAGCCCCTGTGGAAAAAATAAATGTAAACATTTTTAAAATGATTTCTTCCATAAGTTCCCAAAATTCCGGGTTTATTCCCCAAAATTCCCGGGTTTATTCTCACCTCTTCAAAATCCCGTGTTTTTTACATCTCTAATTATACCACAGTTTTTCGGAATTAATGTGTTGGCTGCTCCCTGGAAACCAAATGAAATCTTCGTTAGCAAATTTCAGTTTTTTTTTTTTTTTTTTTTTTTTAAATTTTATTTTAAATTCACCCAAGATTGCTCACTCTTGTTTTCGATACGTCGTTATTCGAGAAGTGATGAGAACTTCTTAAAAGTATTACTACGTATATATTATGATGAATTTCTTGAGTTATTCGACAAATATTTTTGTAAAGCAGAAGTTGTTATTTGAACTGATCAAATAAAATTATACAATTTATTGCACTTAATTGAGTATAATTGCAGTCTGCGAATCATACTTGTAAAAATCGGAAAGTTTTTGTTGTTGCGGTCAAGACCCAATCAAGGCAAAGTTGGCCACAGGGCCGGGTGTTTATTCGGGGCCCGTAATCTGAAGCTCAGTATAACGTCCAATTAATTTGAACAATTCGTTGAATCAATTTTTAACATTCATTTTAACCAATGTTTTTGCACGATACTATAACGAAGTTTATAAGTACCAAAAATTTATATATTTGATATTTTTATAATTTTTAATAAGAACAAAATCTATTATTTTCTTTTATATAACTCTCAGTGGACCCGTGGTAACTCAGTCGACAAAGACAATGATCCCCAAACCGGTGGGTTACGAATTCGAACCGGGCAAAAATCTGCTGTGTTTATTAATTGTAAAATGCTTAAAATTGTAGAATTGTGTGTTAAAAACATTCTAGGAATCCTTTTTATAATACTTAAAAAATGATAATTATAATTTTTTTCTCATAAAAATATTTTTTAACAGTTTGGTTTATAATTTTTTTATAAACAAAGTAAAAATATATAGGTTATATAAAACAGATTGTCTAAAAAGAAATCGATAGTTCTAAAAGTTATCAATGATTACTTGTTAATTAAATTGGGACCATTGTAATAGCTTCTCATTCAGAAATAAATTTTGATACCTAGCATTTCTAACACAGCGATATTTTAAAGTTGTAAAAAACATATTGTTTAAATACTCTAAAGAAAACAAAACACATTGTTTAAACACTCTGGTACACATTCTAAATTTTTTTTTAAAAATTTAGTTTATAAATTTTTTGTATAAACAAAATAAAAAACACACAGATGTAACAAATAAGTCTAGACTGTGACGTAGGTTACAGCGCCCTCTATAGGGTATACCAAGAAATAACTGAGTTCGAGGCTTGCTGTCGACCGGTATGGTCGTGTACTGTAAAATTTCCGTCCCATTATGTTTTTTTTTCTGTTTTGTGTGTAAATGTTGATGTTTCGTGGAAGTAAATTTTGTTAAATTAACCCTGGGCATCTTTATTTATCACACAGATAAATTTTATAGAAAGCATATTGTCAAAAAAAAGTCATTAATAATTACTTGAGTAAAATTATCTATGCATTAAAATTACTAATATATTTTTTATTTTGTCTGTAAAGAAAATTTATGAATTTAGGTTTATTATTAAAAAAAAATATGAGAAAAAAATATAATTAACAATTCTTAAGTAGAAATAAATGGTTTCCTACAAAAATATTTTTAAAAATGCATAGTATTTTTAAAATTTATTCGATGATTCGATAAGTTTTTGGTAACTGTACGCATCAATTCAGTTTTAGTCGGTTATTCCTCTTATATTAAATATTTTCTGAACTCCTTCAGGTTATATTTTTGGAACCATCCAGGAAGACAGCGTGCAAAAAGAATATAAGATAAGTTACTTGAAAAAATAAGAAATAGAATCAATAGTACGAGGCTAGGGCCAAAACGTCCTGATGTGTGTGCTAGTGTTTTACGTTGTGATCACGACAAGGTGACGATCCAGCCAATCTTACTGCGGTTGAGAGATGCTATTCTTGCGATTATTCACATGGATAGCGAAGCAGATTCTCGTAATATGCACAATTTGTTTTGAAAATGTCGAAAAATGATGCAAGTATCAAATGATAACAAAATTTTATATACAATCTATCCTAGTTGAAATGCACGTGACAGTAGTAGATCTTTTAGTTTCATTTAATTAAAATTATCAAATGTGGACATTACCTAAAGTGTCCTTTTTATTATTTATTCAATATTTTTATGCGTGGAAAAATGACTTATTTTAGATATATTGAATAGTTAATGTTAGAAATACGTTAATAAAAATTTACAGTTAAAATGCTAAGGCCTTTTTTTTTTTTGCTTATTTAAGCTACTGGCATATAGCCCGTCATATGACGGGATCAGTAAAATTTTTAATTTTCCAAAATTGTAAAGTACCCTATGAGGCAGGTAAAAAAATGTTTTGTTTTTTGGCTGAGAATTATCTTGCAACAAAAAATAATCGCATATGTACCTAATCTATTATTTAAGCCAAATAGAAAAGAAAATTATTTAAGTAATATCTAAGTTCAATGATAAAACGTAAGAAAATAAGGCATAATTTAAGTAATTTAAAATAAGAAATGATTAAATGAGATGGTTAAAGGAATGACGTCATAATGCTAAAAAAAATGTTATTTTTACTTATTTATTATGGGATAAATTGATAAATTGACTCGTCTGCTATTAACCGGGGAAAATAGGAATTGAAATAATGGCATTAAAAGCTCGAAAAGAGGGGAAGGGGTGAACGTTTTAAAGAAGGCAGAATTTTTCGCTGTGATATGAAGCCTATGTAAACCAATTTATTTTAGAATCGGATCTATAGTTTAGGAGAAGATAAACATTACTCTCTTTGAATTTTGCTAACTATGGATGCCTCTATTCATTCCAGGTCCAATCGCTTCATAAAATCGAGGAGAGATGGATAGATAACTTAGGCTAACTATATGGACAGATAACTATAAGGGATGAGTTAAAATCCCCTCTATAATAATAGCCTAAATTATCTGTCCGCCTGTTCTCAAATTGATGAAACGGTTGGACTTGGAATGGATAGAGGCCTCCATACAGAGCAATTACGCGCAACGTCACGAACTACTATAACGCCCTTCTCATTCATTTTCATGTTTACAGCAGCCAATAGGCAAACAATAAACTGCCCTTCCGTTTGAAACAAAAGCCAGAATCGTCATAAGTTGAGATGCATCCTGCTGCGTGAAATCGCCTTATTGAAATCTTGATGAGTTAGAGTTAGCAAAATTCAAAACGAGTAAAGTTTATCTTCTCCAAAACTATTGATCCGATTCTAAAATAAATTCGGATAAATATGCTTCATATCACGGCGATAAATAATGCCGTCTTTAAAACGTTCGAAATTCACTCTTTCCCCCATTTTTGAGCGTTTAATGCCATTATTTCAAACCCTATTTTCTCCGGTTAAGAGCAGGCGATTAAATTTATCAATTTATCACATGATAAATAGGTAAAAATAACATTTTTTTCTAGCATTATGACGTCATTCATTTAACCATCTCCTTTAATCATTTCTTATTTTAAATTATTTAAATATCGTCTGCATTATTTTCATACGTTTTATCACTGAACTTAGATATTACGTGAATAATTTTCTTTTATATTTGGCTTAAATAATATATTAGGTACATATGTGATAATTTTAAATTTAATTATCGATTATTTTTTATCTGCGTCATAGGGTACTTTACAATTCTGGGAAATTAAAAATTTTACTGATCCCGTCATATGACGGGCTATATGCTAGTTTTATATAAGTTTTCTGTCTTGTAAAGTTCTGCAGTAAAACTTTATATGGTATTAGAAACAGTTTTTTTTAATTTCTTTTATAAACAAGCATATAAATGAAACCGTCAGACTTCATTGGTTTTTAACTACATTTGTCAGTATAAGATATATGTCATAAGTGTAATTTTAGGAATGTTTGAAAATCAATGTGGAGTCTTGTGTAAAAACTTTAATATAGCTCATTTTTTTTTGGGGGGGAGGGGGATATATTTAATATTTGAACAAGAATTTTAAAGAACTTTTAATCAAATGAACTGTTTAAACTGACTTTACTTTCCTGGTTGTACTTTAAATGGAATTATAAAATTCAAAAGAGTTACAGTGCTTATTGTAATTATTTATTTATTTTGAAAGAGTGTCACGTTTTCTTAAACTACGCAGCATTTATCTTTTTTGTTTCTTTTTCTTTCTTTCAAGGATTGCAGCTATTGTTAACAGCCGTTGGTTTCTCCCTAGCCGCAAATGAAACGGACGCTGAGACTCGAGCCTCGACTTTATATCAACGATTTGGTCAACATCCAGCACGTAAGTTCCATTTCCCATAATAGCTTTCTTTAAACATTCGCTTGAAACCAGGGTTAGAACTAGGTCCTTTGGCACAAGGGGAAAAAAACTGCCTTGTGCCCCTAACACCAAATATAAAGGAGAAAAATATATAAACATGTTTTTTCTACAGACAATACGTTCAAAATGAATTCAAAAGCCACAAACTAAGAAAATCAATACCTTTATATTTATGTATTACATAAAAGATTTGGTTTGGAGCGCTACGGTCTATTGTTTTGCACACGACAGATAATAAGACCGGGACCTACAGCTTGAAGCCGATTCTGAACGGCATGCCCGCAGTGGGACTGGAACCCGCTAACTCCGGTTCCGAAATGCAGCGCTCTACCATTCAGCCATCGTTCGGCTATTACATAAATTGAAAAAGTAGATTTAACTCCCCGAATAAACTGATGACTTACTTCATCGGAGTTTACGTTTCCTTTTTTAAAGAATAGTACAGGCATATTCCCTATTCGTTCTTGTCTTAACGAGGAACTTAGATAGGATTTTATCACTTTCAACTTGCTGAAAAAAAGTTCACACGGAACTGTTGTTACAAGGTACAAGTAGATATAGATTCTCGATGCAGTAACTAAATTTGAACATATATATATTCGCTAGTTCTAGCTGAATTTAAAAAAAAAAATCTTTCCAAGCTGCTTTCGAAGTTTTAAATTATTGAAATCTCTGATGATAGCCATAAATACAAATTTCCTCATTTATTTTTTTGATAATTATAATTTACTGTATTATAACCTTACTTTTCATCTAGGATTATAAAATTTCCGAATTTAATATTCAAATTTTAGTCATTCCTATATGGGGACGAATTCTCCTCTTTCGGATTCTGTTTTTATACCGTTACATCACAAGGTGCCTGAAGCAGAAATTTAGTGCTCTGTGTAGCGCCCCTAATACTAATGCGCCCGGGGTAAATACCTTCTTTATCAAGCCCTATTTCCGGCCGTACTTGAAACCCTTATTTTTCCAGACCTTATTTGTACTAAACTTTCGAGATAGTTTAAGAACACACTGAAAGGCATGTAATACAAATGGGACAGGAGATATCTTTATTTTTGCAAATACATTACAAATAACGGCAGTGACCTAGTCACAATTTTTTTTTTTCGATTAACGTCCAAAGTCTTAAACCAATGTACACTTTAATTTAAAAAATTATTACACACACAAAGTACATATATACAACATAAGTCTTAGACATCCATCCATAGTTTTTCATACATACGTAAATACGTCCTGAAAAAAAGATCAGCAATGCTGAACGTAATTTCATTGTATCTTGAAAAATTTAGTTGCAATCACATTCAATCTTTAATTTGCACTAAATTTTTACTAGGTTTAAATTTATCTGGTAAATACTGGAACATACTTAATTTACGCTCCAGTATTTGGCAAACGAATTTAAACTAAGTAGTTTTATAATAAATTAAGAAAATAAAAAAAAAACTGAAAAAGGAATTAGGACATATCTTTTTGTTTCCTTTTGCAAACTTACATACCTTGTAACAAAAAACTCGACACTAGGACTACTAGGACAACAAAACTCGAAAACAGTATGGCATAATCAGTATTTTATAAACTATTGTTTTATAGTAGTAAATTAATTTTTCTAGCTCATAAAGTCAGCTTGTTCAAACCTCATCTACATTTATTAGTTACCTCAGTACTGAAAGTAATGTTACATTTGTTTAACCTCTTGTGACCAGTTCTACTGAGAAGAAATGTTTTTACACTTTTCATGGCTGAAAACAATTTTTCAACACTTGCACTGGAAGCTAGTGATGTACACAAATTTTAATAAATTTAAAAGATCTTGTAATGCATACATTGAAAATATTTAGGGTCCAGACCCCCCCCCCCATTTCTTCCCTATAACTACGTCCTTGAATAACGACTTAAAATACAGTTCATTTTACATTTGCTACATTTCTAGCAGTCATCGATTTGCAAACATATAGATATTTGGGATAGATAACAAAATAAGGCGATTTCACGCAGTAGGGCACATCTTAACTTATAACAATTCTGGATTTAGTTTCAAACGGAAAGGCAGTTTATTGTTTGTCTATTGGCTGTTGTAAACATGAAAATGAATGGGAAGGGCATTATAGCAGTTCGTGACGTTGCGACAAATTGCTCTATGGTAAATGGTGGTAGCCAGTGTGAGTATTGTTAAGGTGACCCGATTTCTGAAAACAAAACCGGGACTCAAAGTAAAAAATTTTCCATAAGTCCTGAAATAATGATAATAATAATAATATAATTATGTCCAAAAAACTTTTTCTCCATTAACCCTTTTGGTTCCAATGGGCATATGCTTCGCAGAAATTAGATTTATTTCCCTATTGGATAAATAAAGTCCACTTTTAAATGAGTTTTTATGTTTTAAGCTGTCTTAGGCAATTAGGGAACAAAAATGTGATTAAAGAAACCTGGAAATATTTTCAGATTGTAAATGGCGCGCTTTCTGTTTTTGAGAACATCCATTAATCAAGTTTCAATTTGTCTATATTTTTTAATTTTAGAATAAGTTCAACTATTTTTAAGGCATACTTAATATGGAATAGTTATTATTGTTCATATTAAGTAGTAATTTAGCCTTTTTATGTTATATTTAAGAAATTTTGAATAAGTACCTTTTCGTGGGATACATTGTCTCATTCGATTTAACAGTGGTTAAATATAAACTCATCAATGATTAAATCACTACAGGTGATATATCATGTTTGTGTTTATGGAATATGTATGAAAATTTTACCTACTATATAGAAATACCAAGAATCTTGCTTATTTCTGCTACATTTAAATAAACGTATTGAATCTGACTTGCTGCATACTCAAAATATAAGAATGCTACGAAACTCGTCTGGTTCTGTTACATTTGTGTTGTGCACTTTATCAGTAACACACAAATAACTGGACAGACATTTTATTATTGTACTGATCCATATACACTATTCAATCACACACCTCTTCAGTCAAGTTCCTTGTTTTCCACCAGAACGATAACGATTCGCTCGTTTGGAAGATCGATACACCTCAATTTGATTTTACTACTAATTTATTTTCTACATTCCAGTAATCAAAATACATTTTTTTGGGATGTGTTTATTTGTATTTATTTAATGCGTTGCAGTACAAGTGGATTTGCTGCTCCTAAATTTTGTCGCCGTAGATAATTCCTTACCCTGCCTATCGCCTACAGATGATACTGCTAAATAATAAAAATTTAGAGAAATCAGATAAGCATTGTATATTTGTTGTTCAAGATTCTTATCTTGATTTCTTATGGAAATAATTATTGTTTTATCACTTTATTTTTCAGTTCAAATGACGAAAGCCATACCTGGACTAGAGTCAGTGTTGGGCGTTATGGGACCTCTGGCTTTAGCTGCCATGGTTTCGCTTCCTTTTGTAGCTCCGGCAGCTGCGGCATTGCTTCCCTTGGCATCTATTTCTGGCGTTTTCGGACGTAGACGTCGACACTTGGACGACCCCAGGAGGACACACGTGCCCGATGCCGATGTCCTCATGCGAAAAATACATGCAGCGGCGATGAGGAGAAACGTGTTATAGGAGATTCGCACATCGGAAGAAGCAAACGAAAGGCATGACGAAACCCAAATGTTGGGGAGACCATTCAGTGCCTTTAAAACTTACCTGAATCCTATATTTATTGCATTTTTTGTGAGCACAAACATTTGTGTTGAAATATTTTTGTGTTGTTGTATAGTGTATTTATATTCTTTAGATGTAGAAATTAAATAACTTATTTATTATTAATTTGCCGCTTGTTTTTATTGCCTTTTGAACATTTTTTTATTTAGTACTCAATGTTTCATCGTCAACGAAAAATATCTTTCTTCATATCCAGGGCCTGATTAAAGCACGGGCCTACTGGGCCTAGGCCATAGGCCCCCTAAAATTCGGTATTGAATAATTAAATTTTGAATAATTTAATTGACGAAATTTGAAAATGTTTTTTGTTAATTCTTCAAGTAATATTTCATGAAACCTTATTCAGAAATTAAATAAAAACAGTTAAAATATTGACAGTTTTATCTAAAACACACTCCAGTTTACTGATTTACATCACTCCAGTCACTTTTTTTACTCATCACTTACTCCATGGTTCTGAGTAGAAAAATCCTTTGCTTTTCAGGTTTTGCAGTAATTAAAGGAACATAATACTGGAATAACAGTTTATTACATTCAACATTTATAATATGAATCATTAAGAAAATAATTTACATAATATTAAAGGAAAAAAGCATTTATCTTATATAATATACATTAGTAATAAATTAAAAATTTCAGCCAGTTATAAAGAAATATTAGCACTTTTTATTATATTTATGAAACAGATACAATTGTTATTTGCTTAAGAATTTTATTTTATCATTTTTTTTTCTCTTATTAATTTTGTCTTAAAATCTACGAACAGCTCTTATTTGTTCTCCTTACCTATGCTATTTTATTTTATTTTTTATATAAAAACTTAGTTGCAACTGTTACAGTTAACATCCTTGATTATATACAGATTTTTGTATTTCGACTGTACTACAGCCGAACGATGGCCGATTGGTTAGGGTGTTGGCCTTCGATTCCTGAGTTAGCGGGTTCGAATCCCACAGTGGCATGGATGTTCGTAGCTGTCCGGAATCGGCTCTAAGCTGTAGGTCCCTGTCTCATTATCCCTTATGTTGCTAAAAGTAAACCGTTGCACTTCAAACCAAACTAATCGACTGTCCTAAAATAGTATGTAAGCATAAAAAAATTAGTATAAACTTTCCTCCAAAAATATTCATTTGTATACTTTTTATAAACTTTTTTTACCTTGAAAGGAGGGTAAGGGGGATGCCCCGAAAGACTACCAGGCCCTGGGTTCAACTTTGCCTTGATCGGGCCCTCTTCTTATCATCCAGTTTCTTCATTAATTCAAAGTTTAAAGCTTAAAGCAGTAATTTAAAAAGCAGGTTAGTACTGCAAACTGAGATGTATGGTAAGTACATAAAAAATAAAGCCCCTTCAATGTGATTGCACCAAATTCATCTCCGTAAATTACAAGCTGTAACGTGGAACATCCTAGGTCAGAGCCTCCGAGTTCAAAATCCACCACCGCGACACTTTCGTCAATTGTGGACCATACATGAAATTGTACACTTTGATATATTCGTTTATAAATCTTTAATGTAGATTTAAATTGACACGATTTGATCTATGAAATTCCACGAATGATGTAAAGATTTATATAATAATTAATTCAACTATCTGAATCGAAAAACATTACTCACAGACACAAACATAAAAGAAAAACAAGAATTATAAAACTTAACACAGACGCAACGCCATCTGTCTACGGAAACTATAACATCACCCAGCCGATGAGCTATTATTCCAGAAAAGGAAATACAATATATAGGAAATATATAGGAAACACTTCTAAAAATTTTAAATTTAGATCTTAGTTAAAGTATGTATATATAATTCACATACAGTATTTAAATCAACTCAGAAATAAAACATTCTCACAGTAAAGATATAACGCAATTCAAAATGTAATTTATGATGGAATACAAATTTAAATTTTAAACTTATCCAAATTTTACTTAAGAATTCAAATGAAACGAATATTAAAATCCCAAATTAGTCCTGGAATTCCAAATTGTACAGGTACTGTATCGGTATTATAATTACATAATTTTCTGCTTTATAAGACTTTATGCTTTATGAGACAATTTTAGAGATTTTCTGCTTTATGAGACAATAAGGCAAGAGCCGCCAAGCTCTTGCCTTATTGTCTCTGCGTCACAAAATGCATGAACTACCTTACTTAATTTCCACATATGCCTAGAACAGGGATTCTCAACCTTTTTTAAGCTACCGCCCCCCCTACGAAATGTGTTCAACGCCCCTTTTCAAAAATCCTGTAATTTAAACTGTAGGAGAAGTACTCAGTTATAAGATGCAAAATGTTTAAGTAATTTTCTACAGAGTTACAAATCAAATTTTTGTTATTGATACTCACTGTAGCTACTCTCAAATGCTCTGGTTAAATGGTTAGGGCACTGACTTTCTTTTCCGAAGTTAACGGGTTCGAATCCCATTGGAGCATACATGTTCGTAGCCGATCGGAATCGGTTTTAAGTAGTAGGTCCCAGTCTCAATAGCCCTCGTGTTTCAAAAGAGTACACCGCAGCAAACCAAAACAAACTAATGCTGTTATTTAAATATATTTTTCAGAATATTGGCCCAATTTCACTCAGAATATAGGAAATGAAAATAAGCCTGGAAGCATCGCTTAAGCTTGTTTTATTACTGGTAAATCGTGTAAGTTAGATAATTAATGTAATAAATTTATTTAATATTTTTAAAATTAAGTTTAAAAGCCAAAACCTGCTCACTGCCCCGAATAACGTTTCCTCGCCCCCATGGGGGGTAGTATCGACACCGTTGAGAACCACTGGCCTAGGAGAATGTTCGTTATTCATCGATACTATATATTTCAGCTTAACGCTAGAATTACAGAAGGGGTCATTTTGACACCTAGCGAAATTTTATCTCTGACAGCTCTTCTATTTCTTTTCCAAATATCTTAATCCTTTCTTGACTTTTCCTAAATCATTGTGATTTTTATTTTAGCCAAATGATTATAGAAATACGCAGGCTATATACTGAAGACTAGTGTAAACTTCATAATGACTCTTTCACTATTTTATTAGCAGAACTGGGAGCATTCATAGCGTTGTTGTACATAAGGGGGCATTAGCCGCCAAGGTCTTACCAATTCTTAGTTTGTGGTCCAAGACTTGGGGACCAAAGTTTTTTCATGAAACTATGAGTAGAGATAGGTTTCCGGAAGTTATGAAATTTCTTCGTTTTGAAAATAAACTAACAAGGTCTTCAAGTTTGCAGTGTGATAAATTTACACTAATATCCGAGGTATGGAATACTTTTATAGAAAACTGTAAGCTTTGCTACAAACATATGAAAATATTACGTGTGATGAACAGTTATTCCCTACAAAAACAAGATGCCGTTTTTTGCAGTATATGCTTAACAAGCTCGATAAATTCGGAATAAAATTTTGGCTAGAAGTAGATGTTAGGACAAAATACTTATTAAACGGATTTCCATATTTAGGAAAAGATGAAATGAGACCAAGTGATCAAAGTTTAGGAGAGAATGTAGTAAATCGTTTAATTGATCCTACATACCTGCAAAGTCTGTATATTTTTAAAAACAAACTGTAGTTGTCATAATTTGCGTTATTTTAATTTATTTTTTACAAATATATTATATTACATAGAGAAATATACAGATATCTTATCAAGGGGTCAAAATGACACCCTCCGTAATTCTAGGTATACAAAGACCACCGTAATTCTAGTGTTAAATTCTGAAGGCTTGTCTAGATTCACTAAACTAGCAGATTTTAGGTTTTAATAAATAGTCTTTTTTCCATCTGAGCAAAAATTTGTTCAGAATATTTTCTCGATAATTGTAACACCGTTTTAGTTCCTGTAGTAAGATCTGCACCGGTTGCATTAACGACTGGTAAGTAAGTTAATTCTCACTATGACCCATCTTGGGGACATACAGAGCATACATAACTAATGACTGGTAAAGAAAGTAATTGCTTTCCTAGAAGAAAATGACCTTGTGTTAATGAAAATGGTTCTTGAGATTCAGAGTGGACGAAAATTATTGGCCTCAAATTGATTATGGATTTAATTTCTACCAAAACAGTCTTCCAGTTTTTCAGTTGTAAGCAATGTTCTTTCCACAATCTCTCAAAATATTGTTTTTACAGGGGCTTTTGCTATACGAGACCGGGACTTACTGCTTAAAGTCGAATCCGAACGTCTACGAACATTCATGCTACAGTGGGATTCGAATCCACAGATAGATAGATATGTGTGTGTAATTACAAGCTTCTTCGCACTCAGTCTTTGGTCTGGGTAATAAAGGTTCTCAAATATAAGTTTAGAATAACTACTATACATAAACATATTAATAAAAATGTTAAGTAAATCTCGTATGCTGCACATTATTGAGGAATATGATAGTTTATTAACAATAAAAAACCTCAGTTATAAATAAGAATGTCACAGTGTCAGCCGCTGCGTAATCCTGCCAAACCCCACTACTTTCTCAACTGCCTGAGTCCATTTTCAACATATTATGCATAGATTACTATGTATTGTTTTTATTGTAAAAATTTATTTCAAAAGGTTATTTATTGCTAAAAGTTTGTAATTTATAAACATTTTAAAAACACGCTTTAATCGAAATTTAATTTATTGCATATCTCACTGTATATAGAATTGAGATTTATTTGACGATATACTGGAGATCCAAGAAATGACCAAAATGAATTCGTTCGATATTTTTCAAAGCAATTTTAAAGAATTCAGTTTATTTTGTCTATCATATAGGCTTAAACTGTATAATACATAAAAAAAAAAATTATGTGAGTTACTATACGTTAAAGAGCTGTCCTACTATTTAGAGAAATTGAGGAGTTAATAAATGTTTAAGTCAAATGTTGAGCAATTTTTGAAAAATCGTAACATAATCTGTTACACTCGAATTTTAATCGCATAGAATATTACACCATTTGATAGGTTGAGTGGAAGGTGTTTTAATATCGGTAGTAACTAATGTTGATATCAAAAAGTTCGCTTGTCAAAAAATTTGAAATCTACGACAAACTGTGTGATTTTATATAAACAAAACACATAGATTAAACTCATCATCTCTCTCTCTCTCTCTATATATATATATATATATCTATATATATATATATATATATATATATATATATATATATATATATATTTATATATATATATATATATATATATATATATATATATATATATATATATATATATATATATATATATATATATATATATATATATATATATATATATATATATATATATATATATATATCTATATATATATATATACACACACACTCAAGAGCCAAAACATTATGACCACCCCTACATTTTCAATGAACTCGCCTGGATGACGTGAAAGGTACGTGATTAGGTGGAAGTGATATTTAACTGCTGCTGGTGAGTCTAAAGAATCATTCTTTCACTAGCTTCTGTGTGTAATCTGAAAGGCTGCGGATCTAAGCGATTTTGATAGAGAGCAGATTGTAATTGCTCGAAGGCTCTGAACAAGTATTTCCGAAACTGCACGACTAGTGGTTTGTTCTCGATTTAGTTGTTAGTACTTATGCAAAGTGGATGAATGACGGTAAAACCAGCAGTAAACGACATGATCTTGGACTTCCACAAGCTATCAAAGAAAAAGGTCTGCGAAGACTGTTTCGAATGGTGACGCAAAACCGGTGACAGACAGTGGCTCAGCTGACAACTCAATACAATGCAAGGCCAAGTAGAATAGTATCGGAGCACACTGTTCAGCGGATACTGTTGGATATGGGGATACGCAGCAATGTCCCACTCGTGTGCCTTTGCTGATCAAGCGTCATCGCCAACCACGCCTACGCTGGACCCAGGAACATCGCGACTGATCTATGGATCAGTGGAAGAGAATTACCTGGTCAGATGAATCACGGTTTGTCATTCATCACGCCGATGGCCATGTCAGGATAAGCCGTCATCCAGGTGAACAGTTACTTTCTCAATATACAGTAAGTCACACACAGGCTGGTGGTGGCGGTATTATGCATTGGGGGCGTTCTCTTGGACGTCTCTGGGACCCGTGGTTGTGGTTGAGCAGACCATGAATGCTACAAGGGATCTGAACATCATTGCGGATCAGTTGCACCCTTACATGGCCTCTGTTTTTCCAGCTGGAAATGGAATGTTCCAACAGGATAACGACCCGTGTCACAAGGCTAAAATTGTGTTGAGTGGTTCCAAAAACATGATGCTGAATTCCAGTTAATGTCCTGGTCACCTAACTCATCGGATCTCAATCCCATAGAACACATTTGGGATGAAATGGGACAGCATCTGAGAGTTCAAAGACTACCAATTCCCAGTATCTTGGATTTGCGTAACCGTTGCTTAAAAATCTGGTACAATCTGTCTCCGGCCATCTACCCAGGACTTGTGGCATCCATGCCAAGGCGGGTTGAAGCTGTGTTGTGCGCCAAAGGTGCACCAACTCGTTATTGGCAGGTGGTCATAATGTTTTGGCTCTTGAGTGTATATGTACAGGGTGGTCATAAAGAAACTTTACCAATATCTGCCCTCCTAGCGTCCGTTCCGGTTAACCGATCGACATGAGATTGCAAATATAGTTTTTCGAAGATATGCGGTCAAGGTTATGTGAATGGTAACAAAGAGATGCTGACGATTATGGTTATAGTTACAGAAACTCGAAAACGTCGAAAGGCAGCGCCTACTTTTTCCTGTCGCAAAATGTTCAGCGGATACGAAAACCTTAAATAGCGTTGAGACTCTACTCATACATTAAAAATATTTTTTTAATTATGGTTTCTATTGTTTTTTTTTTAATTTCAATATCACTGTAAAATCTTCAAGCATACATATTCTCCTGGGAGAAAAATATCTTGATATCCTGCCAAGAGAGAAACAACGCATTTTCTTTGGAAATCAGATCTTTTATTTGTTTACCAACTACAGGTTCAAGCTTCAAAAGGGTCAAAAACGTTTCTTTTGTATGTAAAAAGAAATAAATTTTTATTAGACCTTCGTAAAATTGTGTACCGTTCTCCTACAATAAAATCAACTTTAATCTAAATAAAATGTACAACACTATTTTTATCTTATCACCGCCGTGTACTTCGGTTACTTCTCAATATTTTTTCTTGCTTTGTGTTAATTAAACTTGAGTCGCTGTACCTCAGTCGGTAAAGTCAGTGATTCATAACTGAAAGGTTACGGGTTCGAGGCTGGAGACGGCCTAAGATCCGCCGTGTTCGTTAAAGGGGACTGGGGCACGTAAAATATGCCTGTGGTCACAATGTCCTCCAAGTTTTCAACCGATACCTCTGGGGGTGGAAGGCTAAGCCTGGGGTCTTCTGCTTGGTCCTTGCTTCTAAATTACGAGGACACAGCTCGGGCAGTTACTTGCGCACGTAGCATACCTTAACCTACACGTGCTCCCTAGAGGATGCTAAATGGGTAACAGCTGAGCAGCCTTGTATGAACGTTAGGATAATTTCTGTGTCGCCTGCTGCATTGGAGTAAAAAAATAATTAAAAAAATTGCTTAATTTGTTTATGCAGGATTTCTTGCTAACTGGAAAGTCAGGGAATTGTAATATGGTTAGGGAAGATGTAGAATAGTTATCAAAAGCTTTTGAAAATTACAAATATTTCCAAAAAGTCAAGAAGAAACCTAAAATGAAATAAAATTAAATTCCTTAAAAATAGCATCCAAAAGTTAGTATTTAAAACTTTTAAATTATTTGTTTAAAATAAGTTTCATTTATGTAAGAGTTTAAGCATATTTAGTTCCCTTTTATTTTCTTTATAATTATGAAATACATTTACTTTTATTTGTATTTCAAAGAAAGTTATTTAATGCAATGGATAATATATACTCTTCTCTTTTTTTTTTTTAAAGTTAAATTATTTACTGAATTCATTTCTTTTAAACTGCTTTCTATTTTTTTTATTTTGTGTCATTTTTATAAATAACAATTTAAAAAGCTATTAGAATATACTGCTTTTAAGTTAATAATGTTTTGAAATCAATAACTTTGCTATTACTGATAAGTACCGGGTGACCGAGCTCCGCTCGGAGAAAACAGGAATCGAAGCTAACTCGAAGATTTAAATTTTCAATTGTGATTTATCAACTCGGTAAACTTGGGGATCTGGGGTTTTTTGGCCACGAGGAATCGATTGGAGCCGGTTTTGAAGCGCTACGGTCGAGCAGTTCGGAGTTACAGATAGGGCCATTTTTGGCTTACGGCCCTTATATACAGCCAAAGGAACATGATGTCAGAATATGCGAATTTCGTGTGAAAATTGGTATCCGGGGGTTTTCGGCCATGAGGAATCGACTGGCGCCGGTTTTGATGCGCTAAGGTCACGTAGTTCGGCGCTACAGATAGGGCCGGGTTCGAACCCCGGTTCTAATGATTGGGACTGCCCGGAGTCACAGGTTGGCTAAGATGGGCGGAACCGGTCGGTGAAGCTAGATGCTGTGAGGGGACAGACTGGGGCCTTGTAGGCTGGCTCGCCTGATGTGGATGTCAAGCCGAATCAATGTGAGTACTGTGTGACCATAATTCGTCAGAACGATAAGAAGAATGTAAAGTTTTCGTAGTTTTCATTTGTGTTTCTGAGAAGAGATCGTAGGTTAGACCCAAGGCAACCGTACCGGAAACGGAGTGGAGGGGAGACGCGGTGACGTCTTGCTGTTTACCAACTGAGAGACAACTCTGCAAACCATCAACGGAACCTCCAACTACGGTTAGTAAACAAACCCACAGCCAGGAGAATATTATTACTACTATTAAAATAAAAATGGAAACCGATATCAAGGAATAAAGACAAATCAATAAAGACTTTTATTATTCTTATTATTATTAATTCGTCAGAACTACAGACAATCGATTCCTCGTGGTCGAAAAACCCCGGTTACCAATTTTCACTTGGTTTGGACGCATGAGAAAAAAGTTTGCCCGCACCGGGGTTCGAACACGGCCCTATCTGTAGCGCCGAACTACGTGACCTTAGCTCGTCAAAACCGGAGCCAATCGATTCCTCATGGCCGAAAACCCCCGGATACTAATTTTCACACGAAATTCGCATTTACTGACATCATGTTCCTTTGGCCGTATATAAGGGCAGTAAGCCAAAAATGGCCCTATCTGTAACTCCGAACTGCTCAACCGTAGCGCTTCAAAACCGGCGCCAATCGATTCCTCGTGGTCAAAAACCCCAGATCCCCAAGTTTACCGGAGTTTATTAATTCTGGGGCGATTTTCGACTTGACAACCATTCCTCGTATTATAGTATAAGCGCCATCCGCTGTTGTAACGTAGAAGCGTGCGACAAATTCAGGGTGAAGTACGGGAACTTTGACGGTCGGGTAAGCTTGTTCGGCGTAATGGAGAAGCATTCTGACAATGACGGTATCTTCTAGTTGTCCATTTGCGGGTATAATTGAGTTGATCGCTTGTTGTTCCAAAATTCCGGCTCCTTGAAGCATTTCATGTAGAGGTGCGTTCTGCATGTTGAAAATGTAGCTTGAAATCTGATGAATGTTGAAATGTTGAACTTTGTTGACGGTGATTTGAAATCGAAATCAGTTCCTTAACACGTTCGCTGCCACCGACGCACTGGCGCGTCAGAGCGGCACCTCCTGGTATGCCGACGACGCACTAACGCGGCGACGGACTTTGATAAGTTATATGCTCTGTGTTTAGTGTGGCTTTGGAAATTGAACGGCGAGGTTGTTTCGGCACGTTAGTGAAGCATTATTTTTTAATTTTTTGTGGTTGGATTTCAAAATTTTTGTTTGCATTATTTTTTTTTTACTATATCGTTTATGTGTTATATATACTTTGCTACATTAATTTAATATTTAGAGTTGATAGAAAATAAAAATGGAAACCGATATCAAGGAATAAAGACAAATCAATAAAGACTTTTATTATTATTATTATTAATTTGTCAGAACTACAGCCAATCGATTCCTAATGGTCGAAAACCCCCGGGTACCAAATTTCACTTGGTTTGGACGCATGAGAAAAAAGTTTGCCCGCACCGGGGTTCGAACCCGGCCCTATCTGTAGCGCCGAACTACGTGACCTTAGCGCATCAAAACCGAAGACAATCGATTCCTCGTGGCCAAAAACCCCAGATCCCCAAGTTTACTACAGTTTATTAATTCTGGGGCGATTTTCGACTTGACAACCATTCCTCGTATTATAGTATAGGATAACTAATACCAGTTTTAAATTTGACTACATCTGATCTAATATTTCTTGTTCTTTAGTCAGGTAATGTCGGTGAATTAATCAGACAAGTTTTGCTGTTAACCCTGTTATAAGAACTATGATTTTCGCAGTTTTTCAGTTTGTGTAATGCACCATTCATATACCACTAAAATTTTTATCCTAAACAGCCATTGACTCTGTTTAAATTATCTTACTCATGTTTTTTTCAATATTTTTATTTCTTAAAATCAGCATTTTATAGAAGGAATTGCAGTAATTGTAAGAAATACTTTATACAAAAGTCAGAATACAATATCCCTCTTCATATACCATGCATGTTGGTAATATCATGCATTTACTAAATGTGGTTATTCGGAATCGACATAAAATCGTCCCCAACTTCAATAATATAAAAATGTCTTTTTGATTACTGTTCAATGGTTTTGTAAATCTTTTATTTGTTGTTGTGTTTATTCAAATCTATTTCTCACACGGACTGAATTTTTTCAATTGATAGCCAAAATTCCGATTTTATTGCAATAGTTGCAATGTAATTTAAGAATAAATTTTGAAACTTTAAAAAAGAATGGTTTTTTTTTATTTGGAACACATTTACGTTATTGATCTTGTAAAAGCAGTAGATTTTGTGAAAGCATTCATTTATATTCACTACTAGCATTTTCTAGTTTGGGCTAGAATCGTCATTACTTTTATTTTGAAATTCATCATTGACGACGCTTAACGAATCACTAAAACATTCTTCATCAGATCGAACAAATTCACTACTTTCATTAAAACTTTTGGTATTACTTTGAATATGCTCTACTTTCGCCAATAAGGAGATGTGAATCCCTTTCAAGGTTTTCTAAAATGTTGAAAATATGTAATACTGCAACTGGTATAAATTGCTGCCAAATAGACAACAATGAACATAGAAAATATTGTCTCAAATTCAGTGATGAGAAAGCCACGTACAACAGTGGCCAAAGAAATGCATGGTCCTCTGACATTCCAAATATACCCAAAAGTTTAAAGTAAAATATGGCCACTATTGTACTGTATTTTTATAGCAAAATTTCAAAGGTAAATATGTAGATAACTCTAGAGCAGATGGATTTGCAGCTCACAACATTTTTTTTTACCAAAACACTATTCTTCCTTATTTGTGCGTTATTTGCCACTTGTGCCCTCACTTATTTATGTGCACCAACGGCAATCAATGAACATGATGGATCTTTCTCCGACTCGAGCCTCTAAATCACAACCATCCGTTTTTTGCCCACTGAAATACCGCCTCTCAAAACTAAATATTTGAAAGGTGAAAAAGCTTATGCGGTTGTGGTGTCCAGACTTTGTGACTCCATGGTGAGCCGTCGACTCCCACGCAATTCTACAACTCAACTCTAACGCTAGCGCAAAACTTACCAGAGACAAAGAGTAGGATCGGTCGCATGAGGACGCTCTCGACCAAAGCTCTAGCGCGTACTTCTATTTCTTTAAGTGTGAATGAATAAATGTTTATAAAATTAAATGGAGTAAGTCATCATTCACCTTACGGCAAAATAGTTAAAGGCAAAATTTTCTTAAAGGAGAAATTTTAGAATTATAAGCAAATTTATAAACTGGTATTATAGGAATTCATTGTGTTCAGTGGGAAATCTTCTAAAGATTGTTAAATTGTAAGTTTGTCAGATTCAGACAATGGATTAGATTAGATGAAACCGTCGGTTAGATTAGATGCTACTATAGATTCGATCTGACGTTGCTGACAGAAAATGTAAACACTTATTTACATCAGATTCCCAACGGGACATTACTGCCTGCTAGTGGAACCTGAAACCTTCCAGGGGGTAGTTTAGAGGCAAATGTAGGGTGTTAAGGAAGACAAGTTGTCCGGCCAGTAAACAACATCTATAAAAATAATCAATAAATCAATTGGATGGCGTCTATTTACCATAATAAAAACTATATTTTTTTTCAATTATAAATTTTATATATTCCACCACGGACAGTAGTTTGGTTACAGAACGTAAAATTTACTTTGCATTTTCTTCATCATATTCCGCTGTACGTGGGCTAAGTAGCTAGTGGACTGTCTAAGAAAAGAAACGTCACCGAACGGGAACATTTAAAATGGTGTTAACGAAATTAGAACCTAACATTAACTTTTTATTATAGCATAATAAAACATAAAATAATATATTATGACATAAACATTGCTAAAACTCAAGCCTCATCTATTTCATTATTTTTATTTCTTATTGATTTTATACTTAATTTTATTTGCAGGTCCTAGACTTCACAATTACTCAAATTAATTCATATCTCTACAGTTAACTTTGGATTTTAAGAATGATTATGTGTTTCTTAATACAGAGGTACCTGAGTTGATCAAAAGGGCTGCATATCTAGCCCTAAAATATATTGTTGATTTAGAATCACATGAATTCCTATCACAAAATGAAAGTTTCAGATTTCAACCAATTTTGATAGCAAAAGATTTTGCGAAGTTTTAAAGGGAATTAATCATCTGAAACTAGATAATATATCATAATTATAGAGAGAATATCGAATTTTAACAACTGCGCCGAGAAACTTTATGTGCCAGCCTGTAACGGGCGCTTTGTATAGAAATTCTATTAGCAAGCTGCAGTCGATAAAATCCTACCTACGATCCTCGTTGGGGCAGGAACGACTAGTGAATATGTTTATAATGTGCACTGAAAGAGAAACTGTAAACACCCTGAACTGAGATGAAATCATCTCAGTTCCGTTCAGTTCAATTATATGCGGACACATCTTGGAAAGTAATGTTATAAAATCCCTTTATCGTTTACATAACACATAAGTTTAAAATTGTTAGTTTGTAATTTTGTAAATTGTGAGTTCAATCTGAATATATGCTGTATACAGAAAATGTGTTGCATATTTTCCCATACATTTGGTGGTACGAGACACAAGTTATTTTTTGCTACGGGAGAGGGGTCAAATAATTTAATTCCATCCCTGCCAATGAGTTGAAGCCTAAATCATAAGCCGGACGATGGTAGAATGGTAGGTGCTACTCTTGTCCAGTCTTGGTACAGGTATCCATGGATTCTAACCTAGCTGCTGGCATGGAAGTCTGTATAATCGAGCAAAAGAGTAGACAGCAGCGCTCCAAACAAAACCAAAATCCTGTTAAAGGTTCACAAAGTTTTCTGGGACTGTGTTGATTTAAGAATCAAAGCTACAGAAAGCATTAAAGTAAGGAGACCAAACTTCATAATAGGAATTTAATCAGTACAAATTGAAGTTTATTACTCAAATTATTAAGCGTATTTACAGCGGGATCAGCAACGAACGAATCCGCATTGAGATATTCCTACAACTAATTTTTCAACAAAAATCTTAAAAATAAACTTTTTCATCTTACATAATGGTGTTACATGTAAACCTTAAAAATTCATAACTTAAAGCATTTTTTTTATTTATGTTTTAAGAACCGAATAGTTTTCGATTATTCTGATTCTTCGAGTTTTGTCGTCTGTTTTAAGAAACTAGTTTCGGATAAGTAGCATTAAAACCTATGGATACATAAAACGTGATTGGTGAGAAGTACATAACGTCATCGAGAGTAGAACCAATTACATTTCAGACCCATTATTCAATTAATCGATGAATTGTGCTTGAGATTGTGGTGAATATAAAGAAGATTAAATATGTTGTAAATAAGTTAATTATATACAACTATTTCTGATAAACATCGTATTTTAAAATAGGATAAAGCACGAGAGAAATACTAGACCACTGACAACTTTGATACACATGCATACACAAAGGAACTACATCGATTTATTCTATTAAGGGCGGTCCCTCATATTCAACCAATCACCGAAAAAGTTTTCATGGGTTTTAATGACTTTCGTTTTTGTTTTGATGTGGATAAGAACTGAGAAGCATGAATTGTTGAAAATTATTAGAATGGCTACTGCGCTACGCTGGATTCCAGACACATTATATAATTATTCATTAGCTGCTGTTGTAGCCAATTACAATGCTTATCAGGAAGATATAAGATCTTTTTCAAATAATATGCTTTTTGATATTTACTACAAAGTAAGAAAAGTTACTCTTTTGTTATAGTTTTACTATATAGATTCATTACATCTCATTATGGAAGAAAATTATATCCTTAGATTGATTCTTATCATAAAATAAATTACTCATGGCCAGATATTTAAAGCACATTACCAGAAAGTTTTATTTTAATATCTATTGGAGAACCTGTTCTATTTAGATAAATACTATTGCGACCCTTTTGGAAATGCCATTATGCTTATATTTGTATATTGCTTAGAAACTAATCTATTTAGAAACATTTTTTTGTTAAGTGTGATTCAGCTTTTATTGTGTTATGAAAATTTTCATTGTGTATTTCATAAGTTTTAATGATCTAACTATATGCTAGAACTAATGATATAACTATATGCTATACATTATTTTGTTATCAGTATCTCACTTCTTTCAAGTTATACTGTAATTTACTAATAAATCATAAAGTAAATAGAAATATGACATTGATCAAATGATCTTGAACATCTGTACACAATTGTAATCACCTATTTTTTCTTAAGGTCATTTCGGCACATTGTATGATTTCTTACTGTTTGGCTTTCATTTTTATTCATGTTTCACAATTATATGCTTTTATTATAATAATCTTAATTTAAAACATTTCTTCTACAGTTATATAAAGAAGGTCATCTTAAAAAACTGGGAACAGAATTTTCAGATTTAGACATCTTCAAAAAGCTACTTAATGTTAAAGATAAGAGGTAATTTTAGTATTTCTGTCTTATTTATTATGAGTCTGCATTTATTAACATTCATTTCTCCTTAAATTCATTTGTTTAGCCTTTTAGTGTTCCAAATGCATTTAAAAAGTCATGTTAAGGAGAGGATTTGCATGCATATGAAATTTTACTTTAAATCAATTGTTTATGTTATCTTTAAAAAGTTTAACAGTGTAAAAGAATTAGGTAGAATAACTCATATTTAATGATATCTGTGTTATTAATAATGACCCAAAATAAGCAGAATTTTACTGGAAGTTTATTGTATTAAAAATTAACCTAAATCTTATAACAATTTTTCTTTAGGCCCAGATATCATTAGTACTTGTGTAGCAAAACAGTAGACTGTAGTGCTCCAAACAAACCAATTGTCATGTATGCATAGCAAATAGCCAATACATTTACTAATATTATTATGTTTATTTTTGAATATTAGATGAAATTGTCATTAAAAATTATAAAAAATTACATTTTCAGTATTGTTCAGTCAGTTTCAGTAACCTCTTTTTTTAATATTTGGTAACTAGAATGTAATTCAGAATATAATTTTTATTATTAGTTATTTGTACATTTTCATTTACTGAATATTATTTAAAGTATGTTTCATATGAAAATAATTTCTTATTGCTTAATTTTGATTTTTTGAAAAAATAATGGAAATGACAATATATTTTTCTTTTAAATATGCATCTACAGATAGTGCCACACATAGATTTTTTTTTATGAAGAGAGGGGCTAGACAAAAGAAGTGCAGACAGATTTTTGTATGTGACACCTTTCGTCTCATTTTCTAAAATTATAATATACAATACAAGTGTATATTACCAGGGTTCCCACAGTCCTTAAAAGTCCTTAAGACCACCTTAATTTCAGCTTTCATTTTTAAGGACCCTTAAAAGTACTTAATTTTTGTCTAAGTTTCTTAAACACTCTTTAATTTTTAAATTGGAACGCGATCAATTTCTCCATCAACGAGATCTGCCATCGTCATGTGATTTCCTGTTAGTTTTTTATATGACAGCTTTTTCTTAGTTACTTATTTGACAAATAAATAATCTTTTGTATACTTAAAAGGTTTAAAGTATAAAGTCAGCTGCCCTTTTCTAATAGCTAATGGTCTTGCAGATTTTAACTAAACAAAGCATGGGGGTTGTAGATATTTCAGTTACTTATGGAAGTTTAATTTTCCTTGCATTGAATGTAATAGAAAAGTCTAAAACTTTCTTCTTTCCCAAGCAATGTCGGGTATAATCAGCTAGTATATACATACAATATATATATATATATATATATATATACATATATGAGGTATTTTTAAACTCTCAGAAAGTACTGTTTATAATGTTGTTTTTATTCACAATTTATTTTTAGTTTGATCACTCAAAAAATTTAGATGTGTATTTTTCAAAATTAGCTTTCATTAAATAGATTTATCTTATATTAGTTTTTAAGCATTTTTAAAAACTTAATTCTGAAATATTGTAAGGCATTTATTGAACATGCCTTGTCTGGTTCATAATCATTAAGATATGTTCCTCAGGAAATAAGGTTTATACCGTTATGGCATGTATTTCAAGTAAGTCCTTATAAAGAGTTGGTTTGATCCTTAGAAAGTCCTTAAAAAGTCCTTAATTTTTGTTCTGGAAAAAGAGCTGGAACTCTGATTACAATTTGACAAATATATATTACGTATTTTCAAATTATAGTAATTTTAATGCTAAGAATTTATAAACCCCTTCAATCTCTATTTAAATGTATTGATCTATTGGGGTGGAGCCTTCCTTTTGTATATGTCACTGTCTACAATGATGGTTCTCAAACATGATGTTGTGAGTGTATACCAGGGATGCTGATGCAATAATCAAAATGAAATGATTAGAGGATAAAATTCTATAAGTTTTCCATGGACTTAATGGAAATAAGGAAAAATTCATCCAAACAGTTTCATTACATTAAAGATAAATTAGCATTAAATTTCCACAGTTTTTTCTACTTTTTTCTCATATTCAAATTGTTTTAAGGTTTAGATGTAGTACAAAGATTTTTTAAGATCAATAATGCTTTAGTAGTGAAAATTTTTTTAGAATCACTGCTCTTTAAAATACTCCCATGTACCATGCTTATTCTTTTTTTTAATCTTAGAAAAAAATTTAATATACATACTTCCATTATCTTGAAAATAGCAATATTTTTAGATTAAAATTTTTTGGATATGCCTCTAGTGTCTGTATTAAACAATATTTTATCTTGCCATTTTAGTGCCATTTTAATAAATAACCTTATTAACTATAATTTAATATGAATTTTACTTATGAAAAATTTGTAATTAGCAATCAGTTTTATTTAGAGTTAAAATATTTTGTTTAATTTTAGATGTTTACTGCATAATTGTTTTCAAGCTGTAATGGACCATGGGAGTCCAGTCGCATCTGAATTAGCTCAATCTTTCCAGACTCTGTGTTCAAGTGCCTCTAATTCATCCATTTCAACCAAAAATCATGTTATAAAACTAGGATTTTCATTAGGTATACCATTCATTTTATAATATCAGCAAAATTAGGTTTTGTACTATGAGTTGTATTTTAAATCACCAACTGTTATGAGTCTGCCTCTAACAATAACAGACCTGGTACTGATTTTCAGGCATACCCTCACCCCTTACTCGGCTACACTCCAAAGTTAATGTTGTCAAATAACATATATCATAATTTGTTAGATTACTTAACTGTTGAATTTTTAAACTGTTGAGTGTTACAAATTGGGTAGTATTTGGGTGCTAATTCAGTTCATAAATTTATTGAGGGCATGAAGAGTGATATAAAATTTGCCGTTTAAGAAACTTTTTATGTACTAAAGATTTTGAAAAACAGCTTCAAGGCCTCACGGGCCCCCCAAAATTCTAGCCCAGGCACTATGGTATTCCCCTTCCCAAATGGTGTCATTGACTGTTGCAATGCTAAAAATCTTACCCATTATGCTAATTGTTCTTTCATAATTTGCTGTATTTGCTTATGGTATAAAAGCTTGCTTAGCCCGAATCTCAATCCTCAGACCTGTCACGTGGGAGTGCGAAGCACTACCCCAATGCCACTGGGATTCTGAGCAATAATATAATTAGTAAAATATTTTACCTTCTTTCGATTGAAATTTGTGAACATTATTAGCCAAGAAAGTGATAATCATGGTCTTTAATTTTAATTGAAAGAAAGATAAAATCAACCTGTCAATCAGGAGTGTTTCCAACTAGCAGGTTACATGTGGACTGCAAAGCCAATTTTGCAGCTCATGAAAGATTTTTGAAAAAAAAAATATTAATATCTCTATAATTTTTTTTCTTTGAAATTCATTAAAAATAAGTAAAATCTTTATTTTTAAATTCGTCTTTGTCTTATCCTTTGATATTTGCATTTAAGAAAGCTGGTAGTGGACATCCCTTTCAATGCTTATGCAGGTGACCATCCACAAAATTTCCACTAATCTAACCGTTTTTAACACTATAATCACATTATATAAGTTATAGTATGTCTTTAGCTTATTTTTCTTGCTTTATGAATTCAAATAAACTGACACTGTTGATTTCAAAATTTGATTGTTTGGAAATTAATAGCCTTTTGTTTATTTTTAATTGCACTCTTTTATGCAATTGTAAAATAATTACTGTTATATATGAGCTTTAATTATCTAGCTTAAACCTCAAAAAAGTTGTTTTTCTGCTTTGATTTATTACTTCCTCCTGTTTATTTTTATATATAAAATGTATAAATAGTTATTAACCCTCAAAAATCCATTTTATTACACAGAGGTTTCAAGCTGTCTAATATATTAACAGTTAAAATTACTAAACCTTTTTTTCTCCTAGCCTTTACAAGGTAGAAATGCCTCAGCGAAATATTAGACCATTTTATAAGTCTATGTGTAAACATACACAGAGTGAAAATAAATGCACTGTATATTTCAGAGCATAAGCCAACAGTGTGTTTTTTCATTAAATATTTACTGGAAATTCAAAACATGTACATAGGCAGATATTTTTTTTTTTAATAACCTGCAAATATGTCAACAAGAAGCCAAAAATAATGCCAAGTAATAAAAGTGGGTGCAATGTTTTTCAATCAAATTGGTGTAAAGTAAAATGCTAGACAGACAATTCTCAAACTTTTTGTGTTGAAGCATCCTGTTTGAGAATTATGCAGGAAGAGGATCAGTTGCAACTCGTTCTTTGTTCATGTTGACAATAGTAATGGAAGGCAACTTAAATTTTTAATTAATTATATGCTTTACTTATTTATTTCACAATTTCATGCTGACTGTTCTTGATTACTCCTGTGGCACACAGTTTGAGAATTCTGCCATTAATATTTTTACTTATTAGATGCCAACAGTGGTAGTTTCAGTTCTGAGAACTTTGTCTGAAGCTAGCACTTTAAGCCATATAAACTAAGAAAATTAGAAAATTGCTATTTTTGAAAATTTATTGTTTCTGCCATACATTGAAGTATGTTTTTTTTTTTTTTTAATATATATATAAGATTAGCTGATCTGCTACATATGTAATTTTTCTATTTTGGCAGGATTAGAGCACAATTAAACTCATTATGAATTTCTTTTTTCAATTTTTGTGTTTTTTCTCATTAATCATTTCAAAAATTTTCGAAAAAAATTTTTTTTTATGCCATTGTACATTATTTTGTTGTCTTCTGTTTTTTTAATTCATTTATCTTTGCCAATTTGTTCACTTTTTGGATACCAGTGGTAAAAAATGTTGCCAAGAGGGACCTATACTTCATACGTTCTGCAGATCTGTATGTTATTTTACCTTTATAAATCCCAAAAAATCTTGGCTTATACATAGCAGTATATGGTAGGCTTTCTATTATGGCAGAGGTTTTTGTTCTGTGGAAACCCTAGAGCTACAAAGATTTCTAACTAATTATGCTCTGAATTTTGGGAGGAATAAAACTACATTTTTTTCATTTATTACTTTTTATTTTGAAAAGCAGGACTGTGATGTGCACAAAGAGGGATACAGAAAGATGACACCATAAAGAGAATGGCATGAGCACTGTAATAAAAAACATATAAGGGGTAACAAAAAAACTTTTCAGGAGATTTTTTTTCTGACTTCATAAATAGCCCTGTATTATTCAGGGGCAGCACATGCAGTTTAATTGTATTTTATAGTTAGATAAATCAATGAACAAAAATAAAGTTTTTGAAAATACTCTTAAATATTTAAAGAAAAAATAAATTGCATGATGTTTAGATAGAAGGATTATTGATCTATTCTGTATATTTAGAGGAAAAAAATGTAAATTACTGTTTACCATTAAACACTATTGAATAGTACATTTTTCTTACAATTTTAAACCAGTTTCAATCCAAAGGTTTCCTGTTCAATATTAAAACTGATGTTTTCTTCAAGGAATAAAAAAAATTCTTTAACTTTTGTTTTATTTCTTTTTAAGCAGAATATAGTAATTGCCATTGTATGTAAATATGCATTTTAGTTGAGTTGTATGATTTTTTGAAGTTAAAATTTTGTGTTTATTTTTGCCAATTTGTTGACCTTTTTGATGCTCTCTCTTTTTTGCTATCTCTACAGTAAATATAGAAATATAATTGCCAAATTTTATATATTTTTTCTTTTAGAGGCATATGTATTTTTTAAATGAAAAGCATTACCAAATACTTATATTAGTCATCTCATTAATTATCTTTAGGCAGATTCTTACTTGATGCTGGTTGGTTTCCTGAAAGTGACATTGTTTATTCTGCTTGTTTATCATTATGTTATACTTGTGATGTAATTACCATATGGAAATATATCTTACACTGCCATACAAAGTAAGTTTTATTTCTTCTGTATGGAAATAAGTTGAGTAACACTTTATTTTTGGGATAAATAATAATTTTGCTTACTCTGAAAAAGTTAATGGTGTTAAAAACTATTTCTATCTAGCAATGACCAACTGGTAACCTGTCAACCAAAGTAATTTTAGCTTCTACAAAGTCCCAAGTTTATATTAAAATCTTAATTTTCAATACTCTAATGCACATAAAACTAAAAACTAAACTTTCCAGTGCTACATCCTAACTAGGGGCTTTGGCCTGTGGTACCAATCCCCATTTTCGATATCAAGACTGGGATGCAAAGCATATGTCCTAATTAGGTGGTCAACCTTGTGTAGAACTCCAGTATTTAGTTCCCCAAGCATGCTTGGTTCTCAATTTGTCTACTCACTGAAGGGATGAAAGGCTGAGTAAATATTACCTAGCTTGGAGATCAAACCTCTGACTTGTCTTGGGAGAGTGAAGTGCTACCCTAATGCTATTGTTTCACTCTAATGCATATAATTCAGTTTTTAATTTGGTTTTGTTGGTAGCAAAAATGGTGTATTTAAGTAAAAGTCCTGAATTACTTTTCAACTTGTTTGTTTCCTAGTTAATGCTATATTTTCTAATCTTGCCTGATATGGTAAATGTTAAACACTATCTAGCTATTAATTTTTTGCAGAAAAAAGAGGGGGGGCTGTGTTAGTAAAGATAGAAAAAATTTGAATTTGTTGGTGAACATTTCAATATTTACCTTATATTTATGTGGGAGACAAAGTTAAGTACATTGGTTTAGACATACATTTTTCTCCATAGTTTAGGGGAGCAGATAATATTTACTGAGTGCTTTTCTAAAAGGAATATTAGATCTGGTCCCAGATGATATTCTATAAAATAAATTTGTTCCCCAAAATGAACCTTTGGTCTCTACCTTTGCATTCTAATTCTGTTTTTCATAGAGTAACTCCATTTCATTTTAAAAGAAAATAAGAGCATGTGTAGTTAAATTGAAAATAACTTTTTTATGATGTATTATATTAGAGGTGGAAAGACTTAAGTTAAGCAACTCTTATTTACAGTATAATTTAGTAACTATAGAGAGTATATTTCTCCACAGAGATAGTTCAACATACTGCAGAGAGATATTATAATTTAATATCTGAGGAGAGTTAATATTCTCATTAGACATCTATGGTTTTTTCTATATTAAGTTTACATTATTTTAATTCTTATATTTAATATCTAGAATTAATTAATATCATTTTAATAATTAATCATAAGTATTGTAATCTGAGTAGTGTATTAGGATTTAGCACATTCATTAAAAAATAATATTGCATAAGTTATGCATAATATAAGCAATTTTTCTATTCATGGCTATTTTGAATTGAGCACCCATTTTTGACAAAGTGCAATTTGTTATTATGCCAGTATTTACTTATCATTTATACTTTTGTAATTTGCTTTATAATTTTCTTAAATTCATCTTTTCCATTTTCCATTTACATAATTTTAGGTTACTGTATATAAGAAATTTTTATTGTAAATTTGAAGAAGGGAGACGAACATTTAGTGAAGCTAAGGAATTCATTGATAAAATGAAAGACTTAGGACTAGAGGAAAACTTTGCCAGCATATATTCAGAATTTTCTTTTTATTATGCTGTTCAGCACAACTATGCTGAGGTTAGTATTCTTTACTACAGTTTTTATATGAATTTTATCTTTAATTTGTACTAATTATTTCTTTATATACAGAAAGTATTGTAAAAACTACAATAATTTTTACAGTAAAATTTTCTAACTGTACATGATAATTGTTAAAATTATTATTATTATAATTTATGTTTGAGGAACTAAGAAGCGGTGGAGTCTAAGGAATAAAAGCTAGTGTCTATGATAGAAGAATTAATATTTCATAGTTAAGCTCTATCATACATACAGGACTTGATTTTAAGAAAAAAAAATTATATATCAGTGTTCGTAAGTCTTTGACAGTATGGTAGTTTTATACAGTTTTGATCAGCACATTAAAAACCCTCTTTTGATGTTATTTTTGATAGCTACTGTCCAAAAATCTAAAATTGTATAAATAAACTGTTTAAAATTATTTATTCAACAGATTGAAATTTATAATTTTTCATATTTTTTTAAGTTTTGAATACGTGAGCAATCTCTTTTGACTATTGTATATATATATATATATATATATATATATATATATATATATATAAACTACATGTCCTGTATGAAACTCAAAACATGATTTAGATTCTACAAGTTGCTTAAAAAAAAGGAAAATAATTGTAAGCTATAAATATAGAATAAAAATAATTAACAGTATCATTACATTAAAAATATAAACCAATAAAACTATTAAATACTTTTTTACATTGTTTTGATGTTTATCCCGTTATAAGTCTTTGTTACATTGAGCATGCAATAAAACACTAGCTTTGATGCTTTTTAAGTATTATAGTGGATGTATTGAAAATGTGAAAAATTTGCTCAATTGAGGTGAAATTGCATAAACTGTGAATGTACTATGAGCCATATGAATTTGTTTGGTTTATTTTTTTTAAATTTATTTTTATTATTTTTTTCCATACTGTTGCTATAATATTTTAAGCTGAGAAGAAACTTAAAGTGTATGATGAATATTCAACTTTAAAAGCAATGACAAGCTTTAAAAAAATTGACTTTTTTTTCAAACAGCCAAGTTTGAGTTCCTTCTCTTTGTTCTACGTTTAACAATGTACCTTTGTAATATAATAAAATGAAGATATATTATGTGTAAATATTGAAATAACAAATGATCTTACTTTAAATAATTGATTTAAAGATTGTTTGATTATATTGTTTTCAAATTATAAATCATTTGATTAGAAAACATTTTTATTACAATTGTGGTTTATACAGAGTCTGATTTAGAAAATTGTGGAATATAGCTACAAGTCCGATTAGGGGTTCCTCCTTTTTATAAACATAATCAAAAATAAAAATAATATAAAACTGAGTTGATTTTAGAAACAGATTATACCATGCAACTAGCATAGTCACTGGCTGTTGTGCACCCAGTGTGGGGAAAAAAAGACACCCTTGACTTAGCAAAAATCTGCCTTTTTTTGTCAGTTACTGTTTTTATCCTCCCCCCAAACACATCCTCTTTAAAATATATACATAATTCATGTTTTATTTTGAACAATGAAAGTTGTATTTAAAATATTATTGTATTATTGTAATATATGATACAGAAAAAAATACATGTTTATATATATACATGTTTATTGTTTATATAATGCATGTTTATATATTTTCACTATATATGGTGATAGGGGCGCAGACCATTTTTTTTTCCACGGGCACTAAAGGACCTAGTTACAGCCCTGTTAGGTATAAGACCGGAGCTGGATTTACATGAGGGCCTGGGCTTTAACACCCACAAAATATTATTGTATTATTGTATATTGTTGTATTTATTGTTTTGGAAAGTTTTATAGATTTAGAAAAAATAAAGAAAGTGGCATAATATATAGGGGAAGGGGAAAGTGGCTTTTCTGAAGTTAAAAAAAAAAAAATTCCTGCTTAAAAAATTCATTTTGAATATTAGTGGGTGTTAAGGCCCAGGCCCTGATGGTAAATCCAGCTCTGGGCTTATATCTAACAGGGCTGTAACTAGGTCCTTTAGTGGCAGTGGCAAAAAAACTGGTCTGCACCCCTACCACCATATATAGTGAGAATATATAAACATGTATTTTTTTTCCGTATCATATATTCAGTATAACCTCAAAATATTTTGTTAATTCGTAAAACATTTCTAATATATTAATTTATAATTTTTTCTTCTATTTTTACCTTATTAATACTTAAAAATATTTTTGAACAGTTTGGGTATATTATTTTGCTGACAAACTGAATTGTTTACAAGAGAGGAACATTTTTTATTTGGATGTTGAATTTTCATCAAAAAAAGTGGTGAATATCTAACTTTAAATTTAGTTTTGATAACTTTAGAAAATTCAAAATTTAAAATGAATAACCAGATTTATATTCAAGCATATTAGAATTATTTGGTAAATATTTTGTAAAAGTCTATAAGTTTAGTCTCTAGAAGCATTTGAAAAAAATAAGAAAATTAAAAAAAATAGTTTTTAAACTCATTGGATTTTTAAATAAAAATACATCCTTTTTTACCCTTTTCTTATTTCTACTTGGGGAGAATCATCCTCTTTCGGACCCCATTTTCCTCATGGTGTGTCGCTCTTAAGACTGATGCACCCATGGCAAGTGCCACCTTTGCCACGCTCTAGTTACGGCTCTGATATCTAATGTTAACAAACAAAATTCTTTATATGGCAAATATATGTTGTCATGGACTTAAAAATCAATTTAAATTTCTATACATTTGCCCTAGCATCAAACTTTATATATATATATATATATATATATATATATATATATATATATACACATATATAACCCTATTGTGATCTGTGAATACTGTCAATGGCTAAATTTATGGAAAACAAACTTTGAGTACAAGAAACCAAGAAAGATATTTGGTGCAGTTTATAAAAACAATGTTTAAAGATCATTGTTTAACTTCGAAGTCTATTGAAAATATAGAAACTCAGATATTAGTACGATCATAAAAAGTCATAAGATTCAGTGGTTAAGTCTTATTTAGAGCTAAGGAAGATTAGCAATTAGGTGGCTTGACTCTGTTAAAAGCAAGTTAAAAATCTTATGTAAGGGAGCCCAGAGGGGTGTTACTTCAGGTAAGACCAAATGGCAGAGACTGATTGGGATGTCCTTAGTCTATAAAGAGCTGTAGGTGTTAGATTATTAGAATCCTTAAAACCTTAGTTTATTAAAGATCAGTTCCTTTAGCTTTACACGAGCTTTTTTTTAAAGCATAAATTAGATTGCTAAATTTTTTTATATCATACTGTTATTACTTTATTAAATGCATAAATACTGCTTAGAAAATGCATTTAACAGTAGTTTAATTATTTTTTGCTATATTTTGTAAATGATTTGAATTATCCTATATAATTTTATTAAAACCTAATTGTAGTATTATAACATAAATTATAACTTATTAATATTTAATCAGTTTTTAGCTTGATTTAATACAAAATACCACTAATTATTTCTAAAAAAATGTTTATGAGGATTTTGACTATCTTGGACAAAAACTTTTCAACTGTTCTCTGCAGAATTTAGACATGTCATATCAAAAATCAAAATCTGATATATACGACAAACTTCTAAAATTTTCTATATGATTTGAACTTTACCAAAATTTTACTTTTGTCATTTATGCCCCTTAGCAGAGCGTGTGTTCATACAGTATTCTAACATAGTAGTAAACTAGTACTACATTAGTATAGCATACTATTCATTAATTTGCTACTAAAATTAGTATTCATTAATTGTAAATATATTTGTATCATGTAAAATGTCAAAACTGATATCTTAAAATGTAAACAGTCTCATACTTCTGTTCTAAACTTTTATTTCTGGTTTTTTGATCTATTTTTTAATCTTGAAATTGTTATAACCCTATGAAAATTGCAAAAACTGTAAGTGCTCAAGAACAAGTTATTTAATTTAATCAAAATCATATTTAATTTGATCTAAATGTATTTATATTTATTCATTTATAAAGTCTTGAAAGACAGTTATTGCACTGAAATATTTTGAAACGAAAAAGGTTATTCTTGAATTGATGTAAATTATTGGGAAAAATGTTACTTTTGACACATTTTTAATGCAACTTCTTTCCCAGTTTGGCAGGTGTATGATGACTTAAATTGTAAATGTATTTTTGATATTGATATTAGCTGTTTATTTTTACTATTGTTTCAAAGTTTTTCCATGATATGCTGTTTTTTTTTTTTCATCAGCAATGCTAGAGTGGTTCCTTTCCATCTGTTTAAACTAGTTTTCTGTGTCTTTGATCCTTACAATTTATAATATTTTTGTTATAAAAAATGGTGTGGAAACTTGTGATCCTTTTACCTAAAATGTATACACATGTGAAAAAGGTTTATTTAAAATTTAAGTCAAGTGATTTCTTAAAATGTAACTAGGTACATTTTATATGTTTTATTTATCAATAAAACATACAAGATGTAATTGCAATAACAAAATAATGAGATAGAAATAAGATTGGGTAAATTTTTACGGTCACACAAACCATAATTTTTTTTTTTAATAAAATATAATACAAATTTAAAAGAGCTTAATCTTTTGATGAGGCTTGATTGTATAGCCAGAAAAAAAACTACATAGTATAGAAACATTTAATTATATAATCTTATTTTCTGCATGAATTACATGTGATATAAAGTATTCACCTGTAACAAAATATCTTTTTTAAGACATATAGGTGGAGTATAGAAGCTTTGAAGGAAGTCAATTCATCTTTACTTCCAAAAGTAAGTTTATTTTGAAGTGTTAATGTTAAACGTTGTGTGTCAATGTTTTAACAATTTTGTTTACAATTTATCATCAGAGCTGGTTATCTTATTTACTCATTAGTAATGAATTTATATATATATATATATATATATATATAGTTAAACCTCCATATTTGGACACCTCTATTTAAAGGACACTTTTCCAATAATAATCATGTTCTTTAGGTATTAACCTTTAAATAAGGGACACCCTCATTGAATATCATACAGTAATTTTGGCATATAAAAAGGAATAATGGGTTATTTCATTAAAGCAAAATTATTAATATAAAGGTTTTAATAAGTAGCATTGTAAACAAAATAGATGCATAATTTTCTTCTGCAAGATTAAAATGTTTGAATGGTTTACAACTTTGCAAATCATGTAACATGCAATGTGGGAGAAAAAAATTGCAACAATTTTTTTTAAAGTTCAATTATCAACCTGTGTAAAATAACTCATAAATCCCATGTATTAAGTTTTCCTTATTATTTTCAATAAAAATTTTAATTTTTAAATAATTTATACCAATTTATATTTATATAAATATAAGAGAAATGTTTGTATGTCTGTGTGTGTTTACTTGTCTATAAATATTATTGCTACATGCATGGGATATGGTACAGAGGTACTTTGCGACACCCATCAAAAATTCTTGGAGCCATTTTTTAAACATTCAAATTAGATTTTTATTTATCTTATTTTAACCTATTTTTAACAGTTTTTTTCTTTGATTTTTTCTTTTTATTTTAAACACAGTCACAGACGATAAATTGATTGATGATAATTATTAAAAATAAAATAGCCAGCTAATGTATTTTCAAAATTATAAATGACGTCATGATTGAATCTTTCCTTCATGGCGATTACCTTCATGGTTTTAAAATTTTTTAGCACTATGACATCATTCCCTGAAACATATCAATTATTCATTACATTTAAGTTCATTTTTCTTTAAATTAAGATATTCTGTGATGAATTGCATATATGATGCAAATAATTCAAATATTCTTATTATCACATTGTTTATCTTTGTAATTTGTATTACCTTTAAATTTATTTTTTGATTAATTTTTATTATACAAAAGTTCTATCAGCAAATTTTTTATGCAAAGTAGAAATTATGTAGACAGAAACATCTGTTTATTCAAACAAAAGTATATCCTGATTTTTAATTATTTTTTGTCTATTTTATTTTTAATTTTATTTTTAAATATTTATTTATCTTTATTATTATCTTTTTAAATAAAGACACATTATGGTTGCTCATATCTACATACCTGCATCAATCAGTACCAAATTTGATATATGGTGCATTACGTCATAGAATTTTCAATTTAAAGCAATTGTTTTTGAGATATTGAGGTTAAACCAGTTGCATTTGATGACTCTATTTTGAAGTCACTTTATATATTTTCTTCTTATGTGTTAGAATATTTAAAATTTTTTAAGGTATCCATCTACGTTAAAAATGTCATTTTTTGCCAAAAATCAATTTTTTTATTTATTGTTAAGTTTCAACTTTTAGGCTTCTAAATCTGTTTTTGTTTTGTTTCTACGGCATTTTAAAGAAAAGTTACAGCTATTTAAATATCAGTGACAGCTGTCAAAACAAAACGGAAGTAGCGACTTCGGAACCGGAAGTTGTAAATTTAAAGCCTTTTAAAGATCATTTTTGGAATATAACTTTTTAAATCTTCATGAAGATTAGTTTAAACATTTTTCTAGTATTTCTATTAATTAGCAACTTGGCAATTAGAAAGTTTTGAAGCAAGAAATTGTGGGGAATTTTAAACATGTATTTTAATTATTTAATAGTTAAAGTTGCTTTCATAAACTTCAAATGTGTTTTTTTCAGAACGGTATTTTTAATAAAATGTTGAAACTTAAAAGGTGATTTCTCAAAAAGTTCTTAAAATAATTTGTTGAAAATTATTATGAATGCTTTGGATAGTATTTACTAGTGAATGACCTAAAAGCTTTAAATTTGGATAATTTTTAATGATGTTACACTCATAGTATATATAAAAAGGCAATGAAAATTTGTTAAAAATTCAATGTGTATGATTTTGAAGCACCAAAATTTTTTACCAAATGTAAATTAAGCAAAGATTTTAGATGATTCACTAGTCCAGTGTATAAGAAATGTGTTGCGTTAAAAAATATTGAAATAATTTAATTTATTAAAAAATTAGATCTTTTGAAAAAACCTGATTTTTTTTTACTAAATTTTCTTCATCTATTAGAAATTTTATAAAAAATTCTCCAGGAATTAATTTTTTATGTGCAGTTCTCTATGATAATATAAAAAATAAATCTAAAAATGTAAAAACATAAGCTAGTTTCTACGTTTAAAGAAAAAAGTTCTCTGAACGTAGATGGATACCTTAAGTAACTTAATTCATCTGATGAAAATATTCATGCATAGCTTGTATTAATTAGATTTCAAATGGTTAAGAATACTTCATATAACAAATAATTTTTATCCATAAATAAAAAGTTATAACTTCTGAAATTACATAAAGATTATTTTGTATTGTTTTTGTTTGTATTTGTTTAGAATGGATTATAAGCATGATATGCTTTCACACAAAATTTTTATCCCTGTAATTTTACTATGGGCATTAATAGGTATGCATATTTTAATTTTAGGACATCGTTAGGATTCTTTGTCAAGCTGCTAAAGTAAGTACTTAAATTTTTATGATAGTCTTTATGTAAACCTGTACAAAAGTATTTTATTGAAATATATCTTAAACCAAGTTATTCTAAAACATAGAAATATTTAGTGTTAAGGGCTGAAAATGCTTTTGATAAATATATTAATTCCTTCAAACTTTTTGTGATAAAGTTTTTATTATTTGAAACAGACCTATTACTCTATGTATTAAAAGATTAAATTTAGGGAGATGAAAATAAAATTCTTCTTCTGGGAGGCTTTGTAGTATACAGGACAAAATCTGCTGCCATAAAAGTAAAGTTGCCTAATACAGAGGATATCTTCAACAGTAGATAGGTAGAATTAGGTTAATTGCCATAATTATACTACTAGTAGGAATATTAGCTAGTTTCTTAGGTGTAAGTATATTTTTAACTGAAAGTTTGTTTGAAATGGATGAAATTAATAAAAATCTTATACAGAGCTAATCATTTAGGAAAAAGACAATTTAATTACAAAATGATGATATCATTCCTTAGTAATATTAAATGTGGCATCAACATTTTTCTATGGTCTTTAAAGATTGATATTTGTATTTGATAACAGTATACAGCCTTAATCATTTTACATTACTTATATTTTTAATATTTCATTTAAATGACCAAACTCTTTTATGTAACAAGATGATTGTTTTATTGTATTTGTTTAGGCTTGGTTACTTTACTATCATAAACATAAAAAAATATACATGTGACAGTTGTAATATAAATGTAAAAACTGTATTTTCTTTTTTTTTAAATTTATTTGCATTATGAAATGCTTTTAATGAAATTTAAATTTGCTTTTAAATTTGCTTTTAATGAAATAATTTCTCTGAAGAAGGGTTATTAAGTGGCCTACTTCTTTCATTCTTTGTACCTTTATATAATTAATTACATATAGTTCCTTACATGAGCAATACAGTTTCGTATTTGTTCTTAGCCACACAGTATCCTGTTGTATATCTCCAATATAAAGACCTTTATTTGGAAGATGCTTATCATTTTCTTATCATTATGTGTCATTGATTATGCATAAAGGAAAATTGACCTAATTAAGCTTTTATATAAAAGAACCTTTGTTTTTCTTTTTTATTACGGATTTCACACAGTTTTGCATTCCATTAAAACATCTATTGACTACAATGAATCTATTTTGTATTTCTGTGGGTATATCATTCTTGTTATTTATTTCAAATCCCAAATACAGGAAAGTGTTGATGAAAACATTAAATTTGTAACTTCTAATCTCTCAATGTGTATATGAGTAGCTCCATCAATGGAATACTAAATATATTCCTTACACAAGTAAGGAATATATTTAGTTTTTCATTGGTTTTTAGCCCCATTTCAAGATCCTCTTTCTGCTTAGATATAAAAGACTGGGTCAGTGCTGTAGGTGTTCTAGCAATTATGCCTAAGTCATCAGCAAATGCTAGTAATTGTATTGAATTGTTAAAGATGTTTCCATTGATTCCAGTGTTTGGATCTCTTATTACCATTTCTAGTGCTAAATTAAAAAGAAATGTCAAGGCATCCTTAAGTCAAACAATCCCTAAGTTAATGGATTTTGATCGTGATTCTAGTTTTCCTTAGTGTAAGGCAGATTAACCTCAGAAAGTTATTTCGTATTTCTGATTATCTCATTTGTTTGGATAAGAACTTTTCTACTACTACTGCCATAAGCAGTTTAAAAACCAATACAGAGATGAAAAGTATATATGCCAAATTCTTTTGTTTTCCCCATAATCTGTTAAATTTGCTCTGTAGTTAATCTTTCTTTTCTAAACTGATAATTTCTAATGTTTATTGTGAAGTAGAGAAAGTCAATTAAAAAGAATGTTTGAAAACACCTTATAACTTGTACAGAGCAAACTTATACATCTGAACATTACTTGAAACTTATACTTGAACATTTAAGATCTCCTTTTATGTGTCTTATACTAGGTTCACTCATTTTTCATTCTTCAGGGATTTTTTCGTTCTCCCATATAGCTTGTATAAGGTCATAAATTTTCTTTGCAAATTCTACTTCCCTATGTTTTAGTAATTCAGATGGAATAGCATCAAAACTACGGACGCTATTGTCTTTTAGTTTACCATTCTCTTAATAACTCCTACCAATATTGATGGCTCAATTCCATCCTGGCTGAAAGTGTTTCTTCTGTAGGTGTCTTCTAGATTTAATACATTTATGTAATATTTTTAACAGTTTTTATCCATGGGGAACAATTTTATTATATGCAAGCCTGAAGTATTATTAAGTATTGCTTTTACATTTTTTCAATATTCTAATTGAAAAAAATCTTTAAATACTAGAGTTTATAACTTTATTTTTTATTAAATGCAGTAAAATTCATTGACTTTTCTAAAGCTGTTTTTAATAATATTAATATATATATTTAAAGAACATTCATTAACTGAGTAAAAGTAAGAATTATTTATAAAGCTTAATTCTTTACTTTATGAATTTTTAAGATGTTATGGTATGTTTTAGGCTTGCATTTTAAAAAGGAAATTCAAACGGTCTGAAATGCTCATCAAGCAAGCTCTGCGATTGGCAAAGTTTGTACATTTTTTTGTTATTAATTTTTTAAAATTTAGGTTAAAAGTTTATTTTACATAATAAGAAATTAATTCTTCAACTTTATACTACATAGTTGCATAAAATTACTTGTTGTCACAATCTACTTTTTTATTAGCATTAAATTAATCAAGCGATAATGTTTATTTCATATTCCTTACACTTTTTAAACTTTTGTTTCAAGCTAAAAGTTTGTTTGAGCATAGTCTTTTTTTTTCCAAAATCTATGTTTGTAGTTTTGAAAACAGATTTAACAAATAGGGATGAATTAAATATGTTAGTTAAAATTTTAGGTGATTCTAATGTAAACTAATACTTTCATAATTCAATAATTTGAGGAAATTTCCATGGTTTATGTAGTAATAGGTACAGCCTGTTTCTTATCCTCTAGAAGCTTTCTTTTTTTTTTTTTTTTGTTTTTGTTCCAGTAAAAAATCATAGAGTCTGTACACTTTTGCATGACAACATATTTTAAAAGTCATGCTAAGTTATAATTGAATTAGCAGGTTTATTATTCTTAAGCTCTTTAAATACTTCATTAAATTCTTCAATCCTAGATAACTTAATTTCCTTAGAAATTCTACCAAATAAGTAACTATCGGCTTTACAGAAAGCACCTTCATAGTTTCACCTTTGTACAATTGTGGACATATTTTATCCCACAATTGCTGTTGTGTGGTGTAGGAAACTGCGTATGTAAATGTAAGTTAAAACTATATTTTGCTGTATAATTTAATTAATATGTATGTATCTTCTTTTTTTGTGTTTCAGTAGTAAAACTAAATCAATTTTAAGACAATTAGATCTTTCAACATTTTTTTTTCTCTTTAGAAAGAGGTTTTCTTTTAAAATTAGATCTATTTTATTTCTAAAGAAAGCGAGACATAAATCTGCAAATAAGAATTCTTTAACACTAAAACTGTGGCAGTTTTGGTCTACCTAAAACTGTGGGCTGGGTGAAACTTATCCTGATTAATATGAACTCATGTTGTTATTCAAAAAGTACACTGTTTTTATATGCAATGACATTTAATCATTTTTAGACATAAAATTATAATAATAATTGATAAAAAATATGATATTGCAATATCAAATAGTATATATAGTTAGAAAAATACATAGACAATTTTAGTGAAATCATTTAGTTTCTTTCCAGTCAAGGTTTCTTATTGCAGTCTGGGCAACTTTTTTTATATATATTTTATACATATCAGTATTTTACATTTAAGACAAATATATACAGTTTTGTTTTTACATTTAGAAGCTTAGTAACGAACTATTTTTTGCATATGCACAGATTCATCAGTATTTTATCTTCATAGATTTTTATGGGTATAAAATTAGGAAAAGTCCAGAAATTTATTTTGTTAGTAACTTTTTAAGAAAGTTGCCAACAAAACAGTTTTTGGGTCAAAATGGCCCATCTCGTGATTCTAGTGTTAAAACTGATAAAGAAATAAAATGAACAATAGATGGAACAATGCTTAAAATGGAAAAATAAATATTACTTTGTAAATATGTTCAACTCAAAACAAAAGTATGTCTTAGTACTTTGACTTATGCAAATCTGGTAACTGTATCCTTATTATGTTATGTGTGTAATTGGTTCTTGAGCAACTCATTTGAAATAATTTCTTTCATAATAGTATTATCTCACCTAAAATCAGCAGGAGTTCCTGAATTCTCATCACTACTAGTATATATTTCTAATACAGTATCATGATTATTTTTGGCTACAAAATATTAATCCTCAAAATTTTTAAGGACAAAAAATTCTAAGTTTAACTGGTTATTTACAATATTTTGATTTTGCTTTGCATTTGAGTAACATAAATGGAATGTTTTCATAATGGCTGTCCAAAGCCATCAAAAATACTTTTTAAATTCACAGCAAATAAGAAAATACTACAAACACATATTCACACTGTTTCTAAATTCTTCAGCTGCTATGATGTAGTTTTTTGGATTGTGAATATTAAAATAGCAGATCTTCAATATTGATTTAGAAATGAAACATGGTGAGCTGAACAGCATGTTACAGTAAAATATTGAGAAAAGCACAGATAATTTACATTTTATGAGTAGAACCATGCGAATGAAGGACATGAAATTTGTAAGACTGCATAACAGTAATTAGAGGTTAATTATTTATTAAAGTGTTCTTGCTTGTTTTTGAATATATAAGCAGCATTTATAGATGTAGAATTAGCTTTGAAATTCTCTGTTTAAAATATTTATGGCACATATTAATTATCTGAAAGCAAGCTTTACTTTTATTGAATTCTCTTAGATATTTATAGCAGTAGTAATAAAAATGATGATGATAGTATTAATGATAAATTAAATTTTTTATAGTATTTTACATGTTATAGAAAAGAGTCATATGGAATACTAATGTTTTACTTACATTTTAATATGTTTGTATTGTTTTTACAATTAGGGATGAGTTTGGTCCTCGAAATCTCTGTTTTGCTGCTGCAGTAGAAGATTATGGGTATTATCTTTTAAGTGTTGATGCTATAGGACCTGCTGTAAAAGCTTTTCAGGTAGATATTAGTTTTTTATTTTTATCCTATAATTTTAAAATTACTTTCATTGCCTTCTCAGTATTATATAAGTACTTCTTAGTATGTAACTGTAAGTTATATTTTGTTTCTAAAATTAGGTGAATTAGGAATTGGTTATACTTGAATCTGATATGTGTGTGAGGTTATCAAGTGATATTTATTTCTCTTAAATTATTTGGTATTATTTTTGTAGCTGCATTGTATTCAAATTCTACTCTGAAATTCATTCTCATTAACTAATAAACTAAAACTTTTTTCCCTCTTCAAAGAAAACTCAACATTTTTTTAAAAAAGTTTATTTAGAAATGGAATGTGATTAATTTAAATATAATCACTAAATATCCGTAAAAATTTAAATGTAATCAATGATATAGAATTTTAGTTGAATGTTAAACTGGATTTCAGATACTTGATGTAAAGCAATGATCATTTTTTGATCATATAGATGCTTAGTTTATGAGTAATTTGATTATGTAGCAGTGTATGTATAATCTAGATTTATAATTTTGTGTAAAGAATAAAACTATTTTGATTAAAAGGATTTTAATATGCATTTTATTTTACAGACGGCTTTGAACTTACACATTGATTTATTTGGTGGCAACAACCTTCTTGTAGCTAGATGCCATGAAAATTTGGCTTATGCTTCTTATTCATATGGTTATAGCTCAGGTCTCTTCAAAGATGCCATGTATGTAATAAGTAACATTTTGCCCCTTTGCATTACTGTAATTTGTTGTGTATATTTCTTCAATAGGTTTTATGAATTAACTCTTCAGCATTTTTAATTCATATATATACATACATATATATATATATAAATAAATAAAGAAAATTGTTAATGATAGCATAGCAATTCATTTCACATTGATTTTTACTTAAATTTATTCCTGTATTAATCTTTTTACTATACTCCACTGAAAGAATTAAATACATTAAATTTTTCATTTTGCATATATCTATTTACGATAGATTACTTTTTTTTATTGATTATAAATTAGATTATAATTTAGCATACTGTATTTACTTGTGTATAATTTGCACACTTTTCAGTAATTTAAATTTTAAAATCCAGATGTGCATTTTACATTGCCTCAGGTAATCACATAATATATGTTATATTTGAGTCAATACAAGTATTCAAGAAAGAAAATAAAAAGGAAAAAATTCTAATAGAAGTTTTACCCTATCCTTATTTCATTCCTATTCCTTCCTTGCACTTTTATACAGCATTACTGGCAACACTAATTATTAACTTTACACACGAAATTTATAACTAGAAGCTTGATTCCTATTTTCTTTTGCATACTGAACTGTCTCTGACTTAAATGCTGCAATATAACTAGATTATTTTCTCATCTTACTTGTTATCACAAAACTCTTTCTTTTAGATGGTAATAGAACAAAGAAAATGTAATCCCTTATACACCACTCCTTAAAAAAAAAGGAGTAGTGTTTGAGGTCTTACTCTTAGTGAAACCCTCCTACTGACCTCAGACTACCAATAATAAGCATGAAAGATTTTGTTGAAAATGGAATCATCTGAAGAATATCAAAACAGCTTTGGAGAATAATTAATTTAACCCTCATAAAAATTACTTTACAATCCAGAAAATCACTTGCATGTCAAATTTTAGGTGTGCACTATATACAGGATAATTTTTTTCTTTTTTGTAAGCGACAGAATACATGCTATACACAAGTAAATACAGTAAGTAAATTTGAGAAAAATAAAATACCTTGCTTAGAATAAAAAAAAAATAGCAGTTACTGTTAAAGAAACACTTGTCTTAATGGTTCACTTCAACATTATTAAATTAATTTGGATGTATTATTGTACTTAAATAGATGGTTATGCAATTCAGCTGTTATTCTTTTTATATTTTAATGATACTATTTACATGTAAACATATGTTGCACATATTCAGTAGTTCAACCAGCCAGAAATTTTGTTTAGACTTTTAGATATGAAGTCTATAGGTATACAGGGAGATAAATTAGCTACATAAGGGTACAGCATATCTTTCTCTTGTCTGTTCTTGGTATGCTCTTGGGTCTCTCCTTTATTTTAGGTATATTCAGGACTTGAACTGTCATAGTTGGTAGGATCATAGACAAGCCAGTGAGCTCAATTGGGATTGCCTTGGTGTAGGCCAAAATGATCTTTTGAAATTTCTTAGGACTAACCTTAGGAAGACTATTAATTTTCTTACTAGTCACTGTGCCTTCAGAAGGCATCTTTATGTATGGGAATCAACCCTTATCCCTCTTGTTGTGGCTGCTGTCTATAGGAAGAGACAGCTTGCCATATTCTTTGTGATTGTGAGTTTTTCTTGGCTTAAAGGTTTGAGCACTTCAATTGCCACCTTATTGAGTCTTGAGAACTGCAGAATATTCCTGTTAGCGGTCTTCTGCGGTTTGCTTCAGGCACAGGCTTCTTTTCTTGGGGATTCTTTGGATTTTGTTTTCTTGTTTTGGTACAATAGATTTCTGGTTGCAGTATCCAGTGCCCTGCTTTTGGGGAACTCCCCCCCCCATGCACATACACCAAGAGCTGCTTTAAAAGTGATTTCCTTCATTCATTCACAGACAAGAATTCTTCAACTTATTTTTTGTACCCAAGCTAGGTAAAAGAAAAAAGTACTTCACTTATCTGCTATCAGTTTCCAACTTCTCTTGATAAAGCGTGGAGACTCACACAATTGTCTGAAAATATAAAGTATCTTGCTAGCAAAAATAAGCAAGGCAAAACAAAAGCAAGACACATATCACTGCAATAATTCTTTTTTACTCTTTAGATATATGCTTTTAATTGTTGTTCACTAAAGTATGTTAAGAATAAAACACTTTTATTGACATCATAGGTGAAATGTTGATTAGTTTTCCTCTTCAGGTTTATAAGCAAAAAATTAACATAACTAAAGGTTACATAAATGTATTCTATGACTAAAAAGGTAATAAGTTATTCCCATTTATAAAAATAAGTTTGAAAAATATATAGCTTATATTATTTTATATTAGGGTAACTGTATATTTAAAAGTTAAAAAAGAAACAAAAATCTGTATACCTTGGAAGGGACCCTTCTTAGCTTCCTTTGTGGCTGTACCATTCTACGTATGCTTTTCTTTCTAATGTCTGGGCATTTCAGGCCTAACTACCTGATCTCTGTGAAGAGCCAAGATTGAAGAATTTTTAGTATCTGGTGTTCCACAAGTGTACCTGAGGTATATATCTAAATACTACATCTCTTTGAGGGGAAAGGTTGACCCTCGCAGTCTTATGTAGGTAGTAAACTAAATTTGTGCTACCCTTAAGAAAACCAAGATATCTTCATTCAATTCACATGATCAATTCAGTTAGAATTATATCTTTTATTAAGAAAAACAGTTTTATGGGTTGTAAGAGTGGCGATTTTGCTTCTTAACCACTGTTTGATCTTCTTTTCTCCTTTTTAATAAATATACACTTATGTATAGTCTATAATGTTAATAGAAAGTCAAGCAGTTAAATTGATTCCTTACCATATGAAATGATTATTACACTTTGGATTGCAATATCCATATCTGTAAATCATAATTGAGACAAAATTGTTCTGTTAAAAAAATTCTTTTAATTAAAAATATAAGTTCAGTGAAAAATTAATGTTGCGAAGATTTATAAACAAAGACAAGAAGAAAAAACAAAAATAAACATTTGCTTAAAGTTTTGTAGGAGGCACTTAAAAATCCATGTTGATAGTGCACTAAATGAGTTAATCAATTCAGATTTTGCTGATTATATGGTTGCAATAATCCTTTCCGAAGGAAAGAATTTTTAAAAATTTCTTTCAATCTGGAAATGATGTCTGTTAACTGAAGTCCATTTATCTTATAATTATGAAATCTCTTAACAGTGAAAGTGAACAAAGAAAGCTGTTGTTGCCTTTTTACTGTTTATTAGTTCTTTGAATAATAAATGAATAACAGAGACATTTTTTTCTCTTTCAAATCTCCTCATACCAAGTTATTGTATAAAGTTTTTCAGTACACATTTCAGCTTGAACTCTTTAAACACTATAGTTAAAATTTTAAAATATAATAATTTATTTAACAGGTGCCACAATGTATTTGCTGAATGACAGTTGAATGGGTAAGGTGCTACCATTTTGTAGCAAAACTCTCAGTTTTGAATCCCACTGCATTCATAGATATTTGTAGCCTTCAGAGTCAGTTTTGAGTAGTAGGTCCCAATCTAAGCCTTTATGTTGATAAAAATTGTAGTGTTCAAACCCTAATCAAAACAAGCTGCAATATATTCATCTTTTTTAATATGTATTTTTTCAAAGTCAACATTTTATACTTTTTCATTATTGAGTTATTAGTGTTTAAAAACTACTTTTATATTATTTTTATTAATAAGCTATTTTGAATGATTTTTCATATATTTTTTTCTCTTAAAAGGGATCATGTTGACAAAGCTTTATCTATTATGCTTAATTTACTGGATGATGATAACTTCTTACTTGCATCAGCAAAGAGAGTGAAAGGTACTGTAATAAAATAATAATAAATTATATTTGTTTTATTTTTAAAATATTCACAGCATGTTTTTTTAAGCAGTCTAGTGAATTGATAGAGTTTACTGTTGGCTAAGCTTTAATATCAGACATCAGTAGATCTCAAAGCATGCATATTAGTATGTCATGGAAGTTTTAATTTCTTCACAGGATGCTGTAAGCTATAGAGTGGAAACTCATTTATATGAAATAATCAGTTATACAAAGTACTTCTTATACCCTGGTGAAACTCACAAGACCTATATAATGAATTATTTATACTAATTTTCAGTTATGTGAAACATTCACTAATATGAAAGAAAATTTGATCCCCTATGTAAATTTTTGAACAGAACTTTTATTCAGTTATATGAGGGGAGGTAAAGTATTTTTACAAATATTTACACTGTGTATATTAACATTTCCATATGGTTTTTTTCCTTTTCCTTTCAGAACCTTTGTGTGCATTATTTTTTGGAAAGTAGAAAGAGTTTTTAGCTTGTGCTCTCTATTTCTCTTAACATTTAATATTATTTTAGTTTAAAAGTGTTCATTGTATCTGTTTAATGAATATTGAAACTTGTAGTTCTAAATTTAGATAAATAATTACTTTTGTTGTAGTTTACAGATATTATTATAAATATCATTTTTACCTTTAGACTATATTCATTAAAAAAAAAAAAAACAGAAAAACAATACAGTACTGTTTTTTTATGTTTTTATAGATAGAAATGATTATTACCCCAATTATAGAGTTTTGATTAACCAAGGTTTATCTTAACTGAGTCGATTTTTTTCTGAATATATATTACTGTTTAATTCTTATATTGGCTCTATTTTTTATTGATATTTGCAAAGTCTATTATTTGAGTAGAATTCTTAGCAAATTTTGTTGTATGCATAGTTATATTATTGAAGCCTTTTGCATGGTTAAACACAAAAATTTATCCATTGTTGCATTACTGTAATTCAAAGTTTCACTCAATGATTTTTCTATATATATCAACTGTAAATTATTTTATTATTTTGAAACTTATTAAAAGTTACTGTATTGCTAGGGACTCTATAATATTCCTACAAAACATCCTCAGTAAAACTAAAAGTTATGAAATTGGCGAAGAAAAGAATAGTGTGAAGATTTTTCAAAGCACATAAGTTTACATGAATTAAAATTATTTATCTATGCACATAGTAACAATGCACTCACTGAGGTAGAGTTGGAAGAGCATTCTTTCTTTGCAGTCAAATGCTCCACTTCACAAAACAAATAACAACAAAATGTTTTTTAATGTTAGACATTATTTTTAATGCAAGTATTCGTTTAATTGAGTACTTTATAGCAGTTTATGATTAATTGAGATTGTTCCATAGCTGTTAAATTATCAAATTTTTCAAAACTGTTTATTTGTTTTTATAGACGTATGCACATGTTGCTTACATGTTGTTTAGTGGCTCTGTACTATCTAGCTATGTAAATAAAATTCTATGAAAAATGCTTAGCTGCCATAAATAATAACTAATATTTTTGTATTGAAACAAAATAATCTTTAATTATTTATTTATAAATTTTACATGACATTTCTACACATACTTTACATTGGCTATAATTTGTTTGTTAAGTATAATTATATAAGTAGCAAAACATATATAAACAAATGATCTGTTTTGTCCTATTTAATAAACGTTGTACTTGTTAAGTCTACAAGAATGTAAGTTGAGGACTTAGACTATACTTCTGGTGTTCAGTTGTAGATGAGTGATGGGTCACTGAATCTTACTGGAACTACAGATAGGGTGCATGTCTGAGATTTGCAATAATTCTGAAACTCGGGCTCATATTGGGAGCATCAAGAAGGGAGTCATATGTGAGATTTCGCCAGGAACCATGTTCCATCAGTAAAACAATCTTTTTTTCAACCAAGCAGCTCCCATGCTACTTCTCTCTCTGTCTCTCTTATTTATTTGTTCTTTTTAAATCCCTCTTTCTTTTATTTCCTTCTGATGTTGAGTGATTTCTTACATTCATTATAATTTACCAATAGTAAGACTTTTGGGGTGTAACTCTTTTACCCTTTTGCTTACTAAGTGCATTCTGAATCATCCTTCATATGCATCCCAGGATCCTATATTAATTTCCCATGAATTTTAATTAAAGTTGTAGGTGGCCACAGTTTCTGACCTTTTGGCCTTATGCAACCTCATATACTGTATCTTAACATGCCAATTATAAACTTTCCCATTTGGGTTCATTAAATTAGTGTCCTGCAGTGTCTGGTCAATTCAGCTTTTCCTTCTCTGTTCTTAATTTTTATCTAAAGTCACCATCTGCTACTGACACTTTTTTTAACACATATTGCATATAAGCTATATTTTTGTTATTTATATTCTTGCAGGATTAATCTGCTCTGATTAACTTACTCATGCATGTGTCTAATTTACTTCAGAATGAAAGGGTCATAGGGCTTAGGCCAGGATGGTAAATACACTTATTTCAAACATGTAAAAAAGCTTTTGCTGTGTATAAAAAAGTAAAAACTTCCATAAAAGTTTAGTTTTGTTTTAATTATATATTGTTTTTAAAATTTAGTTTTTAAACATGAAATATAATTGAATCTTTTTCTTTTTCAGCTCTCATTCTGGAAGAAATTGCCCTTGAATGCCATGATTTAGCTTTACAGCACAAATATTTTGCTGAAGCAGAAGAATTCCATACTTTTGCTCTTCAGTTAGCCCTTGAAGCTTTTGGTGAATTAAATATGCATACTGCTAAACATTATGGCAATCTTGGACGACTTTTTCAGTCAATGAAAAAATATAAGGTCTGTAGTGAGAAAATAGTGTTAAAGTGTGTTTATTTTAACTATACCTATTAGATTTCTTTAAAGTTTACTGAAACCAATTTGAGCTGTATAATTTGAACCATATCTCTCACTTCTAATTTTTCTGCTTTTATTTTCTCCCTTTATGATAACCTTTTTTCAAAAATGTATGGATGCTACATATTAAGTCTACATTTATTGAAGATTTTTAGGTTTTCAGTTCCTTGTTGGATTTAAGATTAAATAATGAACTACAAGAAAAAAAATTCACTTAAATATAAAATAGAATTTTATTCTATTGTCTTTCCTAGATGGGGAATAGTACTTGCTTTCTAATCTTTTATTTTAATCTGTACAACCAAATTAATTAGTTTTTTTAAGTTAGAGAAATGAGAAGAGATAAAGCTCTGTTATTTTCAGCTTCAGGAAAATATGACAGTGTTGTTACACTAACTATGTGTGATTAAAAATGAAATGCCACTTGATTTAGTTTCTGATATCAGACTATTTACGTTAGACAAGACTTCCTTGAGATACTTTTTAATGTGTTTAAGATGAAAAACTACATTCTTTTTTTATTCTAATTTTAAGACTTGAATAAAAAAAGAAGAAAAGTAATTATGTTTACAGAATATTTAAAAATTAAGGGAAAGGAATTAAAACAGAATTTTTTATTTTTATTTTTCAGATAATTGGATTTTAGTTTTCCAAGTAAATTTATAATTGTTAAATTAATAATGTATTATATTTTTATTTTATACTTCTGAAAATAGAAGTATCTAAAAGAATTATAAATAGTTATGACTAAAGTTAAAAAAGCTATTGTTCCACTGACCTGTTCGATAATTAGTGAGGCTGTGTTTGTTCTCTGGATAATCCCTGGAATTCTATGGGTTTTACACTAGCCAATTCTAGATTTCAGGAGAAATAAAATTAGAAATTATTTCCTTTACTACTTTTAATTTATTGTGAAAGTGAATCCATGTATAAAGCACATTGTCTGTAACTCTCAAATGATCCTTGAACTGCTGTAACAGTCTCCTCTACTTCAAATATTAAAAATAGAAAACCGAACGATAGCCGAATGGTTAGGGCACTGACCTTCGGATCCGGAGTTCGTGGGTTCGAGTCCCACTGTGGCATGGATGTTTGTAGCTGTTCGGAATTGGCTTTAAGCAGTAGGTCCCGGTCTCATTAGCCCTCGTGTTACAAAAATGTAGAACGTAGTGCTCCCAACCAACCAACCAATATTAAAGTAACTGGTTGAAGTTTGGTAAGCTACTTTGGTAGCCCACTGCAGGAAGATTCTGAAAGAAGGAAGAATCATTTGAGGTTTTGTCTTGGATAGAAATGTTAAGTATAAAAGTCATGAAATCTGTGATACCACATGACAGTAGTTGAAACTGTTAAAGAGACATCTTCTTCAGTGAACAGGAGTTCTTCAGGAGTCATGATATTTAACAAAAAAAACTAAATGCTTGTATTTTTTTTTAATAGTTTTAGTTATTCAACAAAATCTGCTTTTATTTAATTTTTTTCAGAGTAAAATTTATTTTTTTAAAATGTATTAAGCCCACTTTCATTTCTTTAAAAGATTAAAAAAAATTGTTTAATTTTTCTTACTCCATTTGAAAAGATGTTTGCCAATACTTGTTTTTACATTCCATTTCATGTATAAATCCGTGAAATTTTCTAAAGATTAAAAAAAATTTTTTTAAAGACCAAATAATCCTGAATTAGGCCATAGCCCTTACACTTTTGATTTCAAGTATTTTATTACTTAATAACCTTGTTTTGTAAAGCATGACAAGTTTAATCGATTTTAATCCTTATCTGAAAAAATTATTGATATTTTACTTAATTTGTGAATAATACAGATTCAAAACAATTTTAATATCTTTAGGAAGCCCAAAATATGCAGCTGAAAGCTATTGCTATCAAAGAAAGTGTTTTAGGTCCTGATGATTATGAAGTTGGTTTATCTATTGGACATTTAGCATCTCTCTATACATATGATATGGAATTACACAAAGAAGCCGAAGCTTTGTTCTTAAGATCTTTGGAAATAAGTAAGTGTTTCATAAAGATGTTAGAATTTTAATATTTTTAATACTCTAATTTATGTATGAAATAAATTTTTAATAAATTTAAGAACCTTTCAAACAAAAGATAATTGATGTTTTTCCATTTATTTTACTTTTCCCCATTATATTATATAGATTAAGTTAAAAGTGTAAAGATATTTTTCAAATATTTGAATTAATCCTTTTTAACACAAATTATTTTGTTACATTGTGTTCTTAATAGTGTGTCTATAGAAGTTTCATATATATATATATATTTCCTTATAAACCCTTTATCAAAGTTTTTATTCAGCAATTATAGTAACAGGTTTCCTTGAGATATTTGTGTCAAAGATAGAATTTTGAACAGATCTTATGCTCCATATTTTATATCTATTTTATTTTATTATATAAAATCAAAACTTATAATTTATTTTTGCCAAAAGGTTTTTAGACTTTTAAGTAGTTTTTTCATCTATTGTTCTTCAGTTATATATATACATATATATGTGTAAGATAGGAAGGGAATAATATTGTAATATAGGAATAAAAGATCTAGGAATAAGCCCCCCTGAAAACAAAGTAATATGGGAAAAACCCTACAAAGACCCTAAGTGTGGGAAACAAACAAGACCTTCAGCAAACACATAGATGTGAACCATGGGCTGTGGGCCCATGGTTCACATCTGTGGGCCATGAAGATGCAATTTTAATCACTTTTTGACATTACAAAAGTTGTAAATGATGGGTAAATCCTCCTTGTCACTATATAGTCACATAACTTGCAGAAATTAGTTCGCATTAGCTACCTGTACCATACAGAATAGCGTTCCATGCTATCTGTTCAGCTAGACTAAAAACAAAAAGTGCAAGAACCAATGAAGAAAGTCCAAGCATGCCCTCGAAAATTCTAAATGGTCAGCCACAAAAACAGCCCCCAAAACTCTGTAGTGTAAAATTTTATATTTTCCTATAAAGTTCATATTCTCTCATCAGCCACCAGCTAGTTAGTATATTCTCTCTCCAGCTGTCAGCTAGAACGCACTCTCTTACTAGCCGTTAATTAGATCAGTCATGTTGTTGGATCAGTTGTGTTTAGTCACTTGCAGTTTTGGTTCTGCTAAGGACAGTACTTTGTTTAGCATGTGATTTACTCATGTACTGGATATAAATAAAGAATGAATCTGAATGAAAATTAAAGTCACAACTGCTTAATTACTGTCAGACAATCCAAGACATGACACATATATGTATACATATAATATTTCTTGATTTTGTATTAATTATTCTGGTGAAGTTTTCCCTAAAATAACCTGATATGTGACATTTCATTCAAATTTTTGTTGGATATCCATTTCGTTTAAAGTTCAACATGATAAACCAAAATAATAGCCAAAATTAGATCACTTTTTCTTAGTAAAGAATTTTATATGTCTTTATAAACTTGATCCCTATCCTTAATTTTAGCATTCCATGTAGGCAAGCAGCATTTAATAGGTTTTACTTCTGAACTTTCTCTTAGTATGGAGTTTTATATAATTGTCTTGTATGTAAACCTGATTCCTGTATTTAATGTTAACATTCCATAAATGCAATCATACAATAAATTTTACTTCAGCAAGTTCTTGAAACAAAAAAAATTTAACCCCAAACTCATTTTTACCATTATTAAAGGTTGTTTGATTTAAAATTAAAAGTTCCTGAATGTTTAGTTTATATATTTATATATAATAAGATGGAGTAGACGATGAGTGGTTGCAGTCATGGCCAGAATAAGACACTGCTTTAGTCAAAGACCTTCATTACCAAAATGTCAGGTGGATAGGTTCCCACTTCAAATGTCTCAGTTTTTTCTTCCAATCTAAGATCCCTTTTCCTGTTATAACACCAACTAAGCTATTTTCTCTGGGAAATATTTTGTTTCCGTCTTGCTCAGTCCATCCCTGTCCCAGCATGTGTTTTGATGTACATTCTCTCGTCTGCCACTGACTGAAGAAGACTGAATTCACTAGTCTGCCACTGTTGAAGATGTCTTTTTAGCAGCTCCTCAATAAAGATTTAAGTTGTTCTCAGAACTGAGTGTTCTCTTTCAATGGAACTATGACTACTTTATTTATTATAAGCCAATCACGCAGGCTTCTCCTTGCATAGTAGCCCAGGCAAGTAAAAAGAATAGGGGCTATAATTTGATGTGACCGGCTGTTTAAATTGTGTGTTACATATATTATATCCTCATTACTACCGGAAAATCTTATTGGCCTTATCAGCAGTAATTGACAGAGAGAGCTACCAACTTGATAATTGAAACCAATTTTTTTAATGAAATTTATTAACAAAGATAATGTAATAGTATACATTGAGTTTTTGTTATTGTATGAGCATTTATAATTTTTTTCCTCTGTGTAATATCGTGATTTAACACAACTTAAAAAAAGTGATGAAAAGAAAAATCATCATTTTTATTTCTAAAAATGTGTATTTGAATCAATTTATCCCCCAAATAACCTAAATTCGAAAAATTTCTTAAGTATGGTAAATTTCTCTACATGGCAGTACATCTAATTGGACTTTTCAAATTTTGCATAGTGACTTTCTTTTCTCCTTTGCTATTTCATCGTGCACAAAATATAGCACAATACCATGAAAAAAAAAAACAAAGGACTATTATCTTGTTTTAAATTCCACTTTTAATTCAATCATAATTTTAAAAAACCTCCTTAATTTGTGTGAAAATATTCATTGCATTAAAAGTCTAATATTTTAGTTTTCTCTGTGATAAGTAGTTATGGGGCCCCTAAAATATGTGTTTAGGGCCTAAGAGTTTCTTAATAGAGCTCTTTGTCATATATAAAGTACCTGCATGTTAGTTACTTTGTGTGCTAGTAATAAAACCGAAATTAAAATAGAATTGAAAAAGCTGACATAATAAGCTGGTGATAACATAGCATCTTATTGCTTTAGAGGAGGCAACTTAGAGATGTGATGGCCTTTTGGCAGTTTTCTGGCAATAACATAGGAATACAATGTAATAATATTTGTTGAAAGGAAACTTATTGAATTTTTTTATTTTAAAAATGAGAATAATATGTGACATGTTAGTCTACTGTGTATCTTATATAAGGGAACAGGCAACTTTCACTTCATAGGATACTGACTGTATTTGGTGCTTCTTAAATTTCATCTCCTGCATTCAGGGCATTTGATGCATACCTATCAGGAATGGCCCTGTAAATAGATAAAGCACTAGAAATAAAAAATTTTTTATCTGAGTCATCATCTATTTATAAAATCTATTCTCTATTCATAAAATTTAAATTTGTATAAAATATATTTGTATTTAAATTTGTATAAAAATAAATTTGTATAAAAGTAATTGTATTAAATTTGTTTAAATTTGTATAAATTAGATTGTAGTTTAGGACACAGTTGTAAATTATATATACAACTACCAAATAAATTTCTATATATGTAATCATCACTTTCATTTGATTTTGTATTGCCACTGTATATTTAAGTACAACATTTTTAACATGTAGTAGAATGTAACTTGATAGTGATCTCATTCATGTAGAATTTGGCCTACTTTGCTTGCTTGAGATAACTCAATCATGTTTTAGGATATTTAGCTTTACTCTGATGTCTGTATGATGTTCAAGTGAATTAAGATAAGTTATTTTTTATTCTAGGCAGGAAACTGTTTGGTGAAGGCTTTAGTGGACTTGAATATGACTATAGAGGCCTGTTGAGGGTCTACACAAAGCTAGGTCTTAGTGATAAAGTTTTAAAGTATCGAACAATTTTCCATGAATGGAAAATAGTTAGGGACCAAACAGCTCAAGCAGATATTGAATTTTCACCTTTAAGCATTGAGTCAGAACCAATTGCACCTGAAGATATAATGGAACATTTCATCTCAATACATTGACAGAAATTCTAGTTCTGCACACTGTGATGCTTATTTTTACATTGTTGTGGTATTTAGTAAATTGCATTGTATATAAAAAACAGATGAAAAATATGAATAAAAAATATCTTATATCCTAAATAATTAAATATAGACTTTATAAAGGCATAATTAAAACATAACAAAACATTTAATTGTGCTTTTCTTATTCATATGTTTAATTATACAGGATGTAGAAGAGTTTTTTAAATTAGCATGACAAAACAAATAATTTCTTAATCTCATAGGGGAAAAAAAGGGGGAGGAGTCATTTGTATTAATGCATGAGGGCCATTTCTCTCAACTCCAATGGACCCTAAATTGGAGACAAGAGTAAAGAACAAAGGGAATATATTACTCAGAGTTATGTACAAACAGGGTTACTTTTTGACTTATTTACCCTGAAGATTCTGGCATTTGTTATATCAGTAGACCAAGTTTCCAATATCATCTTGAAAGAACATTGTTTCCAGTGATGAGAGGTAAGCCTTAATGTTGATTTAGCCTTCTAGTCAGATCTTTAATTCAGAGTAAATATGCAAATCACTTAGGACTAAATCAGGGCTATCGACACATCCCATTTATATCCACAAGAACTTTAAGAATACTTTAAGATTCTTATATTAGTGATTTATTTATGAGCAATTGATATTGCACAATATCAAATTTTCTGTTATCTTATAGTAAAGTGTGTATAAATTTGTATTGTTTTGGGATTAAAGTTGTAAAAAGCATTTCATTTTTTTCATTTAATTAACTCTAAGTTTATTTCAAAATCATTGAATTAAACAACTGAATAGAGAATAGTCAAAGTAGAATGTAATACTGTATAATTATTTAATTTTTGTTGACATTTTCTATAGCTTATATATATTTTCATTTAATTTTTATGTTTACCTAAAATTTTCTTCTGGCTTTATGTAAATATTAAACTTTATGGGTTTCTTATGTTTAACAAGGATGGGCAGAGAGAATAGACATTTAAGAATGACAACTGTACTGTGGACAAGTACATGGAATTGTTTTTAAAAACTTGGAATTATTAAGGAATTTCAAAATCACTTTTATGTGACTACAGTGTGTCCAGAAGTTGGCATTCTCCTTATATTTTGAATGGCTCCTTGTATTTGTCATAAAATCTGGAAATAAACCTCTTCATTTATTGTATTACCAGTTTCTATGAACTCAACAAACAACACATTTTTTTGGTATCATTGTGGTAAATATTCATGTGTGAAACAGTAGTGAAAAATTCTTCAGTTTGTATGTTGAGTTATCACTAGTGGTAACATTCTTCAAAAAGGGGATCAGAAATTTGATTTATAGATATGAAAAATGCTTGAAATTTCATAGCAGTTATGTCCAAAACTAACCATATTTGTACATATCAATGTTGATTTCTGTATTGAAATTTACTTACTCCAATAAGACTAAGGATTTCAGCAAGATCACCATGTTATTTTCTATGTTTCTGCCCTACCCCTTATGACTAAAAAGTTGAAATTTTATTTGGTATTGATTTCTGCCAGTTGGTGAGTTTTGGTTATTGGTTAAAAGTATATTTAAATTATGTCTGAAAATAGTATAGTTATAGTTCATTGTTACTAGCTTATTAATAGTATAAATTTTGTTTTTCAGTAAAACATTTTTTCACATTCTTTATTAGTATCATTGCCTTAATTTAATTATGTATAATTTTTTGATAACATGGTTCTTTTCTTTAAAAAAAAAGTTTATAAAATATTTTTAAACCTCAGAAGAGGGGGTATATTTTAGGTTTGCTATGATGGCAAAAATGCTAGGGATGCTGTCGACGGTACTGAAATTCCAAATTTGCTTTGGGGAAATTTTCCAGGGTCACCATGAGAAATTTTCATTTCTTGGTTTGGTTTGTTTTGGTTTGGAGCGCTACGGTCTACTGTTTAGCACACAAGGACTAATGAGACTGAGACCTACAGTTTAAAGCTGATTCCGAACGGCCACAAACATCCATGCCAGCAGCGGGATTCGAATCCGCGAACTCCGTTTCTGAAAAGCAGCACTCTACCATTTGGCCATCATTCGGCTTTCATTTCTTGGAAAGAAAAATTTGAATTTCTTGAATTGTTTTCAACTCTGAATTGACAAACTCTTCCAAAATGGTGAAGGTAATTAAAACTGTTAATTTGGGGAAAAGAACAAAAAGTATAAAAAAAGAAAAAAAAACTTCTAAAATAGTTTTCTTTAATTTTCTTTTCTTAAATGAGTTAAATCAACTCACCAAATTCTGTTAGCATTTCTATTAAAAATATAAACGGTTGTAATAAAAACAATACCACAACATTTGTAAATATAGTCATGTATAATAATATTTGTAGATAGTGGTTTATAATTCTGATAATGTGTGGTTTATATATGCAAAATGTGTGTTCGTTGAGTAGAAAATACTGCCTTCACACTTCAGACTTAATGACTTCTGTGATGTTTTAGTAAGTATAGTTTAAAAAATTGCTTCTTGACAGTTTTTATAGTTTTTAAATTAAGATGTCAGAGTTACATTTGTAGGAATTCATTGGAAAATTTATGTGTTGTTAAGTTTATCATCATCTCAAAAATGTATTTGATAAAAACAATGTAATTATGGAGTTAACAAATTAAGCGTCTGTAGCCTAAATGGATAAATTAATGTAAAAAGTTTTTGTTTTAATTTTTATATTGAAGGTAAAGTTTATGAAAACTGTTAAAAACAAATTTAATTTTAGGAGTGAATTTTTTTATTGTTGATTGAACTATTAGCATTTTAACAGATTTGTTTTTGGTCAGCAGTGTTCAAATATGTCGTGACATGCAGCCTAAATGTTTTTCTATGGTTTGGTAATTAGTTAGTGAACATAGTATGTAAATGAGCCAAAACTTCTGATCTGACCTGATCATTACATCTATTTTGAAAGTATGCTGAAATTATATACATATTGATAACACTGTACCATCTTATAACACTGTAAATCTTGTTATTAAACTAATTATTACATTTTTGAAATTTTTTATAATTTTGTGTGCAAAATGTTTTGTTTATGATTTATATCTGGTAACAGTGGTTTTGTTATGGAAGTGATTCTGATACTGTCTGAGACAGAGGAGCAGACAGAAATATATATTTTATTTTGTGCCTCAATATAGTAAGATAAAACCTAAAAGATTTCTCATTGAATCGACATCCCAGGTAGCACAAAAATGTCTATCAATATCAAAATAATAGTATTGGTCTAAATCAAATGGACCTTACCTTTCTAAACGATATCTCTGAATATCATTATTTTGATATTTAGCAGTGTTGGTCAATATTTTCCAGATATTCTTGAATATCATAATTAGAAATGCTTACTAATTTTTCTGTGTTTTGTAATTTTTCCGTACTGATTCATTCATTTCTTTTTAAAGTAAGACCTTTTTTATTTGTTTAGAAGCATTGTTTAAAACTTGTATTAGTTGGCATTTTTCCTCAGAACAAAAAATACACAGCAGTCCTGTTCTACTTTAATTAACTCACAGCTTTCTGAAGAATTGCAATAATTACAATTAATACATGTTGTCTTGTCTTTACATTCAGCTAATGTAATATTGTTTTACTGAATGTCATAAGATGTCATTGGATGTCATATAATGATATTTATTTTTGGGAATATCAATTGATGTTGCTTAGTGTTATTAAAACAGTATCATTTTTATGATATTGTTAACTATATCACCCATGAATATTCAAAAAAGTGAGTTTTAATGCTTTAAGTATCAAATTTATTAAATTTTATCTTTTAGAATAATATTTCTCTTATGAGCAGTACAAACAATTCTTTAAAATGCTTTCTTTTATTTCAAATTTTGATTTTGCATTATGTTGGTTAATATTGGTTAATATCTAAAATTTGATGGTTGACATTCAGCATCATTCAAAGTGTTGGACCAACATTTGTATGACATTGACTAATATATTTATACTATTTGTAATGCTATATTTTACCTATGATATATTCCTTTTTTGGATCCATAATCTTTGGTCAAAATGATACAATTTGGCCTATTATCATTGAGAACAGTTTTGATTTCCACCAATTTATCTTAGTAGTAAGTGATCTAATTATGCCTCTTTTTTTTTTTTTAAATTTCTGTAAATCTTCTATTTTAATTATTTTGAATCTCCACTTACCATTCCTTCACTTGCTGTTCTTTTTGTTCTCAAATTGTGCCATTCACATATATTCCTTTAGGGAATCCATAATTTTTGTTCGAAACGACATAATTTGGCATGTGAAGTTCAAATGATGATGTGAAGATTTATATTAATTAATTAGAACTCTTTTATCAAGAAAAACATATTTTTACTTAAACACGCATAACAGTAAAACAAGAATTCTAAAACTAAACATCAGATATTACCATTTGTATCAGAAAAACAGTCTATGCTGTGGCCAAACATGATATTCAAAATGTAAATGTGGCACACAAGCAAAATCTTGAGTATCTCTGCTATGATATTGTTTTCAAGTTTTTCTGTGAACAATCAAAATTATCATAGACATTTTAAGGCATTACATAAAGGAAGAAAATGTAATGCTTTTAATTACCATCATTTATTGCACATTTAAAATTTTGAAATAAGGTTTTCTATATTTAAGTTTTCCTTCATTTTTGAACATCAGTTTTTGTGCAAGTTATTTTTAATTTATAAAAAGATATATAGTCCCTCTCTATTTATTTAAATTATAAATCTGTTAAAATGATATAGAGTTTTATTCATTTAATGCAATAAGTTTTGTAATTTATATGAAATATGTCTTTTAAAAGATAAATAAATGTGATTTTTTAATAAATAAATTGGTATCTTAAGAAAAAGTTATATGAGAAAAAAAATTGATTGTTTAAAATTTTATATGATATAGTATTTTGGATTAGTTGATAGTTTTATTATAATCTAGAATTCAATAATTTTAAAGTATTTTCTTTTCACCATATTTTCATCAGAGTAGTAAAGGTTACTTTGTGAGACTTTTCATTATGTTTCATATAATGAGTTGTGACTCAAGTGGGCTTTAAAAAAAGCATAGGCTGTGATAATATGCTGGATTCCAGAAGAGATGTTATATTGCTACTGTCTTCAAATTCTTCCGTGAAATTATGTTTGTTGCAGTAGATACACACAAATGTGAATTTACTTTGTTTTATTTTATTGCATTTGAATCTATTGATTTTGTTGATATATATTTTTTGTGTTGTAGAAACAGATGCATGAAGCTTGCATATAAAAGAAATATATGTAAGAAATAAAATTATATTTATATAATAATTTCTAGTCTTTTTTTTCTCATTTTTAAAAAAACATTAATTTCAGTTGAAATATGTAAAAATAATAAATTTTTGTATATACACACACACACACACTCTGGTATGTTATCCACCTGCCTGCAATGTATTCATTTGGCCACCTATTATCAATTCTGATTTAAAATAGGTTCAAAATTTGATCCAATTTATATGTGCTTAGTATTAAGTTTATATGAATACTCTCTGTAATTAGTTTTCAATAACGCACAAAAAAATTTTTGCACACACATGATCGAGCATGACTCTTGTAGTCGGAAGATATGAAACAAAGGTTGCAGAGTAGAATAAAAAATTGGTTGACAGTGGGTATGGTTGTCCCCTCTTACAAATATACAGGCCTCGCAAACTTTAATGAATTTCAAATTTTAAGTAAATCTGTTTATAGTATCCTGTGGTATATGGTCTCAATCGTTCAGCAACGTTGTTTTTAGGCCTTGGATGGTTCTCGAAGGGTGGTTTCGAGTTACAATAGTCTTCCCCATAGCGTCCCAGACATGCTGTATAGGGCTGTGGTCTGGAGGTATTCTTGGTCAATTCATCCGGCGACCATTCTCACTTTCTAGAAATTCGTTGACCAGACGAGCTGTATGTTGCTTCGCGTTATCGTCCATTAAAATGAACTCGGTGCCAACTGCACGTCCTAAAAGGTCAACATAGGGTTCCGTGACCTCATTTCTATATCTCACAAAAGTCACAGTGCCACTTTAAAAGACATGGAAGGGTGTGCAGTCATCCAACATGATACCTGCCCAGACCATTAAACCGCCTGTTCCATAATAGTCAATTTTGTGGATATTGGAGGGCAGGTAGCGAATCCCTAGTTCTTTTCATATATAAACTTACGGCGAGAATCGGTGGGTGGTTAGACTGAACCGGGACGCATCAGAGAAGAGAACGATTGCCTATTGATCCGTACTCCATTCTCTATGTTCTCTGCACCATGCTAAACGGACTCTTCTGTTCATAGAAGTGAGAGGGACTTAAACAGCAGGTCTTCTTGCAAACATCCGTATCTCGTGAAATCTTGAGTGTAAAGAGTCACCTTTGAAACTTGTGTTTTTGTGGCCACAAACGAGTCACGAGAGATCTGAGAAACTGTCGTACACCCTCGCTATAATGGACAATTATTCTGGTCGTCTTGGCTCTTAGAGGATTTTGCTTAGGATTTTTCTCGATGGATCTGATATCCTTGAATTGTTTCCATAAGTTGCATACGACACTGGGCTTTAAATTTTACTTTATGCAAATCTAGACAGGTCTGCTTTCAGCTTCCTCGCAATTCTTCACATCATGCCCTCATCTAAACGTTGGTGATTGCTCTTTTTTACTATTTGAATTTGATCGATTGCTGCAATAAAATACCAAGAAATTCGGCGACCTGTGCTAGCGAACGGATGCGTGATTTTGTCACATTCTCTTATAAAGTCTACCTCTACTGACTCTGCCCGCACACACGTGTACGCTTACATATTCGCCGTAAAAGATTTAAATTTTTTTTCCTCGAAGCAGTGATTTTGCATTTCGTTCAGTTCTTTTTATGAAATTCGAAAAAAAAAAATTCAAATTCTCTCAATTTTGAGCATGAGTAAATGTGCACCATTTTAGGGGTACACCAAAAGTCGTAATTTGGTTTAAAAGTTAGAAAATTTTGCAGTTCGACTTAAAAAACTGTAATTTTATTCATTTTCTATTTTGTACAGTACTGATGAATATTTACGAAGAAAGGATGTTTTAAAAAGAGAATTCGAGATATATAAAAGTTTCAAATATACAAACGATTTTTCAGGTCCATTGGATGTCGCAATATGGATATGATACTTAGTATAAGCGTTACCATCGATAAAACATGTTATTATTTTCACTTTGTCGTATGATACTGGTGAATGTTTCCGAAACTAGTTTATAAGAATTCAAAATTATAAAATTTTCAAATATATTCGGGGGTCACAATATATACTCAAATGTCGGAAAATACGGACTAACACCGATAAAGTGCTTAACTGTATTCACTTTTTCGTCAGTAATTTTTAGTGTCCATGAATTTACTATTTTGATCTTATGTCGTTCGGAGGTTAAGGTGGTGCATTTTCCCACTGATAGTTATTCTGTAAACCATCTGCGTTGACCTTGAATTGGATCATCATACGGGTGTACATGAACGAATAAAACAGTTTCAAAACTTTTAATTGCCCTTTAACTGTAAGTAACAATAAAACGACACATGTTAGAGGGCACAGAAACATTACTAGCTTCATTTATAAGTGTTCAATGTGAGGTTCATTTGTCACGCGACATAGATCCAACCTGTTCACACTTTCGGATGTTCGAAAATTCGTCATAGATAACCGATTGTTTTACACTGGTTATGCCATGAGCGAATGTTGTTAGCATTGCAGGGATCACATTTAAACTTACGAAACGCCCGTTGAATTGTATAAACAGATTTACACCTTTCAAACTGGAAAACACAAAACGCATATTGCTGCAGAATCGCCATCTTTGTTACTGACATTGCGAAGGTGGAGGTGGGTGAACTATACCGCTTACATCTAAAACTAAAATTCAACCTACTCTTCAATCGTTATACGCAAGTAATTACGTACTACATCTAACTGATAATATAATGAATCCAAACTGCTTTATTATTTTATGTACATCCTGTATTTTAATATTAGTAAAAAAAAATGCTTATTTTTTGTTTTAACTGTAATACGTCTTTTTGTTTCTCATTTGATGTTTCCTGAACTGTAAATATAAGTATGTAGTATAAGTATATGTAGATATAAAGTAGACGTTTCTTTTTTTTCTTGTTTTTTCATGGTGCATTGGCCGGGAAGGTGTAGGTACTTGAAATATATAGACAGAAGATATTTGATAGAAGTTGTTTATATGATATCTAATAACAGATTTTAGATAAGTAGAGGAGATGTTTAGCTATTTATTCCGAAATGAATTTTCAAGATTTAAAAAGGTACCCCGTCATTCTTGTACTAACAGTTTGCCCTTTTTTTAGAAGACTGCCAAGGTAAGAAAATATTTTTGACTTATCTTTATCTGAAGCTAGTTGTTTGGATTCGAGGATTCGTCATTTATTCATGAATAGCCACTATGGCAGATTTTAAAAGACTGAAGATAATAATTACTGTTTTGCTTCTAGTATAACTCATTCGAGACCAACGTCTCGTGGACGTGACGCAGCGATTCCACACATCAGTCCAGCATCGCGTATGCGTAATAGGAGATCGGAACGTTTTATTTGAAATTTTCAACAAGACATTTTTCAAGAACAAATGATATCAATACTATTTTAAATGAGGAACCGTAGATTTCAATTCATTAGAAGAATCCTTGTATCAGTTGAATGTAAAATCAAATAAGATTATCAGACTGATGAAAAATTAGAACCCTTTATACCGGTTAAAGATTATGATTCAAAAATTTCACCAGTGAGCTTTCGTGCTGAAAAAAAAAAAAAAAAAATTGATTGAACACAAAAATAGCGTTGGTGTTGGTTCAGAGATTCTAGTTTCCTCCCCCACCAGTGCAATGACAGTCAAATTACCTAAACTACAAATACAAAAACTAGCATATAGCCCGTCACATGACGGGATCATTAAAATTTTTAATTTTCCAGAATTGTCAAGTACCTTATGAGGCAGGTAAAAAGATGATTTGTTTTTTGACTGAGAATTATCTGGTACACGCTCATTAATTTGTTTATCTTTACTGACCGCATGTTAGTTGCCAACTTAAATTTATCTTTTCATATTACGTGATAGGATAGACAGCAGAGGTTTTAATATTGACAGTGATTATTTGTCGGTACATATGAATAATGTCAAAAATTTAGCGAATCGATTGCAACCGTGTGGTTATGTATAAAAAACAAACACAAAAACGAACAAACTTCTTAATTTTCGAAGATATATAACTCAAACGCTCGATATTTATTAGTCCGTGAAATAGTCTCCTAGTCTTATGAAAATAATTTGTTGTTAATACCGGTGATAAAATTTTCATTGCAATAAAAAATAACCGATGATTCAATTTAAAATTATCACATATGTATCTAATCTATTTAAGCCAAATATAAAAGAAAACTATTTACGTAATATTTAAGTTCCGTGATAAAATGTATGAAAATAATGCAGACGATATTTAAATAATTTAAAAGAAGAAATGATTAAATGAGATGGTTAAAGAAATGACGTCATAATACTAGAAAAAATGTTATTTTCATATACTTATAATGTGATGAATTTAATCATCGTCTGCTCTTAATCAGGGAAAATAGGGCTTGAAATAATGACATTAAACGATCGAAAAGGGGAGAAGTGTTGGATTTTGAACGTTTTTGGACTCGCTTTGAATTTTGCTAACCATAACTCATCAAGAATCCAACATAGATACCTCTATCCTTTCCAGGTCCAACCACTTCATAAATTCGAAAACAGACGGAAAGATAACTTAGGTTATAATTATATAGGGGATTTTACGGTGATTGTGCTCAATTCATTAATTTTTGGAACACTTTTAAAGTATCTGCCAATGATAATGTTTTGCTATCAAAAGTTGAAAAATTTAACTATTTGCGTAGCTACTTAGCTGGATCGGTATTGAATTCGATAGAAGATTTAGAAATTTCTGAGTCAAACTACGATGCTGTCTTGAAATTCCTCGAAGATAGATTTGGAAATCGTGAGATGATAGTAAATTATCACATGAACAAATTGTTAAACTTATATCCTGTTTTAAAATCTAGTGATATTTCTATGCCGCTTACATCTAAAACTAAAATTGAGCCTACTCTTCAGTCGTTATATGCAAGCAATTACTTAGTACATCTAATTGATATTACAACGAAATCAAACTGCTTTATTATTTTATGTATATTGTAACGAATTCTCGTTACGTTAAATTTCCAGATACCGACCTATCTACGACCGTGAGAAAAACTGGCATAACGTAGAAAAATAGCAAACGCGCCTTTTGTGAGCACTTGAACTGAGCTCTTCGTTACCTAGTAAAAGGACGTTGTATCTCGCAGAATAGGATGCCAAATAGAGGATTGTTAACACCGAGGACCATCTCAATCATTCTGTCTGAGAAATTCATTAGGATGCTGGCGAAATGTTTCCAGTGTTCGTTTCAATGGCATCCCGAAGAAAGCGTCTCACACGACAGAAATCCTCTACATTGTAAGGGAAGCAGCAATACTTTCTACCTTGTTCTCCAAAGGTTTGTCCGGAGACATCGATTAATGATCTGCGAGATTGCTCCCGATTACTGCAAACTTCCCTTGGCTTGCACATGCTCTACAGATAGTTGTCCTCACTACGTCATCAACCAGATGTCCGATCAGCTGAGATGGACATTTGCGGGGAGACGACGATATAAAAGGCCAGAGTTCGAGGGCCAGAGACAATTTTTGACCGATCGAGTCTGCTGTGAACTCATCGGCCGAGAACGGAGGCGAGCAACTGAGAGTGTCCTCCCCCCTTTTTTCTCTCCAGACGATTAGGAAGCTGTTTCCTGCAACTATCATCATTTCATTTGTAGATACTCATCGATTTCTTCATGTCTTCATCTTAACTTCAAGATTGCGTTTATAATAAAGATCTGTAGTCTGTACGTAGGCCTCCACTATCTTTTTTTCCAGCTCACTTAGAGCTGAGTACGCTACAATATCCTGTATTTTAATACTAGTACATTATTAGAAAATATGTTGCTATAGGACAGCAGACTTCAGAATAAGCAACTTTCTTATATATTATCAGTAAAAATTTATTTCAAAAAATATTTTTAAAGCAGAAATACACAGTTGGATAAAAAACTAATTTTGATATTTCTTGTTGTATCGAAATCTGTAATCTTTACTGTTCCATTCTCAGGCATTCTTAGTTCTTTGTTGAAACCAGATCTTGAATATTCAATGTTTTTATTGTTAAATGATAATTAATATTACAATAGCAATTCCAGTTAAAACTATCAGTGATGCTATAATTGCAACTTTAGTCTGAAAGAGAAAAAGGAAATAAATCAATAACGAATTAAACAATAAAATAATGGCAATAATAATAATCTAGATCAGAGATGGGCAAACTACGGCCCACCGGAAGGTTTTATCCGGCCCGCGGATAGAATTTTAAGTTGCCAGTCCGAGGCAAATTAAAAGAAATATATATTTATACATTATATATCCATCTCCTTTTCTACTTTGCTTAAATATTATATCCCAAATTTATTATCTCAAGCCCAGAAAATCGGGTTGTATGCAAGACACAGCTCGGCGGATCACATCTTTCAGTTCAGAGAGATTGGATGGATTGGATCGATACACCCCAGATTTCAAATATCCCCACAACCAAAAGTCTGCCGGGTCAAATCTATAGATTAAGGAGGCCATAGGAATCTGAAACGCCTGCTAATGATTTTGTCTTCCCCTATTGTTACATGTAAACTATGAAGCTTAAGTTCTCATAACAGTCTCATTTGCATTTTTCCACTCGTACCAGCGCCATCTGTTGGCTGTTTTTGAGTTACTGTTTTTTCTACTTTAAAAAAAATCCCATGCCCTAGCAATACTAAGCTTGCAAACCGTTTTTTATTTTCGTTATTTTCCCGTTTATTATGAATTTTTAAAGTTTATACGGACTTTTTGATCACCCGGTATTATAGGCGGCTGAACCTTCTATTCTATACAGAGTATAGGGAAAAAAAGATCTAGGGGTGCAACAAGGCTTATCAGAGGGGGATGCGGGTGTTGTAATCTTCTCCATAAGGATTGCTGTATACATATGTTATATGTATAAAAATTATTACACCTAAAATACCTATTTAAAATTCCCCCTTTCCCCTTCTCAATCTTTCATACCCAATTTCCCAGCTATAAAATCGGAGATTTGAAGGAGTGTTCACCGACTTAAAATTCTTTTTACCAGTCTTCCAAAACTATTGCTAGAATGAATGTTAATTTTCTGTCCACTCGCCTCATTTTCCAGTTGTCTCAATAAAATATCTCACTCCTTCCAATGATCTTAGTTCCTTTCTGATTGTTAACGCTGATTAGGCTGCTGGTCTCATGGTAAAAACACCAACTGTGGGGCGAAATTTGTAAGAAGTGAATTTTCGTGATCATTAAGTGCTCTGTTCTTGTCAGATAAAGATGTTCATTCGTTAGTCTTAAATACGGTTAAAGTTTTACGTTGGACTTGTTTCTTTTTAATGTAATGGAGCCACGACTGCAAATAACTGAAAATCACGTAGGTCTCCTTATTGCCCAGTAAGCACGGGCAATTAAAAATAAAAGGGCCTATTATCTGGGGTACCGGTGAATGTAAAATTAGTACGGTACATTTTAGCCGACAGGAGTATATATATGGAATGTACATATATATGGAACGCTGCGAAACTTAATTCCGCCGGTTACCCGAAAATTAGTCCCTATTATTTTTACTTACCTGGGCTTGCTGGGCAATGAAAAGCCTAAGCAGCAAATTAAGATACTAGTAGTCGTGACACCATTCCAATAAAAGAAGCAAGCGGCAGTCCAATGGGGAACTTAAACTTTTATTCGAGAGCTAAGCAAAAGAATTATCTCAGAAAAAGCTTTGGGAAATGGGTTGGAAGAATTCAAGTCGGGATACTGCTTTTAATAAAATATTTTGTGGCTGGGAAAATAGATTCGAAAAAATTGAAAAGGGGGAAATGAGAATTTTCAAGAGATATTTTAAGTATAATAATTTTGGATATGTTACACACGTATATATATATATATATATATATATATATATATATATATATATATATATATTGCTACGAACTTCAAAGCTGGGTTCGGAGATTGAATGAACTTTAAAGACTACAGCAAGCAAACAATCTTTTATTAGCATTCAGTTGGAAAATTCAACACACGGTGCGCACTCTGCAAATCGAGAAATCCACTCAACGACGACTCTCTGCATGGGACTCAGCCTGCCTTATATAGGCCCGAAGAAATTGCTGGAATATTTCAGAAACCGGAACCGGAAGTTGTCACGTGACGCTACAATTAACTACATTTGGCGACAAAAATAAGTTGCCAAAACTGTCGCCAACGAGCCGATATATCACCAATTTGGCTAGATACCCATAGAGTCCCATGCTAAATTTACGGTTCTCTAAACAAATTCGTAGCAATATATATATATATATATATATATATATATATATATATATATATATATATATATATATATAACGATCACTCTATTACTTTTGAAATATCAGTTAAAGGGGAATGAAAACCTCCTCCATAGAAAATCTCTCGTTGTGACCCGGCTGAGTACATATAAGTAATCGGTAAAAATTCTTCTAGGATTAAATAATGTAATAGCCCAAACTTTTAATTGCCAGGATTGGTTTAGCAATATAATTTAGATGCGGCGGGAGAGGCACACTCTCAGAACTCAACATTAGGTGAAATACATAACAAAAATCTTTAATTTTCATCTTAAACTCGGAGAATGGATGGACGTGTCTTGCACTGGCAAGAAGCAGTTGATACCCCAAACCGGGTCCGTTTTGATGTGAGGCCAAGCTTATCCCGGCGGTGGTTGGCAGACCTCAAGTACTGAGCCGTTCCATTCAACCCAATTCCGCCGAAATACCGTTACGTGTCCATCGCGTAGCAAACGACACACGCTAGCGTCCGTAGCAGAGTTTAGAAATAAATAATTATCAGTCAAAAGGAAAGAATTTAGTATAAGAATGGATGATTTTCTGACCTTGTGCCCATGACTCCGGAATTAATGAGGGTTGCGCATATTCATTGAATTTTCTGTGATTTATGACAATAAAAATAAATGAAGGGATGAGCTTGAGGAGGCAGTTACTTAGCTAATTTCTCATGATAGATAGCTGATTATTGAGCTGATTGACTAAGTGAATTAGTAAGGGTGGCGCAAATTCATTGAATTTGTCTGTGATTTGTGACAATAAAAATGAATGAAGGGATGAGCTTGAGGAGGGAGGCAGTCACTTAGCTATTTTTTCATGATAGATATCTTAAGTGAATTAGTGAGGGTGGCGCAAATTTAACGAATTTGTCGTTGATTGTGAGAATAAGAATGGATAAGGGGATGGGCTTGAGGAGAGAGGCAGTCACTTGGCTAATTTATCAAGATAGTTTTAAAAGCGGTTCTTTTGTGACTTGTAAATACAATCGTGACATCAAAAATGCATACAATGGCATAAACGTAACAAGGATTCTCAGTTTTACCTGGGAAAATTGACAGCTAGTTTAGAAAAGCGTAAGGTTTGGTTTGGTTTGGAGCGCTACGGTCTACTGATTTGCACACGAGGGCTAATGAGACCGGGACCTACAGTTTAAAGCCGATTCCGAACGGCTGCAAACATCCATGCCAGCAGAGGGATTCGAACCCACGAACTCCGAGCAGCTCTCTACCATTCGGCCATCGTTCGGCGAAAAGCGTAAGAAAATGCCACAGTAGCATATTAATTCAGGCTTTGATTTTGGGGAATATGGAAGGAATGCCAATCTCAATAATTCGTATACTTGACTTATTTTGGGTATCTGGGAAATTTATGATTGGGGAAGATAGAATTGAGAGAGTTCAACTTTAATTGAGAGAGTAATAACTTTAGGGTCAATATTTTTTTTATATATTACATATATGTATCTATAGAAATATATATATATATATATATATATACACACATTAAATATAATATATATTTAAATAATACAATTTTCGGCAATAAAGACAAATCGTTGTGTACCAGTTTGATGGTCACTGATTTGGGTTACTAAGCAAAATTCTGTAATTGGTCTTAGTTCCTAAATTTTCACTCGTGCAACTATGATTCCAAGAAAATTGAAACCTGATTTACAAATTATAAACAATTTAAGAGAATCAATTAGAATCAGATATTAGATATTTTCACTTTGTTGTACCTTTCTAATTTGTTTCTTTTTCTTCACAGCTTTTCCTATTTCTTTATTTCCGTCTTTGACATCCTCAGACGCTTGCATCACATGTTGTTCGACTGAATCTAGAATCTCACCCTATGAAAATAAACAAATAACAACTTCAAGTTTAATAAATGACTGGCTATGTTTATTATCATATTCACCCGTGTATAATGCTCATCCTGTTTTTTACAAGAGAAAAGGGGAAAAATTATATCTTGTGTATATAATGCGGATCTAAATTCGACATTTAAGGGACTTTGCAAATTATAAACCAATTGATACTCGGGTCCAATAAATCAAACTCCAACGTTCTTAAAATAACAGTTTAAGGAACACCTTCTTTATAACAAAATCCTCCACGTTTGTTATCGGTCGACTTAGTATCATTGAAAGGGTTTCGGCTACAATGAAATGTTCTAAGAGGGTGAAATTGAAGGCTTCGTACACCCACTCTATTTTATAATGGGTTATACGAGGAATTATATTTTCTTTATTTCCTGCATTCCATAAGAAATTAGTGAATTGCGACACCGTACAAGTGAGATGGAGGAGAAATCTAGCTACACTGCGACACAGTGGTTTCCCAACCAGGAGGAGCGGAACAGCATATCCAGTGATATGAGAAGCACTATGAGCCAAAACACATAGAAGGTAGAGGTGAGCCTCATCCACAATTAGCAAAAACACTTTGAAGATATTTTTACCATTCTTTACCCCCCAGGGGCTCACCTTCTTTAGGTGTGTATGGGTTTCACGCACCCGGGGTGCCTGAGTGATCTTTCTCTAGCGTTCTTCCTGGTAGTCTTGAGCTTACCTTTGTAGAGTTTGCTCTTTACTGGGTTGGACTACATTAATTTCCGAACCATTAAGAGTTTCTCGTGGGTCAGCTTTATACCTGTTGTGGTTGCTGTTATGGCGTACTGGTCGTCAGTTTGATTTCTGCTGTATGTCTTCGGATGGTCTCGGATAGTGTAAGAAGTTTTATACCTGTTGTGGTTGCTGTTATGGCGTACTGGTCTTCAGTTTGATTTCTGCTGTATGTCTTCGGATTGTGTAAGAAGTGAATTACCATTCTTTACCCTGATATGGATGGCTTCGGTTAGATCAGAGATACAAAGCGCTTACCATTATCTACCCCCTACCCGTAAGAAATGGGATTTTTATCACTACTCCACATAACAGAGAAAGGAATAGCTTTATGCAAGTAATGACTTTTGGGTGGCTTTTTTATTTTATTACAAACACACACATATACATATATGCTTGTATATTGTGGAGTTCTAGAC
>CM063504.1:42716913-42746913 GCA_032207245.1 Pardosa pseudoannulata | reverse complement strand
GCTTATAAAAATCATTATTGCGGCCGAGGATTTCGACGAGGAAACAGCCAAGGTTTTGCTCGAAGAAATCGTGAAAGAAAGGAAAGAGCAGGAATATCTTAGGAGATGCGAGAAACTCAGGGAAAGCGAGCAGGAATTGGCATATTTACGCCAAAGGTTAGAAATCGCGAAGGCTGGGAACGATAGGTTTCAGAGAGATTTTTATCAGGAGAAAAGGGAGAACGAAACAGGTTACGAAAAAACTCACCCCAGTAAGGGCAAGGAAACGAGGGAAGGAAAGGTTAATAGGGATTTTCCTCGGGAGAAAGGGGGCGGAGGAACGGCTCATTCGAAGTCTCCCCCCGGCATGTGCGAGGCGAGGCAGGAACCTGATACCCGGGAGCTCGTGGGTCAGGCGGAAAAGCAACCGAACAGGAATTTTTCTCGGGAAAGGGAGGACAGCGAAACGGCTATCCCAAGGGCTCGCCCCAGTGGGAGCAAGGATATCCGTAGGGATTTCTCGGAGGAGACGGGATTGGCAAGACCTAGTTTTTCCCTAACTAGTGAGCCGAGGGTCACTTCGAGGGGGGAGAAAAGCCTGGTTTCGCTCTCTGAGGGAGAAAAAATGCCCGAGGGTTGCACGGGGGAAAAGGCGCCGGTAAAAGGCGAACGCATCGCATCGGAGGAAAATTTCAAGGACCAAGAGAGGTGCGCGGAGCCGCCGAAATTTTGGAACTTGGGAGATTTTCGAAAGGGGAATTTTCTCTTTTCGGAAAGGTTTCGGTACCCTAAAGGGAAAGTGAAAGAGGACGTTGGTCAACTAGTTCATCTTGGTTCAATACAGATCGAAGTATTGGGACTCACACTTAATTCCATGTTCGGAGTACATGGGGGGGGGGTTTAAGAGAATATTGGCGAGGTCGGAGGTTTTGTATGAGCGGGAAAGTGGCAATATTTTCAAACCCATTGATCTTCCTAACACTAGAGACCATAAATATGTATTGTGGTTGGTGGACCAGCATACCAGATGGGCGCAAGAAATGCCTTTAGAAAGTTTAACGGTTAAGAACACCTGCGAGGCACCGTTAAATATCTTTTCAAGTAAGGGATATTCCACAGGTTTAAGGTGCAAAATGCATGGTCCGGAAGAGGCGTCAACAGAAGAGATCGCGCGGATAAAACAACCATTTGCTTCAAAACTGAGTTGTTTTCCCTTAGCGCATCTCGAAAACGAGGGGAATAACGGCGAAAAAATTATTTCCCAGTTAACTAGGGTAAGAAAAGAAAATAGCCAAATTACGCTTCCACTCGGTTCGGTCAGCGGGGAAAAAACCCACCCCCAGGTTACTGACTTACAGCCCTTAGAAGAAGGAGAACATCAAATTCCCTTTCGGATAGGCATCGCTCGCGAGAACGAACAAGTTGGGGGGCTAAGGGGGAAAATAAACCTCTTAGTGAACTTCGCGCCGAATGAGGAGGGGGAAGGAAGTTCCTTGGAGCGTTCGTTTCGTCGCGAGTGTAGCTCCGTAGTTATGGGGGTGACCCGAGAATTTGAGAGCAAAGAGGAGCGAGTTGAACGGAACGGGGCGGAAAAATGGAAAGGATTGGATTTGGAGTTGAACGGAGAAATGGTTGCGGGGTCCGAAGGCAGAAACAGAAATGCGAATCGGGATTGTTCGGAGGGCGGATTCTTCGTTGAAATTGAGGGATCTAAAGACTTTGCGTTTGAGGAAAAGGCGGGGGATACGGCAAGAGTAGCTTTTGGGAATTATCGGCTGATAAGGATGCTCATCGAGAGTCAAAGGGATCCTGTTCGCTTTTGCCAACGCAGGTCTGAGAAAGGTTTGGAAAGGGTTAAGGGTTTCGTGGTTTGGTACCCAGTGGATTTTTGGATAAGGGACAACGTTTGGAACCAAACGTTGAATTTTAAGGAGATTTTGACATGGTGGGGGAAAGCCAAATTCAAGATGAAGCTGAATTGTTCATTCTCTCACAAGCCAGGTGCACAACATCTCGCGGCGAGTGTGGTGTTTTAATTTTTTTATATATATAAAAAAGCTTATATTTATCTTAGTATGTGTGCTTCCTCACCGGTTTCGTTAATATTTTTTTGTCAGTACTGTGTTTGCATAGTGTGTTTGAATTTTCTAAAAATATTTCGATATTGTCTTTATTCTTTTTATGTGCATGTATGTATTGAAATTTAATTTTGATTAGGTTTAAGTTGTTTTTTTGTTTTGTGTAATACTTCTTGGCAGATATAAGTTTTTACCTTTGCACCTTATCATGAGAAGGGCGGGGAAAACAGAGTTTCGGTTCTGCTGCCACCGTTTTGGTCGTGGGTGGTGTTGAAATTAGGCCCCCTTTTGAGCGCTAATTTCAAGCCAGGGGGGGCATGTAAGGAATGTGCACCCACGACTTTGTGTGCTCTGAATGACATTGGGAGAATCGCCCCATTTTGACCCCTTCCACGCGGCTTTTCTTAGGAGAAATAAGAAGCCGGCCGGCAAAGGGGGCTGATAACGTTTTTCGGAAGCACTGGTGGATGTTTTTGCAGGTTCTCGGAGGAGGAGTGTATGCCCTTTTCGGCAGGGCTCAAGTTTCCAGACAACCCCCCCCCCCCGAAGAAGGAAGGGGGCTGTTGGAGTTCAGCAGAGGAGAGAGATTGGGGGAGTCGAGATAGGGCCGGCAGCCGAGAAACATCTCTCTGCGCTGAGGTGGAAAACTAGGACTGGCTCTGAGACTCAATTTTGGTATGTCATTTTCTTTAATCATTGTTTTTTTAAATATTGTGTAAATAAAAATGTTGTTTCGTCTGTAAGAGGTTTCCGAGGATTTTTTTTTTTAAAAGTAATGCATCCCAGCGACAGTTTACGAACGTACCTGCCCCAGTAAAGTAGGCGGGCAGGTCTCACGCTAAAACGTAGCGCACCGATAGAAAAGAGTGTGCGTTACAGAGTTTTTATTTTGAGATTAGGTAGGAGGCAGATTGCCTTCTACCTAAAAATAAAAAATCTACAAAATTTCCAAATAATTTCTAATATGTATGAATTTTTCCTTTGGATAGACCCTTTATGATTTTTCGAACAGCGCATATGAATTTTTTCTGTAGACACATAGACTGAAGTCATGACAAATTTCTATATTTATTATAAAACTCTATTTTGCAGTTCTTATTTTACATGTAATACTAAATAAATCTTTTTTCACGAAGTTTTTTTTTTCATACAGGGCATCTTTCAGTGTTTAAAACGATAGTTCATCATTAACATGACCTGCCTTATTATTGTTGTTTAAATGTCAAATTTATTTTATTCTGTGCAGTGCATAATAACTTATATTTAATATGTACATCGATATGTAATCGACAGAAATGACATTAGAGGGTTAATATTTGGGTAGAAATTTGATAAAGAAAATTCTTACGTTCACATTAAATTGTACCACTGCATCCCATTTTTCTTCGAGTTTGAAGAAAAATGCAGTTTTCTGCTACGGCAATTAAAACTATAATTCTTATGTACTAGCATATACCCCGTCATATGACGGGATCAGAAAAAATTTTAATTTTCTAGAATTGTAAATTACCTTATGAGGCAGGTAAAAAAAATGGTTTATTTTTTGGCTGAGAATTATCTGGTACAATAATTTGTCTAAATTTCCTGATACTGTGCATGCAATTCAGAATTACGTTGAATTAATTTAGAAAGATAATTCAATTTTTTCTTAGCTATTTCAAAATTATCGTTAAGTTCTTCCCATATTTTTTTGCCACAGTAATTAATGGAAGTAAAGGAAGGAAACTATCATTTTCACCACACCCTGGAGGTAGATAGAATTTGTTGTTAATACCGGTGATAAAATTTTCGTTGCAACAAAAAATAATATAGGATTAAATTTAAAATTATCTCATATGAACCTAATCTATTATTTAAGCCAAATATAAAAGAAAACTATTTACGTAGTATCTAAGTTCAGTGATAAAACGTATGAATATAATGCAGACGATATTTAAATAATTTAAAATAAGAAATTATTAAATGAGATGGTTAAAGGAATGATGTCATAATGCTAGAAAAAATGCTAATTTACTTATTTATCAAGTGATAAATTGATAAATTTAATCGCCTGCTCTTAGGAGAAAATAGGGCTTAAAATAATGGCATTAAACTCTCAAAAATAGGGGAAGGGGTGGATTTCGAACGTTTTAAAGACGACAGTATTTTTCCCCGTGATATGAAGCACATTTATATGAAATTATTTTAGAATAAAATCGATAGTTTAGGAAAAGATAAACTTTACTCGCTTTGAATTTTGCTAATCCTAAGTCATCAGGAATCCAATATGGATGCCTCTATGCATTCAAGGTCCAACCTCCTCATAAATTCGAGGACAGACGGACAGATTAGAGCGCCGTAACTCAAAGTGGACTGTATGAAAAAATTAACACAAGAAATTAATTCCTTCAGAAAACCTTTATTGAGAGGACGCCATGCACATACTACATCATCGTTAGAAGTTCACATGAGTACTGGTCTTTCTCCCTCGCTATAACCTCTTCAAGTGGGACCTTGACAAAAGATCACGGGACAACAAAAGGTGAGAAAGGCCGGTTGCTAAGAAGGAAGAAATTTGCTGAGATGCAGTTCAAGAATCACGACAAAACACTGATAACTTAGGCTATAGAGCAATTTCGCGCACCGTCACGAACTACTATAATGCCCTTCCCATTCATTTTCACGTTTACAACAACCAATAAGGCGATTTCACGCAGTAGGGCAAATCTCAATTTATGACAATTTGGCTTAAGTTTCAAACGGAAAGGCAGTTTATTGTTTGTCTATTGGAAAACCTGAAAATGAATGGGAAGGACATTATAGTAGTTCGTGACGTTGCGACAAATTGCTCTATAGGCAAACAATAAATTGTTCTTCCATTTGAAACTAAAGCCAGAATTGTCATAAATGGACATGTTTCCTTCTGCGTGATATCGCCTTATTATATAGGGGATATGCTTGTGAGAGTTGGCAGCTCAATAGGCAAAGGCAACGCTCTCGTAATTGGAGGGTTGCAGGTTGGGAGCTCGAGATGGCCTATGATCCACCGTGTTCGTTAAAGATGGCTGGGGCAACGTAAAATATGTCCGTGGTCACAGTGTACTTCAAGTTCTCAAACGATACTTCTGGGGGTGGCAGGTCAATCCTGGGGGGGGTCTTCTGATTGGTTCCTGCTTCTATATGACGAGGACCCAGCGGGGGTAATGTTACTCGAGTCCGTAGCATACCTTAAGTTCACGTGCTAAATGGGTAACAGCTTGGCAGTCCTGTATTAGCGTTAGGATAATGTCTGTATCACCTGCTGCATTGGAATAAAAAAAAATGTAGGATTTTGGCTCACTATAGAACTATGTCATATTTTTTTTTTTTGAGTTACTTTAATGAGAAATTACATTTTATTTCTCCAAACACGGATAAAAGTGTGATAAGTTGAACCATTTAACGTGAACAAGAATTTATAATTATTGGGACTAAGATGGTTCATTGTAACAATGTTTAGGCATTCAGCTGGCACATCCGATTATTACGTTGGCAATCAATTGACCATCATGGGTCCATCTTAACATAATGGTGGTATTCTGTTAACAACAACCAATAGCCAACTGTTGGTCTTCAGTCGAACTGTCCATATACCGCTTCGCCTATCGAATGCATTACGACGTTGGTTCATTAAAAATTGGCTAGCTGGGTCACTGAGTATTCTAAAAAGGCTTAATTACATATGATGGAATTTAGTAAGGCGACTTAAATAAACCTGTAAGAGTCGTGTCCGTCTTTGTCGGTGGTCTAGACGAGCGTTTGTCAGAGCAAACTTTTGTTCATTGTTAGACGCTGATCATTGCAAGTGGCGAACAACTGGAAAATTCGAGGTGTCAACGCACCGATAGAGAAAAAGGAATTGTGCTTGGTATGACCGAGTCGGCCAGGTGGCAAGGTCCCTTCGGCTACCCCAAGGACAAGGGTCAAAAGGGAGGGGGGGGTCAATCACCTCTAAACCCGAGGTTTCCTGTTTGAAAAAGAGAGAAGCGGGAAGGACTCCCGGCTGAACTCTGAGAGAGTAGGTTGATCTAGAGTGATATCCTCTCTGGATGAAAGGTTTTGCCTATGCAATAGTTCATTTTTTTTTCTTTAAATGGTATTTCTTTTTGTTTTAATAAATCAACCTTGTTAAGTTTGAAACATCCATGGCTCTGATTATTTAACATAAAGCCCTGTGGCTCTCCAAGAAACCCATGCGAAGTCGTACCTAAATGAATAGGGTGGGACTGGCGACCGGAATAGAGACAGCGCGACCGTTCGGTGCATTTACAAAACCCATGAAAGGTTTTAGGTAAATTAGATTGATATAAGGTTACGATCCTGAAGGATATAGAACGCTTCATAGCCACCTCTGGATATGCTTTTCTTTTGATACTGGAGCAAAATAATTAAAATACTTTAAAAGTATTTTAAAATGATCTAAATGCTTTCAAAATTTATTTTAAAATAATGTTTTGCTGATTTTTGACTAGATTTTAATTGGTTATTTAATTAAATATTAATTAAATTAAGATTAATTACTAATCAGGAAAAATAACTCGACTTGGTTTAATTATAAATGACTTTACGGCGTCCGTAAATGAAACGCAAATGTTAATTTGAAGATGTTACATGAAAATTTCTTTTACTTACGCCATGAGTAAAAACAGCTTTATTTTCATCCAGCATTTTCTCCAGTTCTTCATCGGTAATATTTTGTTGTCCAGCTGAAAATAAGTAAGGATATAATACACACACACACATACATACATACATACATACATATATATATATATATATATATATATATATATATATATATATATATATATATATATATATATATATATATATATATAGTTTCTGGCCGTATTACAACCACCCGCAAAATTTCAGAGTTTTTTTTTTTTTGCTTTTACCACTTTTTTTATGATAAAACATTTACGTATCTCAATCAATTGATTATTTTTATTAGCTGGAATTCCTTTGATAATATTTGACAACATTTAAAAAAAAAATTCTATGCCAATGAGGCGATTTCACGCAGTAGGGCAAATTCTTATATTATGACAATTCTGTGTTTAGTTTCAAACGGAAGGGCAATTTATTGCTTGTCTATTGGCTGTTGTAAGTACGAAAATGAATGGGAAGGGTAGTAGTTCGTGACGTTTCGACAAATTATCTTTGGCTCAATTTGTCCCAAGAGGAATTAGCGCCACTAAATTTCAAACAACCAACCATCGACAAATTACCTTATAAGGCGATTTCACGTAGTAGGGCAAATTCTCAAATTATGACAACTCTGACTTTAGTTTCAAACGGAAGGGCAGTTTATTGTTTCTCTATAAGGCAATTTGTCGCAACGTCACGAACTACTATAATGCTCTTCCCATTCATTTTCAGGTTTACAACAACAGCCAATAGACAAACAATAAACTGCCCTTCCGATTGAAGCTAAAGCCAGAATTGTCATAATTTGAGAATTTGCCCTACTGCGTGAAATCGCCTTATTGGCTGTTGTAAACATGAAAATGAATGGGAAAACATTATAGTAGTTCTTGAAGTTGTGACAAATTGTTCTATATTGGTCTTATAAGGGGTGTTATTGTGTTGATTGTAAAAGCTAGTATACTTTTATCATGAAGTTATTGCAACTTAATAGAGAATTCTGCTAAAAAAATATGAACTATTTCACTATGTTTATTAATACTTTCTTGTTTTCTCTTTTATTTTAGTAATTTTAAATTTTTATTTTATAGTTTGTATTTTTATCAACTTTTGATGTAATATAACAATAACAATATTTTATTTATAATTAATAATTTGATGTTTAAAGCACCTGCCATTTGACATGGATTAATTTCAAAACACTTTCGTAAAGTCATATTTCTCAAAAAGTTCCATTTTTACGAAACCTCTTTGGCAAACAGTGGCAGAAAATTACGAATTTACAAGGATTTAACACAACGTGCTGACATTTATAGTCGAAAGTGTATTATATCTCATCATGGGATATGAAAATTAACCGAACTTTTAAAATAATATTATACTAGCTGCTTCGCAACCAGCCTTCAGTCTGGGTAAGTTTCCAAGTATAGTTTTAGAACAACTACTGTAGATAAAAGTAGTAATACAAATATTAAATCAACCTTTTATAATACAAATTGCCAATGAATATAAGTTTATTAACAATAAATAGTGTAGCGGAGTGAGTGGTAGTTGGATTTGTAACCTTCCTCAATGAATTCCTGATCAGGGCTCTGAGGTCATCCACTGAGCCTCGCGTCCCAGATTACGACATACACTCAAGATCCAAAACATTATGACCACCCCTACATTTTGCAATGAACTCGCCTGGATGACATGGAAGGCACGTGATCAGGTGGAAGTGGTATTTAACTGCTGCTGGAGAGTATGAAGAATCATTCTTTCACTTACTTGTGTGTGTGATGTGAAAGGCTGCGGATTTAATCGATTTTGATAGAGGGCAGATTGTAATGGTTCGAAGGCTCGGAACAAGTTTTTCCGAAACTGCAGGACTCGTGAGTTGTTCGCGATCTACAGTTGTTAGTACTTATGTAAAGTGGATGAATGACGGTGAAACCAGCAGTAGACGACATTGTGTTGAACGTCCACTCGCTATCAAAGAAAAAGGTCTTCGAAGACTGTCTCGCATGGTGAAGCAAAACCGGAGCCAGACAGTGGTTCAGGTGACAACCCAATACAATGCAGGGCCAAGTAGAATAGTATCGGAGTACACTGTTCAGCGAACACTGTTGGATATGGGACTACGCAGCAAACGTCCCACTCGTGTGCCTTTGCTGATCAAGCGTCATCGCCCATTGCGCCTACGCTGGGCCGGGAATATCGCGACTGGTCCATGGATCAGTGTGAGAGAGTTGCCTGGTCAGGTGAATCACGGTTTGTCATTCATCACGCCGATGCCTGTGTCACGATACACCGTCTTCCAGGTGAACAGTTGCTCCCTCAATGTGCAGTAGGTCATACACATGCCGGTGGTCCCGTTATTATGCTTTGGGGGACGTTCTCTTGGGCTTCTCTGGTACCCGTGGTTGTGGTAGAACAGACCATGAATGCTACAGGGTATTTGAACATCATTGCGGACCAGTTGCACCCTTAAATGGCCTCTGCTTTTCCAGCTGGAAATGGAATGTTCCAACAGGACAACGCCCCGTGTCACAAGGCTAAAATTGTGTTGGAGAGGTTCCAGAAACATGATGGTGAATTCCAGTTAATGACCTGGCCGCCTGACTCACCGTATCTTAATCCGATAGAACACATTTGGGATGTCATTGGACGGCAGCTCAGAGTTCAAAGATCCCCAGTTCACAATATCTTGGATTTGCGTAACCGTTTGCTTAAACATCTGGTACAATCTGTCTCCGGTAATCTACCACGGACTTGTGGCATCCATGCCAAGGCGGGTTGAAGATGTGTTGCGCGTCAAAGGTGGATCAACTCGTTATTAACAGGTGGTCATAATATTTTGGCTCTTGAGTGTAAATGTACACTGCAATTATTATAGGAGGTTAGAAACCTTACACCACCTCCAAGATATATATTTGTAAGGATTGCTTCATTAATGCAAGTTAAAGGGCAAGATCCAACAATTTTTTTACTTATTCCTTGTTAACAGTACTTAATTTCATTTTTATTGAATTAAGTACTATTGACTTATCAATTATTGAAGGTACCAACATTTTGAAGGAAAATGGCCTCAACCCCATTCAAATACTAATAAATCATTTCCTCTCATGTGTCACCAAAAGATTAATATGGGATTTCGAAAGTGTATTTCATGAAATAGTATATTTCTATTACTCAGTTGATATTGCTAAAAATTTGCTGAAGTGCAATGTCTGAGACATGCTTTGGCAATCTATTGGCGCTATATTTTCTTGGGCGATATTCTGAATAATTGATCACATTGTTCAATTTAGGATTTTATTTGATCATAAGATGTGAATAATTGTATCAGGCACTCTATGAAAAAAAATTCATAATTTAAAGGTTTTATTAAAAAAATGACTGACTGAAACTGATTGCAGTCCGATTTACACAAAAAAAAATATTTGTATAAACTTTTAAAACTGCTATACCAGCTAAAGAGCTTTCGAAAACCAGATATTAGATTGCACACTTAAATTTTATTGCCGAAAGATGTGTATCCAAATGTATACTTCTAAGCATTGTTAAATACAATTAGTTTAAATTTGGGAATTAAAAATGAAAATTTGTATTATATTTTTAAATTGTCTATTATTTTTACTTTTCAGTCTGTTAAATATATTTTGTCACTTTACAATAGAGAATGTGCGCTTGACGTCAGGTGCTGCAAAAGTTGCAGTTCAAATTCTTTGTTGGCAAAAAAAAGGCTGTACTAATCGTTTCAAAAAAGGTGAAAATGTTGGATTTTGCTGCTTTCCTAACGATCCTACATTGAGGAAATTTAATATGACACAAATTCGATGCAGAATTAATCGCTAGCTTGTAAACATATATTTTGTTATTTTTATTTATTGATATTAAGAAAAGTTTTCATTTGTGCATTTTTTTTATACAAATCTACCCGATAAGTCACAGAGTGACTAACTTTGGACAGAAATACTTGATACCGCCAAATGAACATATGTGATATTAATACATCTTCTGTCCACTCTAGCATGTGACAAGATAATAAGAAAAGATTTTTCATATGGTTAGCTGTTATTGTATACTAGCATATAGCCCGTCATATGACGGCATCAGTAATTTTTTTAATTTTCCAGAATTGTACAGTACGCTATGAGGCAGGTAATAAACAGTTTGTGTTTTGACTGAGAATTATTTGGTAGACTCTCAATAATTTGTTTATCTTAGTACTCCTCTAAATTCTCCTGATACTGTGAATGCAGTTTAGAATCCCGTTGATTTCATTTAGAAAGATAATTCAAAGTTTTCTCAGCTACATCAAAATTATCGATAACAATTTAAATAACCACAGTAATGGAAATAAAGGAATGAAACTATTATTTCATTTACACCCTGGAGGTAGATTGAATTTGTTATTAATAAAGGTGAAAATTTTTTATTGCAACAAAAAATAATCTATGATTAAATTTAAAACTATCACATTTGTACCTAATCTATTATTTAAGCCAAATATAAAAGAAAATTATTTACGTAATACCTAAGTCCACTGATAACATGTATGAAAATAATGCCGGTGATATTTACATAATTTAAAATAAGAAATGATTACATGAGATGGTTAAAGGAATGACGTCATAATGGTAGGAAACAGTATTGTCACGACGGTAAAATGTCTTCCAAACAGGTATGGCCGGAATTTATTGATAGCCCATACGACGGCAAGGCATTCTCGTTCTGTAGTAGAATATTTTTTTTCGGCCTTTGTCAGGGTCCTAGAGGCGTACGCTATGACCTTCTCGACTCCATTCTGAATTTGAACCAGAACTGCTCCAATACCATATCCGCTGGCGTCTGTATGAATTTCTGTAGGGCATCTTTCGTCGAATATCCCCAATACTGGATCAGATGTAAGCGCCTTCTTCAGGTTGTCAAAAGACTTTACCTCTTTAGAACCCCAATGAAATTTCGCATCGCCTTTCAAAAGCACCTGCAGGGGCTCGGCGAGATAGCAAAAGCCCTTAATGAACCTTCTAAAGTAGGAGCAAAGTCCAAGAAAGCTTCGTACGTCATGTAAGTTCTGCGGAGTAGGGAAATTGGTCACGGCTTTCACTTTGTCAGGATCTGGACGGACACCGCTACTGGATACGAGATGGCCTAGTATTTTTACTTCTTGAGCAGCAAAAAGGCACTTCTTAGGGTTAAGTATGAGTCCAGCTTCTTGAATGCATTTCAGAACTGTCCTTAACCGGATAAGGTGGTCTTCATAATTATCGGAGAAAACTACTATGTCGTCCAGGTAACATAGGCACATAGTCCATTTAAGATGGCGTAGCAAATTGTCCATCATTCTTTCAAAAGTCGCCGGTGCATTGCAAAGTCCAAACGGCATGACTTTAAATTCGTATAAACCTTCTGGAGTAATAAATGCCGTCTTTTCACGATCTGCTTCGTCCACTTCTATCTGCCAGTAACCAGATCGGAGATCCATGGAAGAAAAGAACTTTGCGCCTTTTAAACAGTCTAGAGTATCATCAATACGGGGCAGAGGATAAACATCTTTCTTCGTGATTCTATTCAGTTTGCGATAGTCCACGCAAAAACGCCAGCTTCCATCCTTTTTCCTTATGAGTACGACGGGAGATGACCACGGACTCTCAGATGGCTGGACAATACCTTGATCAAGCATTTTCTGAACCTCTTCTCTAATTATGCGTCTTTCAGTCGGTGAAACTCGGTAAGCCCTTTGGTAGATTGGAGCATGGTCACCCGTATTGATCCTGTGTTTCACATTGATCTTTGCGGCTGTCGACTTGTTGGCTTTTGTAAAAATTTCCGAAAAGGTTTGTAAGAGCTCGACTAATTTGCGTTTTCTTTCGCTGCTTAACTCAGGGGATATCATCATTGTATAATCTGTATTGGAATTCGTCGGCTCCTGCAGAGTACTTGTACTTTTTGATGTTTCCGCACTCTCGCATATATGTCCTTCATCCAATAGCTCAGCTTCGCCTACGTACATTCCTTTAGGAATCACTTGATCTTTGGCTTGCATGTTGGCAACCCAAATTTCACTTCGTCCATTATGGTATAAGGATACCATAGATGGTATAGCAAGGTTTCTTTCAAGTAGCAAGTGTCTATTGCCGTCCACGATTACGCTTATGTTTCTTCCGACATCTAATCCTGATACTGCTATTCTTGTCACTGAACGTGGTTTAAGTTTGTAGTCCTTTGTGGCATACACCTTCCAAGCGTCTAGTGCTTTTGTTTCTTGGCCAGTATCTTCTAACAAAAGTTCACTTCTGCCACAGTCTATCACAGCTTGAGAAGCTTCCAAAAAGTCCCAGCCGAGGATTACGTTGTGACTACAATGCTGTAGGACTATGAATTCAACAGGCAGCTCTCGTCTATTTATCACGACACGCAGAACACATTTTCCCAGTGGCCTAACAAAATTGCCATTAGCGACTTTCAGCATAGTGTTCTTGACGTCAGCGAACATAACTTTCTTTAAGGATCGACGAAACTTATCGGAGACGACAGAAAAGGAGGCTCCAGAATCTACTAGAGGACGGATCGGCTGATTATTTACTAGAACATCGAGGTGGTTACCCGTCATCCTTGCGGCCGATGGAGGATTTTCATTACATGCGGCCTCACCTCCTCGAAAGGTCGCTCTACTTAGTTTTCCTCGTTTCTACGGCTTGGAGATTGACCTGATCGACGATATGGCGACGGCGATCGGGAACGACGGGTTGGTGATCGGCCTCTAGTTGGACTAGGAAAAGAACGGCGTTCGGGGCTTGGTCGGCGAAACTCAGCGTCAGCGTCATCGAAGTTCTGTCGGCGGGCTCGATAATCGTCAAATATAGCCTTCCTCTCACGGAAGTAGCGTACGACATGTCCAGGGCGTCCACAGTGGAAACACACTGGCCTGTTGTCAGTCGTTCTCCATAGGTCCGTTTTCCTGGGCTGCGGTGCTGATCTCTGGACAGGACTTCTGGGTTTTCTCGTCACAGCGGCTGCATACGTGGGACGTCGTTGGGTGTCTGCAGACTTTGCGACAACTGGCGCTAAAGCTCTTTCTACTTCGTCTTGGATGACGGTCTGTAGCGGCTGGGAATAGGGGTCCGGAAACTCGTCGGCTTGATTAACTATTCTATTGACCTCTTCTCGTACAATCCTGCGGATAAGAGACACTAAATCTGATTCGTCCTCCACGGCTGCAACTGGTATGACGTTTGATAGTCTCTCAAATCTTCGGCCAATTCTTTTTTGTCTCATTTCTTCAATGTAGTTGCACCACTTGATGAAGTCAGCTGTAGTCTTCACTTCTTTCATCAAGAGCACTTGGTACATGTCTTCAGCAACTCCTTTCATTAAGTGAGATACTTTCTCGTCGTCGGACATTGAAGGATTGATTTCTTGACAAAGCCCTAATACACTCTGAATGTAGGACTGAGTACTCTTTCCTGCCCTTTGAGCTCTACATTTTAGTTGTTCTTCGGCCTTTCTTGTGTACTTGAGGCGATCGCCCAAAAGTTCATTCAAACCCCTCTTGAATGCGTCCCAGGAGTCCAAGGTATCTTCATTATTTATGTACCACTGTTTGGCCGTACCGTCTAGGAAAAAATAGACGTTTGCGAGACACATCATTTCATCCCATTTGTTGAACTTTGCTACTCGATCGTATTCTGCAAGCCATTTCCGAGGGTCATCTCCAGGTTCCCCACGGAAGGTTGAAGGGTTTCTTAGTTGCGGGTAGGTAGGAGTTACCACGACAGGCTTTGTATCTTCGGGCATTATCTGCTTCTTTCTGGGTTGTAAAGGCCAAATTCCGGAGGTAATCCTCTTAAACGGAGACTTCTGCGAACACTGTCAGAATTATCCACAATGGCGAAATCGTTACCCGGCGCCTCCACCAAATTTGTCACGATGATTCAAATAAACACACCGTTTAACGTAACAGAAGAATTTATTCAAGCTAAGTAGCAACTCGCAACTTTACAAGACCGGGAAGTTGCCTACAACTAGTGGGTATCAGCTTTTATACCCGAATAGAATATTCGAGAAATAAATAATTTACATATTAAAGAAAGATCTAGAAAGTTCAAGAACATAAGGAAACAATAAATAACATTTTTAAATTAAAAATCCGTACTTTGGATAAACAGCCACGGCAAGGATCGAACCTACAATCTTCGGGTCTGGATCGCGTGCTTTGACCATTCGGCCACTTAGCTCGTTGGTTAATCTTCTTTATGCGGCATTATTATTTTTAACTATTTATCATGTGATAATTTTAATTGCCTGCTCTTAACTGGGGAAAATAGGGCTTGAAATAATGACATTAACCTCTTGAAAAGAGGGGAAGGGATGAGTTTCGAACATTTTAAAGACCAAAGTATTTTTCGCTGTGATATGAAGCATATTTATACCAATTTATTTTAGAATCGGATTGATCGTTTAGGAGAAGATAAACTTTACTTGCTTTGAATTTTGCCTCTATCCATTCCAGATCCAACCGCTTCATAAATTTGTGGACAGATAACTTAGGCTATTATTATATAGGAGATTTAGAGTACCTCAAAATAATTTATTATAGTCAAAAGATGGAAAGAAGCATTCTCGCCAATTCACGTTTTCAACTAAAACAAATTTATGACAAGGAAATTATATTTCAGGTGAAACAAAATATAATTAAGCTTTGAGTATCTGACACTATCGGGATTAAAGCGGATCACGTTATTAAAAAATCTGGCTAATTGGACAACTTTGTAAACGATTTATGGTTTTATGTAATTTCCTCCACACATTTTCCGCGATATCTACAGTTGTAGCATTGCAAATTTTTAGCATATTAGAAATGACCTGCATAGAAAATAATTTTACATTATGTTTAACCCCTTTTTATTTTCTACGAAATTGGTAGAAAGACAGGGATATAAAAAGAAGGTTGGATAGACAACAAATCTGGGATTAGAGGCTGTGGGAGTGCCGAAAGGGTTGAGATATGAGAGAAAAAGTATCCTTGCAAGGATTGTGTAAAATAGAATAGAAAAAATAGCCTTCATGACAACTGAGAAAGCTCTACACTCTAATTTCTGCATGTTTGCTTTTGTATTGGTATAACATAGAAAATTATTAAAATCGTGTTAAATAGAAATGGACTGATCATTTTGGTTTTTAGTCATAACCGAAATTGATTGCGAACAGTACTGAAAATAAAAAAGATTTTCGTGGGAAAATTTTTTGATTTGTTTTGGAGCGCTACGATTTACTGGTTTGCTGCGTTAGGAATACTGAAGAATTGGGTTCCCCTTGGCAAATTGGGTGAAAATATTGGCGATATTTACTAAAACTCAAAGGTAATCCAAACATTGTATTTCTTGCTTTTTCTAGCGACTTTATTGCACAGTGCTCTATCGTAATAGAATTATATACTCTTACTTAATTATAGAAAACGACTTCAAAACCAGACATTCATATTTATGGGCAATTAATCCCTTACCAGTTTACAAAAGCAACAGCTCCAAATTATTAAAAAATCAGCCATAGTGAACCATTAATGGTTTATTATATCTAAATTTTTTAAGCATTTCGCACTTTTGATATATAAGAAAAGAATGACAAAATGCGAGTTGGATGCAAATAACATATAAATTATAATATAGATACAGATTCTTTGTACACGGTGAGATGAGGAGGAAATGTCAGTCGACCATACTCAAACCATTATCGCCAAGTTGGCAGGTGCACCCAATTCTTCAGTCAACCCGCTGCGTTATGATTGACTAATGAGACCAGTATGTTTGAAACCGAGTCCGAACGGTTACGAACATCCATACCCATTCAGCCCTGATTCGGAAAAAAAAATTCTATAAAAATTTTTCATGAGGCGAAAACGAAACTTGATCCTTGACCATTTCCGAGAATTGGACAATGGTTGATCAGCTTCCGGGTAGTCCGGAAAGTTTAGTAAGCAGGAGATGTTCTTCGAAACTATTGTCAAATTTTTGCACTCTTATTTTGCACACTGTTTCACACCTTAGTGATGTACAACTCAGGTTTAATGGAAACTGAAGTATAAAAACTGAATATTGTTATAATACGCTTATAATAGAAATATCAATATGTCAAAGACCCAAACTGCACTGTGAAGAATTTACAGAATTATGCAAGCAAAAAAATCTTTGTTTAAAAGTAATATATTAAACTAGCATATAGCCCGTCATATGACGGTATCAGTAAAATTTTTAATTTTCCAAAATTGTAAAGTGCCTTATGAGGCAATAAAAAATGGATTGTTTTTTGGCTTAGAATTATCTTGCAACAAAGAATAATTGATTATTCAATTTAAAATTATCACATATGTACCTAATTTATTATTTAAGCCAAATATAAAAGAAAAACACTTACGTAATAATTAAGTTCAATGATAAAACGTTTGAAAATAAGGCATAATTTAAATAAGTTAAAATAAGAAATGATTCAATGAGATGGTTAAAGGAATGACGTCATAATGCTAGAAAAATGTTATTTTTACCTATTTATTATGGTAGAAATTAATAAATTTAATCACTTGCTCTTAGCCAGGGAAAATAGGAGTTGAAATAATGGCATTGAAAGCTCGAAAAAGAGGGGAAGGGGTGGATTTCGAATGTTTTAAAGAAGGCAGTATTTTTTGCTGTGATATGAAGCATATTTATACCAATTTATTTTAGAATCGGATCTATAGTTTAAGAGAAGATAAACATTACTCTCTTTGAGTTTTGCTAACTATGGATGCCTCTATCCATTCCAGGTTCAACCGCTTCATAAAATCGAGGACAGACGTACAGATAACTTAGGCTATTATTATATATGGGATTTACCGTAGCAAAGCACGAGCACACTTGCTAGTCACTAATAAGTCTAATATCCACGTTTAGTGAACAAACGTAGCCGCTCTTAATCCCATTAAATCAAATGATTGGTGATTGCGAGAGAATAGGGATTGGCGAGTTAACGGAGATCCTCCAGGCGGTTTCCGATTTCTATATTCGTCCCTATCTCTGAATGGCTATACCGCTAATTGCCAAAGCGTGTACTTTTCGCCAAACAAAATCTCTGCCAATATCCGTTCTTCCTGGAAAAGAGGATTCTTTCTCTCCATTTCGATATTATGGCTATGAAAAACAGACGCTTTTGCCTCATATTGCCTGATTCAGTGCAGCGGAAGGAATAACTAATAATGAAAGTAAAAATCGGCAGTGTTCGAGTTTTAAATTATACTGAATTATAGCAGTTTATTTTGCTATTTCTTGGTATCAAACCTCTTTAATTTGACTAACGATATTGCGTATAAAAAAAAATCCAGTTATTTCTTTTTAAGCACAGTAAACTAATTTGGGCTTGATTCAACTGAAAGCATATTTCAGAATTAGAGTAGCAGATACTTGTTTTAGTTCCTTATAGTTCGTAAAAAAGTATGCCTGTACAAGGTACTACGGGTAGACTCTCCAAATGATTGTTTTTTACACTAATTTGGAGATAAAGTTAATTGCACCAATGTGGGGCTAACATGTACTGACAAATGTCATTGGCGGATAAAATATAGTAGAGCTTACCATATGAAAATCTTTGTAACTCAACAAATTAATTTCCGTTTTAAAACAGGCGTATCCCTTAATTTTATTTTATCTGCATAACAATTTATTTGGCTTATTTTAACAGTGAGTTATATGAATATCTCTATATATATATGAATGAATTTGTGTCTGTCTGTACTCGATAGACTAAAAAACCATTCATCCAGTCGCCGTAAAAATTTGGGAAATTATTAGGTATATCCCTAGGAAGGTTGAAAATTTTTAACGTTCAAAATCCATTCCTTCCCCCTTTTTCGAGCGTTTCATGACATTATTTCAAGCATTATTTTCCCCTGTTAAACGCAAACGATTAACTTTTTAATTTATTTCATCATAACTAAGTGAAAGAAGCAATATTTCTAGCAATGTGACGTCATTACGTTAATATCATGTAATTTTTTAAAGCTCAGTGTTCCTCGGTTAAAAATTTTCAATTCTTCACATAATAAATAATAGGTGATCACAATAGTTAATTAGCTTCCGGGTAGTCCGGAATGTTTAGTAACCAGGAAATATTCTTCGAAAATATTGTCAAATTTTCGCACTCTTATTTTGCACACGCTTTCACATGTTATTGATGTGCAAGTCAGGTTTACTGGAAACTGAAGTATAAAAACTGAATATTGTTATAATACTCTTATAATAGAAATATATCAACATGCAATATAAGAGACTGTGAAGTGCGGAAAGGATAGAGATATGATAGAAAAAGAACCCTTGCAAGGATTGTGTAAAATAGAATAGATAAAATAGTCTTGATGACAATTGAGAAAGCTCTACGTTCTAATTTCTGCATGTTTGCTTTTGTATTGGTCTAACATAGAAAATTATTAAAATCGTATGGAATAGAAATGGACTCATCATTTTGGTTTTTATTCATACCCGAAGTTGATTGCGAACAGTACTGAAAACTAAAAAGATTTTCGAGGGAAAAATTTTTGGTTTGTTTTGGAGCGCTACGATTTATTGCTTTGCTGCGGTATTATTGGCTAATGAGACCAGTATCGTCTGTTTGAAACCGATTCCGAATGGCTACGAACATTCATACTCATTCAGAAATGATTCGGAAAAAATTATATAAAAATGATGCATGTGGCGAAAACGACGCTTATCCTTGATCATTTCGGAGAATTGGACAATGGTTGATCAGCTACGAGGTATTCCGGAATGTTTAGTAAGCAGGAGGAATTCTTCAAAACTATTGTCAAATTTTTGCACTCTTATTTTGCACACGCTTTCACATCTTACTGATGTATATCTGAAGTTTAATGAAAACTGAAGTATAAAAACGGAATACTCTTATAATACGCTTATAAGTTATGCATGAAAAAAATCTTTGTTTAAAAGTATAATATATTAAGTTGACCGTAACGAAATAAAACGTTTAAAATAAAAATATCATCAAGATAAATTATAAAAATTATATCTACCAAATAATAAACAGCTAATTTAATATACCAAAACCTATAACAGTAAGTTAATTTTTGTTTAAGAAATGGCAACTGCGAAATACAAACAAATATTTGATAGAACATGGCGCTTTTATAATTACTGAAAACAAAAATCTTGCCAAGATAATAAAATAGAAAAAATATTTTTCTAAAAAAAGATGAGGTCAGCGTTTTAGCAGATGCAAAAATAATCGTATATACATATAAATTATCATGAATCTATTTCTTTACATATGAATTTTAATAGCGTAGATACATTTTTATGTTACTCGGAATACCAAATAGAGCAATTTGTCGCAACGTCAGGAACTACTAAAATGCCCTTCCCATTCATTTTCATGTTTACAACATCCAATAGAAAAACAATAAACTGCCTTTCTGTTTGAAACTAAAGCCAGAATTGTCAGAAATTGAAATATACCCTGCTGCGTGAAATCGCCTTATAGCAGGCGATAATAATGGCAACGTTGAATAACACTGCCATTTTTTGAAGCCAAATCAACAATGGAAATACGCTTGACACAAAATTAAGGGGGCAAATAATAAAACCTATAATCATATATTGTGTTTAAGAAATAGCAACTGCGAAATACAAACAAAAATTTAATAAAACATGGTGGGTTTAAAATTACAGAAAATAAGAATCTCGCCAAGATAATAAAATAGAAAAATGGTGATTTTCTAAAAAAAAGAGCATTTAGTCGATGCAAAACAGTTCTTACATACATTTATATTTTCATAAATATATTACTTTTCACTTGAATTTTAATAGCTTAGATACATTTTTATGTTACTCGAAATACCAAATATCAGACTACAATAATGCCAATACTGAATAACGATGTCATTTTTTAACGCCAAATCAACCATGGAAATGCGCGTGACCCAAAATTAAAGTGGTATTTTGGTCGGTTTTTCGTTACTATCCTTCGAACTAATTGGAATACCGGTACGCGAATGGCTAAATGACTTCCCTTGATCGTTCCACGTCTTTTGGTACCTTCGGCGCCTTTCTGCGTCCAGCGGTTCGCGAGGAGATAGAAGCACATACATACATACAAACATATAGTCCCAGTCAGATTTTAATATATAAGAAGATCCATTGCGGAGGCACTTGCTTTTATAGCATTTCGTACTACTACGCTGCAGATATTTGTTGGACATTTTATTATGGGAGCATCACATAGTGGGGTAAAATTACTTTCTAGCGATAGCACAAAGTGACCGCTTAGTTTAAAAGCGGTGTGAAGACCCCCTTTTGTCCAGAACTAACGACCGAAGTCAGCTGATTTGAAGCCTCCTGTTCCGACCGGCTACAATAGCGCGGCGACAGAGTGTCTGGGATGGTGACAGTTCAGTTCAATAGGTGTTACTCTCTGATCGGTTGCTGGTAATGACCCCCGGAGGATTGCCTGGAGAAGCCGCAATCCGGACAGCGAACAAATGAGGATTCAGCTAAAAAAAACTAACTGTAACCTTAGCTGGAGTTCTCAAGTAACTGGGGTCTTAACTGACAAAAAAAAAAAAAAAAAAAGTTGGCGGGACCGTAACTGACCCCCAGGTATAAAAAGCCTAGAATTTTTCGACATTTTTTTACTTAGTGCTTTGACCTTGTGGAGGCTTTCTCGTCTTTTGACCGGAGCCAGCTTTCTAGTGATTAAGTTCGGGAGATTCGTAAAGTCCACTCATATAGGGAGCGGCAGAGTCTCGGATACCGAACGGGGGATAAATTGGGTTTGCATTGCACCCTGGAAAAGTCTCCCCAGTTGTGCGAGATTATTTAATCTCTTTTCTTTCGACTGTGATCGTCGTGGTGATGTTATGCAGGCAACAATCCTTTGCAGTTCTACATGCTTTGGGAATTAGAATCCCCTTGTATATAGCCGTATTTACTCAAGAAATAAAAGTGATTTCCAATTTTATCGTGACTGTGATATTTCTTCACGCTACCTCTTCACTCGAGAACATCAAAGTAGTCACAGCAGGAACCAGGTAGAAGGCTCTCAAGCATACTTCGACAGAAGGAGTAATCCTTCTACCGGAGTCAGAAACACGATAAAGATAAATTTATTTTAACGATTGATTTTAACGATAGTGATCGAGTTATATCGCACCTGCACTGTGTTACTCGAAGTCGGGAATTCGGATAGACATGTTTGTGCATCGGGGTTTCGGGTACGCAATACTGCACACGTGTTTTTACTGTCAGGACATTAGAAAGACGATTTCACATGAGAGATCGCCGGGAGAAGCTTAAAACTATTTAGCTATATCATCGTTCGTACCTCACCGTGAAACATTACTAAACTGAAAATTTGAAAATCAATGTGGTGATGCAGTACTTTATACAGATGTTTCGTGAAATATCGGTACACCACCCAGTTCTAACACATATGTATTTGTATGTGTATGTGCGCTCACATGTTATTTGTCTTTCAATTAAAAAGTTCATGCACTAACATTTTTCAAGTTCATTTACTAATAAAAGCTGATAAGGATTACGAATACAGAGTTTTTTCTTATGTTACACATATTTTAATAATATAAATGCATAAGAGAGATATTAAAAGTATTATTAATACTTATTTCAAGTTGTCTCTTTAGTAGCTTCTTTCTTCTTTCTTTAAATTCACTTTGGGCATTAGAATATTCCGCTAGCACGTCCACAAATCTTTGGTATAAGCTGCTTATCTGCAAGAGTTGATATGACATTTCCAACATTAAAAACGGAAGTCCTTCATAAGTGAGCAAAACAATAGAATCATTTTATCATTTAATAAATATTTATTTTATGGATTGAGTCTTTTATTGCGGGTGATCGCGTTATTAACATTTAACACGTTGACTGCCAGACGCATTTTCGATGGTTTGTTTGCCCAAGGCGCCTATGTGAGCTTTTCATTATGCGATGCATATCCTGAGATATTATTTGCAGCAGATAAAATGAGCTATAAAATCATACTTGAAGCATGTTTCGTGGTGGGGGTCACCGATGACTCCCAAGGCGTGGTAGGCAATCGTTACAATTGTCCCTTTTTTCAAACAATCGTGCTTCGACGGCTAAGTGATTTCTCTCATTCTTTAGAATTTAAAGCAGCTAGGAACAATTAGAGTAAAGAATTTGACTAAAAAAGTGGTGACATATTGTCCCGATTGCGTTGATTCACCTTTTCTTTGTCATGAATGCATCAATCTGACTCATCGCAATATGCACAGATAAAATGCATATTTTTCATGTACTAAAAAATTATTTTGGAATGTTCTATATTGCATTAATTTCTTCAAACCATTGTAACAACAGGGTTATTATTGCAAAATTTATGAGATCCATATTTACCATAATTATATACTTTTATTATTTGCTACGTTACCGGCTCCCACGGTGCTGTAGCCAAGTCGAGTGCCGGTCACCGGTGACCCCCATGGCAGTCAACTTGTTAAAGTGACTATAGATTTTTTCATATTAATGGAACAACGCCTATTGGTATACATTTGTGAAAGATAACTCATTTCTTCAAATTGCATGTCTAATATCCGATATTCACAACATCTATTTGTTATACACTGTCTACCAATAAGTATTTGGACACCTGTGATAGAAAAGAAAAACTTAACTTTATTCAAAATCAATAGTTGGTAGAGCCTCCAAGAGAAGCAATTACAGCGTGAACTCTCCGGGGCATACTTTCCACAAGTCTTTGTATTACAGTTAGTGATATTGTCTTCCACTCGGTTTGGAGTAGACATACAAGTTCCTTCACCGATTTTGGACTGGTTGTGCACCCTTAATTCAGCGATCCAACTCATCACAGAGGTTCTCGATAGGGTTTAGGTCTGGGCTCTGGGCAGGCCAGTCCATTCGATGAACTCCATTGGCAGCATACCAAGCCTTGGTTAACCTCGAAACATGACAACTGGCATTATCGTCCTGAAAGTAACAGGGTCCAACCCGTAAAACTGCCACAACGTAGGAAGCAAATTGTCATTCAAAATAGTGCAGTAGGTATCGGCGTTGAGATTACCATGAATAAGGACCAAGGGTCCCAGTCCATACCATTAGAAACACCCCCAGACCAAAATTCCACATCTGCCGAACATCACTGTTGGCACAATGCATTCGGGCAGGAGACGTTCTCCAGGCAGACGCCCCACCCAGACCCTACCATCCGAACGGTAAAGGGTGAACCTTGATTCGTCGTTATAAAGAACCTGTTTCCACTGATCTACGGTCTAATTTCAATGTGCTTTGCACCACATTTACCAAGCAGCGCGGTTGGACTTTGTAATCAAAGGCTTATGGGCAGCAACACGACCATGAAAATCAAGCAGATGTGCTTCCTTACGGATGGTATTCATTGAAACAATACTCCAGCATGACAGTTGAAACTCCTTGCGGATGAGGGCCATCGGTTGGGTGCTGTTCTTCCGAATTTCTCTGGACAAAACTAGTTGGTATCTATCTCCCAGTTTCGTTGGTTGCCGACACGGGGCATATTCCGACAATCACAGCTCACCTTCCACTTCTTAATCACATATGCTGCTGTCGATTTTGGGTACTTCAGATCGCTAGATATGTCCCTTAAGGATAGGCCACATTTGTGATACCCGATAATTATACCTTTCTTGAAATCATAGAGCTTCGAACTGAGCGGCATCATTCGACTAATGCTGATGCTGTTTCTTACACGATGTATACCGGCGGAGGCCGTGACGTGCCTCAGGACCGCAGATACATATTGGTGTCCAAATACTTATTGGTAGACAGTGTATACATAAAAGTGACGTTTTTAGATCGCTTTAACTTTTAACTTTGTTAATACACTTTTCTTTTTGAAATGTATATAAGTAAAATGTCCTCACTTGCGTTCAAAAAAGACTTTACTACTGTCTTTCACAAATAAACTGGAATTTAATATCTTTTCTTTCTGCTATCCTTGACTGAAAATTATTATTCTAATAATTCTCCGTTCTATCCTGCAGTGAAATTTGTTTAAGTGGTTGGGTACCGGCCATATTGGATTCTACTCTCTCCACATTTTTTAAAATTTCAAATAGAAGCTAACTATATTTTTTATCCTGTAAATATATGAATATGAATGATGTATTTTATTTTATAGAATGATAAATGCTATTTTGTTATTTAAATTTTCTTAACAGTTTTTAATTAATTTCAATTTTAATATGCTAAAAACTTTAAAGCTTCAGGTTTACAGAATATTGAAGATATTTAACTCCAATTTGATGTAAAATTTGAGTTCTGATAAACCTATGTTAATACAGTGGACTCCGCTTAATGTGATCAGTCTGGGACACCAGGATTTTGATAACAATAACCGATTGATCATCGGAGCGGTGTTGTACTCCTCGTTCCAACACTTTCAGTGCAATTCCGAGGCTGAGAAATGTTAACTGCGCTGCAGCATTGTGCTGACTCATCTTTTGTAACCTGTCATAACGACTTAAAATTTCGATCTTTTGTTTTAATATTAAATCATTTCGCTCTTTTCGCTTACACGATATTCAAAATTGGATAAATTTACCCCCTCCCCTTTAATTCACACGTACTAAATTTCAAAATAAAATGAAAAAAACTCACCTTATATTTATGTATTTTATATTATCCTTTAAAACATAAGAATTACATAAATAATTTTAAAAAATTGATGAATTGTTGACTGTCTACAATTTTTTCTAAGAAGCTCATTGATAAATTGTTCGTAATCATGTTTTTTAAAGTCATCGGAGCGGTATTGTACTCCACGTTTCAACACTTTCAATGCAATTCCGAGGCTGAGAAATGTTTAACTGCGCTGCAGCATTGTGCTGATTCATTTTTGGAAACCTGTCATAACGATTTAAAATTTCGATCTTTGTTTTAATGTTAAATCATTTCGCTCTTTTCGCTTAAACAATATTCAAAATTAGATAAATATACCACTTCCCCTTTAATTCACACGTACTAAATTTTAAAATAAAATGAAAAAATTCACCTCATATTTATGTACTTTATATTATCCTTTAAAGCATAAGAATTACATACAAAATTTAAAAAAAATTCATCAATTGTTGACTGTCTACAATTCTTTCTAAGAAGCTCATTGATAAATTGTTCGTAATCATAATGTTTTTTAAAGTTTTTTAAAGCGGTGTTGTACTCAGCGTTTCAACACTTTCAATGCAATTCCGAGGCTGAGAAATGTTTAACTGCGCCGCAGCATTGTCCTGGCTCATTTTTGGTAACCTTTCATAACGATTTAAAATTTCGATCTTTTGTTTTAATATTAAATCATTTCGCTCTTTTCGCTTACACGATATTCAAAATTAGATAAATTTACCCCGTCCCCTTTAATTCACACGTACTAAATTTCAAAATAAAATGAAAAAACTCACCTTATATTTATGTATTTTATATTATCCTTTAAAACATAAGAATTACATACATAATTAAAAAAAATTCATCAATTGTTGACTGTCTACAATTCTTTCTAAGAAGCTCATTGCTAAATTGTTCGTAATCATAATGTTTTTTAAAGTTTTTTAAAGCGGTGTTGTACTCAGCGTTTCAACACTTTCAATGCAATTCCGAGGCTGAGAAATGTTTAACTGCGCCGCAGCATTGTCCTGGCTCATTTTTGGTAACCTTTCATAACGATTTAAAATTTCGATCTTTTGTTTTAATATTAAATCATTTCGCTCTTTTCGCTTACACGATATTCAAAATTAGATAAATTTACCCCTTCCCCTTTAATTCACACGTACTAAATTTCAAAATAAAATGAAAAAACTCACCTTATATTTATGTATTTTATATTATCCTTTAAAACATAAGAATTACATACATAAGTAAAAAAAATTGATCAATTTTTGACTGTCTACATTTTTTTCTAAGAAGCTCATTGATAAATTGTTCGTAATCATGTTTTTTAAAGTTTTTTAAAGCGGTGTTGTACTCCACGTTTCAACACTTTCAATGCAATTCCGAGGCTGAGAAATGTTTAACTGCGTTGTAGCATTGTGTTAATTCATTTTTGGTAACCTGTCATAACGACTTAAAATTTCGATCTTTTGTTTTAATATTAAATCATTTCGCTCTTTTCGCTTACACGATATTCAAAATTAGATAAATTTACCCCGTCCCCTTTAATTCACACGTACTAAATTTCAAAATAAAATGAAAAAACTCACCTTATATTTAAGTATTTTATATTATCCTTTAAAACATAAGAATTACATACATAATTAAAAAAAATCATCAATTGTTGACTGTCTACAATTCTTTCTAAGAAGCTCATTGCTAAATTGTTCGTAATCATAATGTTTTTTAAAGTTTTTTAAAGCGGTGTTGTACTCAGCGTTTCAAAACTTTCAATGCAATTCCGAGGCTGAGAAATGTTTAAAGGCTGCAGAATTGTGTTACATTTTTGGTAACCTTTCATAACGATTTAAAATTTCGATCTTTTGTTTTAATGTAAATCATTTCTCTTTCTGGTTTATCAACGAATTAAGATAAATAAATTAATATCTAATCCTATTCTGATCAAAATAAAAATAATCGAAAAATGGAACTGTAATTTCCCACTCCTTTGATCATTATTTCCTTTAAAGGGAGAATTCTCTTAAAAAAAAAAAAATTTTTTAGTTGTGAAATTTTTGCATAATGTTCGAAAACTGATAACATTAACCTGTAACGATCCCATAAAGCGATAACTTAACATACATGAATAGAGAAAAGCCAAGGAATTTAACAATAAGCGATTGATAACAATACTGTCACATTTCACTGTAGTTTTTGTAAGAATTTAATTTTTTAGTGTAAATTCTCTTTATAATTTGTACAGATCTATCTCCTAAAATGACAAAACCAAATAATGGTTTCAAAGCCAGAGAATTATTAAAATAATTTTCAAAAAAATTTCTTACTAAATTGAGCAGAAATTTTTGTATTATAATAAATCGAAAAACAAAGGATTAAAGATTAAAATCAAAATTAAAGATTCGATCGATTCGATCGAAAATTAAAGATTTTGAGTATCGAAAGGTACTATGTCCCCTTAAGATAGATGAGTATCGGCCATACTGGAATCCTTAAGGGGACACATCTCCTTTAAACATTAAAAAAAAAATCGATTTTTTTTGTTTTTTTGCATTTTTACAATTTTTGGAATTTTCTGAATCGTTTAAAACAAACCCCATTGAAATATTCAAATTTGAACCTGTATAACTATAACATGAAAAAAAAGAAACACTGGTAGCATGGGACATTTAAATTACCCAGCTGGTTTTTGTTTATGTATCTCCCTGCCGTTGTGTCATCACTTTTAGCGTTGAAATTGTTTTAAGATTAATATTGTTCAAATAGTGGTAAATGATGCCTTTTATTAATTTAATGACGTACATTTCCCCAGCCCCCTACATTTTTGAAACGGGGGAATTTCATAAGTGCGGGGCTCGCATTTCCCCAGCCCCGCAATAAAAAATTGTAATAATTTTATTTTAAATTCGGTACTAACGAAAATCTTTGTGGTACTAACCGGTACTAACGAAGTACTAACGAATGGCACCTTTGAATTTACTGGATCATGTAGGTGCGGGGCTGGGGAAATGCTTTTGACCGTAATAAAAAATTGCAATGATTTTATTTTAAATTCGGTACTAACGAAATTTTTTAAGGTACTTACCAGTACTAACGAAGTACTAACGAATGACATCTTTGAATTTGGAAATATAATCAAAATTATGCTGTTGCGGGGCTTACCTTTCTAGAGCCCCGAAAAGAAAAACGGCTATAATTTTTTTTTCAAATTCGGTACTAATGAAGTACTATCGAATGACATCTTTGAAAGGGGGAAATTCCATAGATGCGGGGCTCGCATTTCTCCAGCCCCGCAATAAAAAATTGTAATAATTTTATTTTAAATTCGGTACTAACGAAAATTTTTGCTGTACTAACCAGTACTAACGAAGTACTAACGAATGGCACCTTTGAATTTACTGGATCGTGTAGGTGCGGGACTGGGGAAATGTACGTAATTTAATGATGGTCATGTTGTTTGAACCAGTGTTATGCAAGAACTGTCTTAACAAATTGGTAATTATGCAGTATTTACATCAATAGCTGATTCGTTCGGCTTGAAATCATGGCTGAGATGCTTACGTTAGTGGCTTGCAAAACAAGAAAAAGGTATAAAATTGCTATAAACGTAAAAATATTAGAAACAGAAGGAACAATGTATACATATAGGCAATTTTAAACCATTTTATTAAATGTTTTAGTGGAAATGGGATGAAAATATCTTATTTAAAGTTAAATAAAGTTTTAACTTTAAATGCATTTTACTCAAAATGATGTTTTTCAAACTTGTGCGCACTCAAAAAAAAAAAAAAAAAAAAAAAAAAAAAAAAATTGCACGTATGGATCTATAATTTTCAAAATAAATAAATTATAGTACTACAATGAAACTCCAACTACTTTTTTGAAATTGTTTTATTTTGTGTAATATTTATTTGAAATTTAATTTTTCAACGTTATTTTAGGTTTTTTGAAAATTCATTCCCCTGATGTAACATTTCTGATAACTTTTAAATTTTAAATAGGTGGAGAATAATACCTAATGCTTTTTGTTTATAAAAATGCAAAAATTGTTACTGAAATATAGTTTATGTTGCTGTAAGACTGCGCGCAGTGTGACAGCAAAATTTTTAACTTTTCAAAACAAGAACTTTTATTTTATTATATAAAAAAATTCTTATTTACCAGAAACAAAGTAAATACCGGAAAATAATTCACTAGTTTCAGAGAACAAATACTAAATTTTCCAAGTAATTTCCATAATAAGAAAAAAAGTCATGGCAAATCGAAAAATAACAAAAATTCCTCATTTTGAAGTCGCTTAACCCTTTAACAGACAGTGGTTTCGTAGCAAAACCACCTATTAAACATCTTTTTTTTTTAAACTTTACTTTTTGGAGTACTTTATTTTATCTTTTTGTAATTATTTACGGCTCCAATCTCATACATCTGTGATATATGGAAACCAATGATGTAGAATCAAGAGCTTTTGCAGTTAAAAAAAACTTTTTGGAAACATGGATGAGTTTTCGATTTTATATATATATATGTGTGTGTGTGTGTATATATATGTATATTTATATTCATATATATATATATATATATATATATATATATATATATATATATATATATGTGTATATATA
>CM063504.1:42679413-42711913 GCA_032207245.1 Pardosa pseudoannulata | reverse complement strand
TCAATCCTCGGACTAATTAACTTGTATGTAGATGAAAAAAGGAGCATCAGTTGCTAACTAATAATATTTACTTAACAATACATTACACAACAAATAACATGAAAGGAAAAATAGGATACAAAACGTGCATGCTGGAACATCGGTCTGTTGTCGATGAATTTGGTGGGGGTTTATTAAGTTCGCCCTTTGGAGATATATAATTTAAAATGTCCTTAAATGTAATGCAGTCTCCACACTATGGTCAATTGTTCGCCACTTCCTGATGGTGACCTTGGACGAAAGTTTACGGGCTGCATCCGCACACTGGGCCACTAAATGAGCCGAGCTTGTGGATTCGTCCATAGGGTCTTCTGCGCACTTTAGTTGTGCATCTGGTTGCCTTTGATCTATGGAGAAAAACCGCTTCCGAAGCCATCCTTCGCCAATGCTATTTTATCGTCTGCCATTGTCAACCTCCATAAGTCATACCCCCTACAGACGAGGTAATGGCTTGCAGTCCCTACTAGAAATAATCTGAAGATTTTCTTAAGAAAGTGCCATTTTCTTAAGAAAATCTTCAGAAAAGTGAAGATTTTTTTGAGATTTAATTTTTCTTAAGATTATCTTAAGAATTTGTTCAGATATTTTGAAGATGTTAAGGTGAATGACATGTATCTGAAGATATTCATAAGAAAATGTTAAGACAATTTGCAGAGTAACTTTATCTTTAAACTAAGTTAATAACTAATAAGAATTTTTTCAGAGATACAAATAATTTGAGATATTCTTCAGAAAATTATCAGTCATAACTTAATAAGTGGTTTTAAGGTGTTAAAAGATAGAACTTTGATTTTTTTTTTTTTTTTTTTTTTTTTTTTTTTTTTTTTTTTTTGGCAAAATACTGTGTTATCATCAGTAATTATGCAAATTACAGTATTTCTTTTTTTTTTAATTGAAACTCAAACTTTGTAATAAGATATTTTAAAATGATAGTAATTAAAACTTTTTAATATTTTTCCCCAAAAATATAAAATAATCAGATATTGAAAAATGAATAAAATATTTTATTTTGCTTAAAATTATTTCACATAAATCATTGTGGTATCATGTGTTTTAACATACATGTTTATTTTATTATCCATTTTTTCATTACTTATTTAAAAACATAAGTATATATATATTAATGAAAATTTCTCTAAATTATATTTATATTAATTTACTATTCCTCTTTTCTAAATATATTATAGAATAATTTAATCAATTTTAAATCAATGTGCTTTAACTTTTTACTAAGTTCATTTATTTAAGACTGAAATATCCTAACTAATGTTTAAAAAAAAGTGAACTGATATGTTAGTTTTAATCCTAATTCTGATTTTATTTTATTTTATTTTTAATAATCTAATGTGTAATCTAATGTCTAATAATCTAATGTGTGCTAGATCTAATCTGTGTATGTGTCTTTACTTTTTTTGCACATTTACAATCAATTTCTTTATAGAATTGCAGCATCGTTATCCTTGAATCGCCATTCAGTCTAGCGTTTGTTTACATCGCGCCACGTGTGTAACGATCGTATTTGGCTTGGTGATTTCCTTATTTTTTTCTTGCATTTTGCAACGAAATTTTTACTTAAAATCTCATTCTGTGGTATTAAAATCGAACATAGATCTCTATATCTCCCTTAGAAAAAAAATACCCTTCATAAAGGAGGAAATTTTATGGAAATCGGCATACAATCATGTCGATTGAGTTGTATGATCAACCGTCATACAATATCAAACTCAGTAGTTTGATCTGAATTCAAATAACTTTTACAGCTAATTCTTCAAAAGCTGATTCTACTAAGCTGGCATTGTCTTGAATCTTTTATTGAATGTAATTCTGAACTATTTAGAAACCGTATCTTCAATATTCGAACATTAATGTTTTTCAACTATTTCCACAGCTACAAAAGTGGATTAGGCCTATCAGAAGATACGATATTCGGTATATGTGGGGGGGATAGTGTGGTTTTAGTGCAACTTTTGCAAATTTTATAAAGAATTTTTCTCAACTGAAAAGGAAGGCAATAAATGTATTGAAGGTTGGGTGATCATATAAACAATTACTGTGTATGGAATATTAATAGAAAAAGTATACACAAGAGGAAAAACAACTATGCTGCATGTTGAAATTATTCCTACTTAGTAAAGTAATTCTTAGAAGAAAAAATATAAAAAATGCTACTAAAGACAGCAGGATGAATATAGCTAGTGAAGTTTCAATGTGATGACAGGTTGGTAAGTGGTGTGACAATGGATGGAAATTGTTACTTATCTATAAATGACTGTATTAGTTGCCTATCAGTTATAACAGCAAAGTATTAGATATTGAAATAATCTGATACTTTTGCAGTTTAATGTTTTGGCATAGCAATCTGTTGAGCAAAAAAAAAAAAAAAAAGGGTTATTAAATTCAATGTGTAGCAAAAACCACAAGAAGCTGTAAAATCACATCATAAGATTTTTGATTCAAAAGGTAATAAATTATAGGCATATGAGTTTCATACGATAGGATATTGCAGAAAAGAGGACACAACTGATTGTGTAAATTTCGACATTCAAGCATATATTGTTATTGATTGTGAAATATATAAATACTGCCATGAATTTCAGAAAACTGCAGCAAATTCAGGAAATGAATCTGCTGAATTTTTTGTGTGCTAAGAAGGTGGTGTCAGTTCTGTCCTATCTTGGTTAGATGCCTGAGATGACATAAGACTTATATTCATATGCTTGTCGGTGCACATAAAATAGGTTCATGGTCACAATATTCACAAAATTCAAATGATACCTCTGGCGGTAGAACACAAAAATGTGTTAAGTAATAATAGTTCACATTCCGCAAACACAATTGAAATTGTTAAATAAAGTGTTTTAAAGTAAACATTGAGTTTTTTGTTTTATTTTAAATTTGTAAAGTTTCCTTCATTAATTAAAAGGTAAGTGATATATTTGGTTATTCTTCTGCTTACTTAGACTATGATAAGTGATAATAAATATTTAATGTTCATACTCAGTGAACAGGAAAAAAAAAAGTATCTTCCTGAGTAGATTTTTTGAATTTTACTCTTTGTATATTATAATGTATTCCTGCCTAGTATAAAACAAAAATAGTGAACCATTTATTCTAGTAACAGGGTAAAATAAAAAGTGCTTACTCACACATCACAGTAATTCAGATTTAATTACAATTCTGTATTGGTTTTATTTTAAGAAATTTGTGAGTAATGCTACATTACAAATAAACTTTCTGAATAGACTTATTGCATTTTATATTAGCACTGTTTGTATATTATAATGTATCCCTATATAATGTAATATAGTGAGTTATTTATTCTATTTTATTAACAGGATACAAAAGAATTGCCAATTAACACAATATCAGAGTAATGTGGATTTAGTTATTACAATTCTGTATTGGTTTTAAGAAATTTTTAAGTAATGCTACATTACGAATAAGTAAACTTTCTGAATAGAGTATTGCATTTTTTAATTTTACTGTTTGTATATTATAATGTATCCCTACATAATATAATAAAAATAGTGAGTTATTTATTCTATTAAGAGGATACAAAACAATTGCCTATTAACACAATATCAGAGTAATGTGGATTTAGTTATTAAATTCTGTATTGGTTTTATTTTAAGAAATTTTTAAGTAATGCTACATTACGAATAAGTAAACTTTCTGAATAGAGTATTGCATTTTTTAATTTTACTGTTTGTATATTATAATGTATCCCTACATAATATAATAAAAATAGTGAGTTATTTATTCTATTAAGAGGATACAAAACAATTGCCTATTAACACAATATCAGAGTAATGTGGATTTAGTTCACAATTGTGGATTTAGTCACAAGTCAATTCTGTATTGGTTTTATTTTAAGAAATTTTTAAGTAATGCTACATTACGAATAAGTAAACTTTCTGAATAGAGTATTGCATTTTTAAATTTTACTGTTTGTATATTATAATGTATCCCTACATGATATAATAAAAATAGTGAGTTATTTATTCTATTAAGAGGATACAAAAGAATTGCCTTTTAACATATCAGAGTAATGTGGATTTAGTTATTATAACTCTATATTAGATTTATTCTCAGTAATTTTTGAGTAATTTTGGATTACGAATAAGTAAACTTCCTGAATAGATTATTGCATTTTTTAATTTTACTGTTAGTACATTCAATATATCGGCATGGTATAGTAACAAAAATAGTGAGCTATTTATTCCGCTAACAGGATAAAATAAAAGTGTGTACTAACACAACATCAGAGTTATGCAGATTTAGTTATTACAAGTCTGTATTGGTTTTATTCTAAGTAATTTTTGAGTAATGTTGCATTAATGATAAGCAAAATTCCTGAATACCTTTATTACATTTTCCAATTTTACTGTTTAAGTGTATAATGATGTGAACTGAAAATTTAAAATAAGAAAAAGAAAATTAAAGATTTTTAAATTGAAGCTGGTATGCAATTTATATTATATATTAATAAAGATACCAATAGCAATCAAATGAAAACACATACTGTATTTGCAGTTGACATATATAGAACATTGCTTTATTATGAAATGACTTAGTTATTAATACTATTATAAAAATTTAATGATTATATACAAGGGAGGAAAATGCATAAAAAAGCAGTTTTAAAGCTTTTCCACAGGAAAAAAACATTTTTTCAAAATTCCAAATTTTTGTAATTCTCAATATTTTAAGAATATTTGAATGTGTCCAATTTCTATACTTCTTCAGGATATCTTAAGAATATTTTAATGTATCCAATTTCTATAATTCTATAAATAGTATGAACTGACATCATAACATATATTTTATTTTTTCTTTTTGTTATAAAGAAAAAAATATTTAATAAAATTTGTTAATTGTTAATATACATTATAATAAATATTACAACAGCAATCAAATGAAAATACTATTTGCAGTAAACAGATATTATAGAAAATTATATTTTTATCACATGGCTTTCATACTAATACTTTTATTTAAAAAAAAAAAAGATAATTGTGAGCAGGAAAAGGCAAGGAAAAAATTGTTTTAAAATCTTTATTTCCACATTGAAAAGAAGTTTTAAAACGCTTTAAAGCATTTTTTCTACAATTCAAGTTTTTATTCTTCAGAATATCATAAGAATATTTGATTTTATTTAATTTCTATAATTCTTCAGAAAATCTTGTAAGTATTAGAATATATCCAATTATCTCAAAATTTTCTCAAAAAAGAAATCTTAAGAATATCTTAAGTTATTTGGCCCACATAAGCCTACATTTAGAGAAAATTTTCAGATTATATTCTTAAGATTTTCTGCAGATTATTTTCTTAAGATTTTCTGCAGATTATTTTAAGATTTTCTGCAGATTATATTCTTAAGAAAATCTTAAGATTTTAGGCTTAAGATGTGGGCCAAATAACTTAAGATTTTCTTAAGATTTTTTTTTGAGAAAATCTTGAGATTTTTTCTAGTAAAGGTGGACCATAGTGTAGAGGGGCCTTAAGATTACTTACAACGCCATCAATGTATTTTACATGCTCCATCTGTTATTAAAGAACACGGTGGACTTTTGGGTGGCTCGAGTCTCGATTCCGTTATTCTCCGGTTATGAGATCCCTGCCTTTGCCGACCGAGCCGATAGCATAAAGGAATTAAACCCGGAAGCTTAACTAAACACATTTTGGCAGTGGTGTGTGATTTAATACGATTATTTTATACTCTGCTTTCTAGAAACTTGTCGACTGAATGATTATTTTCAAATACATGAAAAGAAATCATTCACCAAGAGAAGCGAAAGTGCATAGATTTCTGTACTCATTTTCATATTAATTAAAAATAATAAATGAAAAGAAATGAAAAGTAATGGTCAACTATTAGTTGGTTATAAATGTATTTGGAAGAAATAAGAAAACTAGTTTTTTTTTTAAATGAAGTGTTTGGTTTTGTTAGACAGTATCTCGTAGGATTCCATGCACTCTCTGTAAAAACATCAACAATGATATGAGGTATATTATGTGATTTTTTCCTCCTATTTTGAGTATGTATATAGCTTTATAGCAATGGTATTTGTATCGTAGTAGTAACTATGTGTTAGTTTAATAAAGATGATAAAACAGAAAATATCTTATTGTTTGTGCTAACAATAAGTTGAAATGATAAATAACTGAATAATTAGAAAATGAACTCGAAAGAACATGCAATCTACCTTTGAGTAGTGTCCACGTATGAGACGACAAGCTTTGAACTTTGGCCATAAGTTTGTCAAGTTCATCATAATCATCTAGAATAAAAAAAAATATAAAATGAAATATTTTTAATTTTTTTTTCTGTTAAAGACACAGTTTGACATTAAAAAATTAAGCCTTCAGATTTCCGGTTCATCAATATTTCCGGCATGGATTTTGGAGTGCATGCTCAAATTTACTGGGATGGCAAACCACTCTTTTCTGGAGGCACCGTTTATGTTCGGATGACTATATAATCCAGAATCTGTATTTAGGTCTCATTTGCATTATTTAACAAAGATATCTAAGGTATTTCCTCTCCTTTTATCATTCCCTTACTATTGTATAGGTCCATTATAGAAAAGATGAAGTGTAAAACTTCGTCTGTCATTGTCCTATTCTTTTCTTTTTTTAGAGGACTATACCAGTAGACATTTTCTGCTTAATATATACAGCATACATCAAACAACCTAGATATTCGAGGTATGGAACTTTAATAGTAGCAACACTGCTGTAAAAACGCTACAACCAAGAATGTCACGTATACCACACGCAATCTACATACCTACCTTACCTCTCAGCAAAAAGACTCGTCCTTCCTACGTCATACAAATGCGGAGTGACGCGATGAGCTGATCCTTGTATTAGCTTGCGGTCTGAAGTAAGAGTTCTTAGGATGTTTTCAAAACAAGAACAACAAAAGTGGATAAAAATTCAATGTACCAGAGGTCATACATCACGACAATGTCATCTAGGGCTTCAAGAGGCTTGCAGGAAATCTGCATTGCTTTCAGAACTGTAGCAAGATGTGTAAAAGCCTTCGATAAAGAACGCCAAAACGTAGCAGACATGCATCTGCCAGGTCGTCCTAATGTCAGCGATGCAGAAGTGCATGCTTTTAATCACTAATGGACAATGATCGTTGCCAAAAGATTCGTCAGCTGGCCCGAAAGACAGGATTAGCTCATACGACTGTGCTGCACATTCTGAAGGAACGCCTGAGCATGAGATATATTCTGAACTTTCTGCAGAACCCCCCTATCATTCTGCATGACAGTGCTCGGCCACATACAGCGCAAGCTGTGACTGATTTATTCGATCGATGGGACTGGGAAGTTCTTTACCATCCAACATATCTCCCAGATCTGAGCCCTTGTGATTTAATTCGTATGATGAAATCTTTTTGTGGCAATCGCTTCAGAAATGTTCCAATGATTCTTACGGCAATAGACCGGTCCATTCGAACTATCAACAGAACAGGTGCTTTTACAAGTGTTCTGCGACTTCCACATAATTGGAAACAGGTTCTACACAATGCTGACAACTATATAGAAGAACTATAAAACATCGTGACATGAATCACTTTTGTATTCCATGTAAATAAATAGGTGCCACTATTAAAGTTCTAACCCTTGTATGAAAATATGTCACTCTGCAGGATTGAAAATTACCCAATTTTTTTAATGTCAACCTGTATATCACATAAATTGATATTACACATACATTAACAACAATAAAATAAATAAACAAAATGTAGAAAAAACTGCATTTTTGTGCCCAATTCTAGAGTGCATATCGTTGTGAGACTTCGGATAGCAGAGTTTCAAGGACATAGAATTCATATAAAACGAAATTAAGCAAAAGGGAGGGAAATTTGAATTCCGTCTCAGGTGTATTCTGCAGAAGCCTTTTTTTTAATCTTTTTTCTAGCTTTGTACTTTCCTGTATACTTTTGCCTATTTACAACATGTAGGAAGAAATATAGAAGGAAAGGAATTTTAAACAATGATTAGAAATTAATGAAATGCAATATAAAATGCACCGCCAACGTATGTAAGTACAAATAGAGCGAGAAAGAAGGCAGATAGTTATTCCACTGCTTCGACCGTGTAGCACTTTTAAAGCGAGAGAACTCTGTGGTTCGTAAAAGCACACTGAGCATAGAGGCAACGGTTTAAATAGCCACGCGTTCAAAACCTAAGGGCACATGCACCGAACGGAAACTTTCTAACGGAAACTTTCTCTAGATGCCAGACAAGTGGTATCCACGGTGGAAAAGGTTACACGAAAAGAGCGAATTTATTATCTTTTATTATTATTATTATTATTATTATTACTATAATAATGAATATTAATATTTATTATTATTATTATTATTAATTATTATTATTATTATTATTTATTATTATTATTACTATAATAATAATAATAATAATAATAATAAGAAGAAGAAGAATTATGAATATTAATATTTATTATTATTATTATTATTATTATTATTGTTGTTATTTATTATTATTATTGTTGTTGTTTATTACTATTTTTATTGTTGTTGTTATTATTTATTTATTATTATCATTACTATTAATATCTATTGTTGTTGTTATTATTATTTATGTATTATTATTATCATTACTATTAATATCTATTATTGTTGTTATTATCATTATTACTGTTAAATAATTTATTTATTTTCTTTCTTTAAGAGCAAATCAAACTTAGATAAATAATTCTCGAATCTTAAAAAACTCAGAACTGTTTAATATCGTTAACTAACATAGTAACACTTTTGAAATTATGGAAAGATCTATTTGAAATTATTCCCAATTGGTTTGGGCCGAACAATGGCCGATTGGTTAGGGTGCTGGCCTTCGGTACTGAAGTTCGTGGGTTCGAATCCCACTGCGGCATGGATGTACGTAGCCGTTCGGAATCGGCTTTGAGCTGTAGGTCCCTGTCTCATTAGTCCTCGTGTTGCAAAAATGTAGACCGTAGCAGTCCAAACCAAACCAAGCCAAACCCAATTGGTTTGGTCGGTTGGTTTTGGAGAACTACGGTGTACTATTGTGCTGACGAGAAAGCTTCCCAGAGTTCAAGATGTAAATGACATTTTTTAATAAAAGCGGCGAAAGAAAATTCGATATAGTGATTTATGAACGCGTGAATGCTGAGCGACAGTGAGGCGTTTCAAATTCTGATTTTTAACCTAACCTTTGGGCAGTGGTTATAATATAGCACAAATGAAGTCAAGATAAAGAAGGCAAAAATAGTGGGAGAAAAATCGCAGGTAGCTGTTTCGCTGCTTTGAACGCGGAGCATTCTCAATGAGAGAGAAATCTGGTTTGTAAAAGCAGATTGCACAAGGAGACAAAAAGGCAATAATGCCATAAGCACAATAATCAGAACATTTTGACTTGATGGGTTGCATCATATTCTGTATAAGTAAACTCTTGAATATAACTCAAGAGACTAGCAGTGTGACGGGTGATGGTAAACAGTTGTTGAAACTAAAATCAAACAGTTACTTTTCAGGAAAAGTGCAGGTTATTCGGGTGTTCCGGATTATAAATAAAAGGACAAACAGTTTTTCAGCAGTTTACAGCATCCTTAGCTTTAAAAAGTCCAGTCATACCATATCAGTTAAACTTAATCGACAATAAGGAATTTGCATATGTGGGGGATTCGAACAACTTAGTATTTTTCTGATAATTCCAGACTCGTAGATTCTAAAAATGTTCTCAAAAATGTAAAAAACTGGGTCCATTATTTTAAAAATTAATTTTAAAGTTAGGCGAAAATCACGTGACATCAAAAAGCTCCGTGATTGGTTGTGACGTCACAGTTCACGATATCCAATATTTTCTTATTGCTTGTAAGCGAGCACTATTTTCTGATTTTGTTTTGCAAGCTCTTGAAAATTTCCTAGATATCAAAATTTGTTTTTATTTAAACCTGAAGGTTTATTTTATCGATCTTGTTAGCTTAATTATCTCAATTTGTTATAAATGTCTCTTCTACCTGTATTTACCAAAGCACAGTCGGACAACCTCCCGAAAATTGACAGCATGTCAATGTTTTCGTTCTTGGGAAAAAAACCCGGATTTTATGGGAGCAGAAATACGGGGAATTAAAACCCAATGGTATGTAAAATCATTTACATATTTATCCAATTTTACTTAACATGTATTAATATTTTATTCATGCTAATCACAGCTCTTCTGTGACCAATTTAAATAAGGGATTCTTTTAAATTGGTCCTGATATTTTATAAAAATAAATATTAAATTACCAACTTTCATTATCAGTAGTGTTTGAAATGTTTACTTCTTGGATTTTATTAAAAAAAAACCAATATAATTTTTGAGGTATTCAATAAGACAATATGAAGAGCGTTGTAGGGGAATTTTATAGCAGAAGACTTCAAACTATCATTTTATTTTTCAATGGAAGTTTTCTATTCAATACATTTTTAACAAGCTAAATTTTTATCTTGACAAATATTAAAATCTTTATCTTTCTTCTTCTTCTTCAATGGCCAGACAGTCCAGGATGGGCCCTTGCCTTCCTCAGAATCGAATTCTAAGCTCTTCTGTCCCTGGCCATGGACATCTAGTTAGTAATTTTTAAAAGTCTTAAGTCTGATTCCAAACAATCTAGCCACCTAAGTTTAGGTCTCCCTCTTTTTCGGGTGCCAAATGATCTGGTCTAGAAGATCTTTTTTATCACACGATCTTCGTCCATTCAACACAGGTGTCCTGCTCATTTAATTCTCCGAATCCTTTTATATTGTACTATATCTAGATCTTTAAAAGATTTATTGAGTTCAGAGTTAGTACTTCTTCTCCAGATATTATTATCTGTTATGCCACCAAAATACTTCTGAAAATTTTTCTTTCAAAAACAGAAATGATATTTTTTACTTTTTCTGTCATTGCCCAGATCTTAGCAGAATAAGTAAGAATGGGTCTGATTAAGCTTTTGTAAATTTCTATCTTCGTTTTTCTGCTAGTGAAGTTAGACTTCACGTATTTTTTGAGTCCGAAAATACAACGGTTAGAATCTGTGACTCTACTACGGATCTCAGGCATTAAATCATTGAGAGTATTAACTTCTGATCCTAAATGTTTAAATTTGCTAACAGTTTCAAATTTGTAATTCCCAATTTCAAAATAGAGGCTGCTATTAATATCACGTGGCATGTATTTAGTTTTATTGTGGTTGATTGCTAGATGCAATCTTCATCTTTAATCCTTTAAAAATATACTTTTATGAGAATATTATTATTATTTCTTTTCGGTTTTCAGAAACCGACCAATGTATGTGAAGTATGTATGACCTATGCAAGTAAAATTTGAATCTTTACATGGATATCAAGGTCATTCCATTAAAGAGTTAAAAAGTTTGTAATTCTAGAGTTAAAAAATTAGGAATATATAAGAAAGTAATTCTAGAGTAAAACAAGAAAAGTAAAAGAAATACTAGAGTAGATTTTCGTCTTTCTTCCGGGAGATAAAAAGAAAAACAACTTTGGCCTTCGAACATCATCTTCTTTCCACTTTTGTTTGTTCTTTTGCTACATATGAACCTGCATTTGAGATTTTCTTTTTAGTTGTATAAATTGGACCCTGTTGCATTCGCTCGGTGAATATATTTAAGCCACTTTACTTTCATGAGCTTTACACACAGGAGAGTTCAAGCAAGTTGGTCGAGATGTGAAAATCTGCTTATGAGACTCTTTTCAAACGATCAACAATTTGTAACATTGGGATTGATTAATATTTTTCAGGAAATTTTAATCTAATTTACACTAATTTACAGAAAACATATTGCTGATTATACATTGAATTTTCAAAGAGATTAATCCTCTTGATTATCAGAGCCTGAGCATGAGACTTGGTAGGTCCGAGCCTAGGGTTTGCCAAATACATATATATGTTTTTTATTTGAGGTAACAATAATTTTTTTGCATTGCTATTTAATTCTATTGCTAATATTGATATATCGGTTGTAGAGCAGACAAAATCTCAAGAGATAAAAAATTTTTGGGATTAGTATTTTGAAAATTTATATCTTATGAAACTAGAGTGTAGGAAAAAGTTATAATAAAGAAATATGAAAAGCAAAAGAACATTTTACACTCTAAAATTAAAAATTTTTTAATACTGCTGATATTTTCTCTCATAGTTCAGGGTAAATCTTCAAACGTTCTAACGTTTTTAATATTTGTGTTTTTTTATCTACACATTAGTAGAAAAACAAGGACACCAATAGATGGTGGGATATACAGGAGAGTTATATAGTATATAACCCTGGGGTACGAGAGATTGGTTGTGGAAAATAAATCTCTGCAAGGATTATGTAAAATGAAATTATATATCCATTTCTATATCCCAATAACCTCAATGATATATTAGAAAGTGTCCAATTCTGATTCCTATATGTCTGCATTTGTGTTGTTCTAACACAGAATATTATTAAAATAAGAGTTAGTTGTAAAAATAGATTTATCAGTTTTTTTTCTTTTTTTTTTGAGAACATAACTCAACTGGACCACGGACATACAGTTCGTGGTCCAGGAAGGTTGTGTTCTCTAAACAAAATACAGATCCTTGATTGATCTGCTGAATTGTACAATTCGGTTAATCCACGTTCTACTGTATTAGAGTTATTAATGTAGCCAATCAACATCAAATAAAAGGGCATAAATTTTATTTTTATATTAAACGGCTTGCAAAATATATATGCTAGATATGTCTTGATTTTACAAGCAAAATTTATGAGAAGAATAAGCTGTTGTATGCTTTTGGCAGTGTTTAAAAATAAGGTAAAAATAAATTTGGAAAAAATAACATTCACCCTTAACGCTTTATAGGAGATTAATAACACTGCGACATATCAACTACTTATATAGAGGTTTAGTGAGTACGGCAAGTATTTCGTAACTGAAATAAAATTTTCGTACTTTTAATCGGGAAATTCTTTTATATCTTATTTAAGGGCGTAATGTAAATTAATGTATCATTAGAATTGAATATGACTATATTATACATATAATAGAAACAACTATGTTTTTTTATTCGCCAATGACTTGATATGCTCTGTGTAGAAATTACAGATTAATAATCGAAAAAAATATGTTTGATTAAAAGTAATTAAAAAAATTCCCCTTAGCGAAGCACGGGCACATTTGCTAGTAAGTAATAAACCTATTACATTTAAAAAATTAAATATCTAACAATATATCTGTAAATCGGAAGCAGAGGACACTATGTACACTTTTTAGAAAAGAGGTTTTTGCATATTAGTGTATAATTTGTTTTCCTTTAATGTGGTAAAAACATTTATGTCCATTTCCCAAAATTGAGAGATTTTGCGAATTGGGAAAAAGAAATAAGAACCAACATGATTTGATGGACCAAAATTTGGATATAAAATTTCTTATTTATATTATTTTCCCATATTTACAGGCATTGTGTCTTCGCTATTATCTGAAAGACCTTTATGAATATCTTTATTATGTATATCGCAACATTATGACTATCGTAAAATCTTTATTATTATCATCTGTAAATTTTGAATTTTATGACATGGTTCCCTTTGCTTAAAGTGTGCAAATATATATAAGTGTCCTAGCATATATTATTTGGTTTGTTTATTTATGCATACAATATCAAAATTTTGCTCAAAATTTATTAGGTTTAAAATTCTGATACTACGAAATATCTAGAGCTGAAATTTAAGAGACGCCATCTAATATTTTGTATTTTAAAATAGTATCTGTCGGCAGATATTTTAATATATTCATCCAGTCACAGAAACTTTATTCGTGTATTTTCTTGAGTTATTTGTTATGCAGTTTCATTCCAATATTTTCATATAATATCGTTTTCAAGTATTTTATTATATGTTGAACGAAATAAAGTTTATTTTTTCTGCAAACTTGTTTCATAAATTTAGTCTAACCAAGTGAACAGTATCCAATCTAAATACTTTATTAGTTATATTAAAAAATTAAACATATAACTCATCTGTAAATTGAAACTAAATGGTACTATGTACAGTTTAAAAAAAATTAGGATTCTTACATAGTCTTCTCTATAATCTGATAAAAGCGTTGCCTCCATTGACTGAAATTGAGGAATTTAGCAGATTTTTTAAACCCTATGAACCGACGTGGATTCAAGGTTTAAATCACCATTTCGACATAAAACTTCTTATTTCTCTTTTCATATGTTTTTACAGTCTATGTCTTCCTTATTACATGAACGACATTTATAAAGATTCTTACTAAAAACAGCCCAACTCAACTCAATTCAACTAAAAAAAATTGTAAAAAATCTTTATTGTGATTCCTTGTAAAATTTGAATTCTGCAATATAATGCACTTTACTACCGATGTGCAGATATAAAATCATAATTTGTTTACCATGATCCTTTTGAGTAAAATTCAAGAAGTTTCAGTGGTAGGAGATTAAGGCGAATTACAATGAGTAAACATCAAGAAAAATAAGCAAAACAAACATATTAGTTAGATGATGAACTTTTGCTTAATATATATATATATATATATATATATATATATATATATATATATATATATATATATATATAAATGACAGGTTCCCACTAAATGACACTAGAGTGTTGAGTACATTTTCATAGCTTTATTCAAATCTCAGAGCACACTACTCATCAATCATCTTCAATGGCGTCGTACATTGGCGCCTAACTTTTAACAAAGGCAGGCTTAGCTGCCTCGGGTAGCCACAGCTCTGTCTGTTTAATGTGCACACTGCTCTCTGCCCAGATCACTGCGCGTGAGCCGTATTTATGTGGCTAACTCCTCACGCCTCATCACTCTCAATAAAGAATCCCTAATTAAAATCTTTTAAAATTAATCTACAATTTAAATCCTGATATATATATGTATATATATATATATATATATATATATATATATATATATATATATATATATATATATATATATATATATATATATATATATACATATATGAGTGTGTGTGTATGTGCAATCAGTCCTTTTTAAATTACACTTCACGTAGATTCAGGATAAAGCAATTGAAGACCAGATTCTATTTTACACCTGCTTATTAAAAGATCACGTTTAGCACACGTCTTGACATATCAAGAGTAGCTGGCTAAATGTTCTTTTCGTCTCTAAAAACTGGATTCTCCCTCCACGTGCCACAAAACTATGTTTAACTAACTATTTAGAACTTATGGGGGAAGAAAAGTGTATTGAATACTGACAGGGTAGGAAATTTAAGTATATAGTGGGGAATTTAGGCGCTGGAAGCTATCCGCTTTCAATAAAATTTAATATTCGATGGGAAAATTCAAAAAACACGTGTAGAAATGCAAATCTTGCGTGTTTAATAGTTTTGCATCTTTTTGGGGAAAGTTTTGTGAGTTGCTATGAACCTAAAAGAAGATAAAATGAATAAATTAATAGTGGCAGAAGACAAATTTAGGATGAGGAAGAGCTATTATTTATGATATTATATATATATATATATATATATATATATATATATATATATATATATATAGAGAGAGAGAGAGAGAGAGAGAGAGAGAGAGAGATGTTTCTCTCTGCATGTAGTGTCTGCTGTTCAAGACCTCTCGTGCATCACATCTAAAGGACACCTCACTTGAATAGCCCTTGGGATAAATATCATCTATGTTTATGATCACAGTATATAGTCTAGTCATATTAATGTGACTACCGTCTACTTTTGACGTCAGCGTTAAAAAACCAAACACAGAACCAAATGTAATTCATCATCAGCAAATTTGGTGGATATAAAGTATCTTACAGGCATTCGGAAAACATCTTAGTTCTTGCAGTCACACCGAAAGGGATTGATTTATCTGATATCCAAAAGGGTAGGATCATTGGCTTTGGGGTCAAGGATGGAAGTCTTTCCAAAACGGCTAAATTTATAAACTGTTCGCGGGCCGTCATGGTAAAAGTATACCGTGCATGGGAAAATAGTACTATCCAAAATCTGCAAATATGGTGAACCACAGGCCATAGATGGCATAGATGAACGACGCTGCGGAGATGCGTTCGGGCGAATAGACGTGCAACAGTTGAGCAACTCACCGCCCAGATGAATCAAGGAGTTACTAAGAGTGTTTCCCCAACAACGGTTCAAAGAATGTTGCTGTGTATGGGCGTCTGCAGCAGACGTCTAGTTATTGCACCTATGCTGACTGGCGACGAAGGCTGGGATTTGCACGTCAGTTCTGCTACGGATATATATTCGGCCTACTAAACGTACAACCGGTGAGCAACTGACTACCCAGATGAATCAAGGATTATATATCAACAATATCTTTACAACGACGGTTCAGCGAACGTTGCTGTCTATGGGCCTCCGCAGTATTTTGATAGGTGGTCACATTAATGTGACGGGACTGTGTAAGTGATTTTGTGCAAATCGATTAAATTTATTCAGTCATTGTATAAAAATATCATTCAAGAAATTTGAGATCTGTAGAAAAGAAATTATTCTATGAGAAAAAAAAATCTCAGTTGTCTTTATAAACACGGATTCATTTTCAGAAAGAGTAATACGTTCTACCCTTGAAACTCGTCTCTTTTCTAGGAAAATGATTTATCTGTTCTTAGGTATGAGCTTTCTCAGACTACAGAGAAAATAAATTAGCTTTGTTCTAGACATGTCCCCATTAAGTGAGAGAATTGCAGTATATTTCTATTAGCAAGAATTAAAGAGTCACAATGTAATCATTATATGAAACTGACCTTCGTCATGGAATGGAGTCGACACAATGCGCGTCTGCTTCTTTCGAATCTGTTGAATGCAGTTTTCGATTTCGTTAATGTTCTGCTCGATCCTAGAAAACTGTAAAGAAGAATGCAATCAATTGGATACCATGATTTCAATAATTTAGCAAGAAAAGGGTTTTGTTTGAAATGTCTGAATAGTACACGGCATCATTTTCTTTCATTCAGACTAAACGATATTTTATAAAAGTAAAAGGACTAAGCTTCTCATACAGTCTTATAAATTGGCGATATGTGTCAACAAAAATGTGCTAAAAATAAAAATAAGTAAATAATTATTGGATAAACAGAGGAGATGATTAAAGTGTAAATAAATTAGGATACAAGAATTTTATAAAACGTAAGAGAGCAGAAGATAAAATATTGCAGAATAAATAAATCGTCTGGTAGACATTTAGCAAAATGTAGTAGAATTAAAAACAAGTGAATAGTTTACGGGGAAAATCTTATATGATAAACAAAGTAAGTAACGTGTGAATAAATTACCTGATAAATAATCGACATAAAGTGACAGAAAAATATAAAAAATTGTAAATGGGTAAATAATTTATCCGAATAATATTTGTCACACTGTGCATGAAAAATTTTAGTTTGAAACGTCTGAGATAAAGAATACATTCTACTACTTTGTTTTATTATTTTTTTATTTTTTTACAATTCGGCCCAAGCTATCTTTTATAACTGAAAAGGAAAGTAATTTGATATGCATGCTAATGTTTGTATTAGTTGATAAATATATGAGTAGAATTTGAGACAGAGAAAAATAAGTAGTTAATTGAAGTATATATAATTAACGGATAATCAAATAGATTACTGACTTGAAAATTAATTATCTAATAAACACTCCCAAAATGTGACAGAACATAAAATTAGAAAATAAAATAACATACAAGTAATTATCAGTTTAGAATTTCATTACTATGTTCTGGAACTGAAAAGAAAAGTGCAATGAATTTAAGACCATGAAAATAATAAGCAGAATCTGGCAAGAAAAAGTTTTAGTTTGAAACATTTAAGATTAATAGAAATATTTGCTACTCATTTCTTTAATTCAAATCGTCTTATAAATGAAAAATAACAAATTAGAATGTGTGCTAATGTATTGGTTTATAAATATATTAGGAAAAATTTCACAAAAAGAAAATAAATTATAGAAGTGTATATAATTATCGGAAAAACGAAGTGGATTATTAGCGAGTAAATAAATTATCTAAAAAAATTTAGAAATGTGACAGAACAGAAAACAAGCAATTACTTGACGTGTAAATAGTTATTTGATAAAAATTAGCAAAATGTAACAGAACAGAAAGTCAGTGAATGACTGTTGAGCAAAAAAATTGGAAAAATAGTGGAAAATACACGGTTGAGCAATAAAAGAGAGTTAGTAAGAGAAAAAAAAAGAGAGAGAGAAAGCAATACCATGATAGTGATAACCAGAATTTCGCCAAAAAACTAGTTTTAGTTTGAAACATCTAAGATTAATAGAAATATTTGTTACTCATTTCTTTAATTCAAATCATTTTATGAATGAAAAATAACAAATTTGTATGTGTGCTAATGTACTGGTTTATAAATATATTAGGAAAAATTTCACAAAAAGAATATAAATAATAGAAGCGTATATAGTTATCGGATAAACGAAGTGGTTTATAAATTATCTGTTAATAAATTATCTGTTAACATTATACAAATGTGACAAAACGGAAAACAAGCGATTAGTTGAGGTGTAAATAGTTATTTGATAAAAATTAGCAAAATATGGCAGGCCAAAAAATCAGTTAATGACTGTTGAGCAAAAAAATTGGAAAAATAGTGGATAATACATGGTTGATTAATAAAAGATAGAGAGAGAGAGTAAGAGAAAAAAAGAGATGCGAGAGAGAAAGAAATACCATGAAAATGATAACCAAAATCTCGTAAAAAAAAAAAAAAAAAAAAAAAAGTTTTAGTTTGAAACATCTAAGATCAATAGAAATATTTGTTACTCATTTCTTTAATTCAAATCATTATATAGATGAAAAATAACAAATTCGTATGTGTGGTAATGTATTGGTTTATAAAGATATTAGGAAAAATTTCACAAAAAGAAAATAAATAATAGGAGTGTATATAATTATCGAATAAACGAAGTGGATTATTACCTAGTAAACTATCTGTTATCATTTTACAAATGTGACAGAACAGAAAACAAGCTATTAGTTGACATGTAAATAATTATTTGATGAAAATTAGCAAAATGTGACAGAACAGAAAATCAGTGAATGACTGTTGAGCAAAAAAATTGGAAAAATAGTGGAAAATACACGGTTGAGCAATAAAAGAGAGAGAGTAAGAAAAAGAGAGAGGGAGAGAGAGAAAGCAATACCATGAAAATGATAACCAGAATCTCGAAAAAAAAAATAATAATCATAAATAAATAAATAAATAAACAAGTTTTAGTTTGAAACATCTGAGATAAATACCAGCAGACGTTACAAATTTCCTTAATTTAAACCAAATGATATTTTATGGAGAAAAAAAATAGAACAGAATATCACATGCATGCTAATGAATTAACTGATACATTTTATGAACCAAAATGTGATAGCAAGAAAAATAAGCAAATAACTAAGTAATTCAGTGGATCAAAAATTAGTACAGAAGGTAGAAAAGAAAAAAAATAAAGTATTAAATGTTTTTAATGCTAAATGTTTTGATTTAATAAAAATTTTAATACTATACTAGAAATAAGTGAATAATTGGAGTGTAAATAAATTAATTTTCTGATAGAATTTGACAAACATAAGACAAAACACAAAGTAAGTAAATAATGAATGTATAAATTATATGATATGCAAATTGGTTAGTGTGAAAATTGGCTGATGAACATTCGTCAACATGATAAAACAGAAAATAAATAAACAACTGAAATGTAAACAAACTAACTGATAAACATTCATCAAAATGTATTAAAAAAGGAAATAGTGACTAATTGACGTGCAGATAAATGATTTCATAAAAGGTCATCAGAACGTGATAAAACTAGAGATTAAATAAAGAATATTGACTGGTAAATAAACAAGTTGAGAAACATTTTGCAAAACTTGATAAAGCCAGAAATGAGTAAATAATTAGTCAGTAAATAAACTTGCTGATAAATATTCATCAAAGAGTAACAGAACAGAAAATGACTAATTAATTTCTGTATCAATAAACTGATTGACAAACACAGGGCAAAACCAGACATAATCAGTAATAAGTAAGTAATCGGCATGGAAACAAAATGGCTGATACATATTAGGCAACGATGGATAAATCAAGAATAAATATTTGGCAGAATATGTCCTCAGAGTTATATTAATCTCCAATCAACCAAAAGACCAACCAGGAATAAACACTTAAAATTAAATTTTCAGCAACAATGGACAGAATCAAGAATAAATATTTGGTATAATATGTCCTAAGAGTTAGATTAATCTCCAATCAACCAAATAACCAGCCACGAATAAGCAATTAAAATTAACTTTTAAGCAACAATGGACAGAATCAAGAATAACTATTTGGTATATGTCCTAAGAGTTAGATTAATCTCCAATCAACCAAACAACTAACCAGGAATAAACACTTAAAATTAACTTTTAAGCAACAATGGACAGAATCAAGAATAAATATTTGGTATAATATGTCCTAAGAGTTAGATTAATCTCCAATCAACCAAACAACTAACCAGGAATAAACAATTAAAATTAACTTTTAAGCAACAATGGACAGAATCAAGAATAAATATTTGGTATAATATGTCCTAAGAGTTAGATTAATCTCCAATCAACCAAACAACTAACCAGGAATAAACAATTAAAATTAACTTTTAAGCAACAATGGACAGAATCAAGAATAAATATTTGGTATAATATGTCCTAAGAGTTAGATTAATCTCCAAGCAACCAAACAACTAACCAGGAATAAACAATTAATACTAACTTGTAAATAAATTGGCTGAAAAATATTCGACAAATCTTGGCACATAACCTTTTTATTAAAAATTAATTTAGAGATAAAAAAAAATAGTTTTTTGTAGGCCTAATTTTTTTGTGTAAATTTTAAGGATTACTGAAAAAGAGATTAATAATTTGTGATGCCATTAAAAAAATCTCCTTAATGGCAGGAACTTAAGTAAAAAATAATAAAAATGAATGAGTAATAAAAAGTGTAATAAAGCGATAACGAGACGGGAGATAAATGAAACTAAAGTCACAAAAAATATTAAAATATTAAAGCTTAAAAACCACGAAGAAATTATTTTTGGTAAAGAATTAATACTTTTATCCAAGTAACAGTAAAAAAAAAAAATAAATAATAATTTTGTTGCTAAAACTGTTCTATTCCTTTTATGACTTTAGGGATTTTTAACTATAGTTAAACTAAAATAATAGAGCTATAAAAATTCTTTGAGATTCTTTCACAAACTGTGAACATTTTCCTGGAATTTCTTTTTATTCATTTATAAAGACGTAAAAAAGTAAAGCGCTATTGTCACGGTTAAATTTATTATAAATTTCGACGTACGTAAACAATTTACTATCGCTAAAATGTTTTAAAAGTGTTTACACAATAAAGCTGTTGAAGAACATATGGTGAGACATGAAAGATAAAGAGAAAGTTATGGAACAAAAGATAAAATAGTGAAAGACAAAGTTTGCTGTAGAGTATTCCATGGAACCCCGGGGTTTAAGACAAAAACTTGGGGGTTTCGAAAGACAGTGTGGAGATCAAGCCATAATTACTCTTCTAAAGGGTATACTGAATATGGTAAAAAAAGAATTTGTTTTTATTTGCTGATATTATTGTTCTAACCTTTTTACGCATGTATCAAAAATTTGATGGTATCACCAATATATCAAGAATATATTAGAGCATGATTTCTTTAATTGGAGTATTTGTTTTAATAAATGAAAACTTTAAAGAGATATTCTATGTTTTTACTCTGAGATTGCCTGCATTAAAAATGTTTTGTATTTAAGGCACAGTTGCTATTTTTATTTTACAGGTTTCTATAATGAAGTGGTTCTTAAATTTTTCAAGTTCTGGCGCTTTGTTACAAAAAATTTCTATGGCCTTCTACTTTAACCCTTAATTTGACTAAGTCTGTCCGCTACACCGGACATGTATATTTATAACTACTATATAACATAATTGTCAGTGTTCGCCACAGCCGTTAATTATCTCAAAAATGGAAAATGATATATATTTTTGTGTATTTTACAGAGATCCTAATGTCTAAACAGACATGGGAAAATAACAGAGATTAAAAAATATTTGAAAAAACATCTTGCCAAATTAAGGGTTAAGTATGATTGATCGTAATTGAAAGATTTAAAAAAATCTTGCTTAACCGAATTTTTTTAACATATTCTTTCATTTTATAATATTATTTTTATTAACATAAAATCTATAATTATTGGATATATATTTTGAAACTGTTTCTTTTTTCTTTGGTGCTTTTTGTAGATTTCAACTACGCAGATAGACATTTTATGGGGAGTTGACTAGTTTTAGATGTTTAACAAAAAGATTAGCCTTTTTTTCTGCAAACTAGTTTTAGAAGTTTATTATTTTAGATCGGAAGAAAACGATAATCACTGCTATAGGCTCGCATTTATAAACCTCTGTACTAGCAGTGTTAGTTTTATATGAGGCCAAATAAACCTCAAACCACTGTAACGGCGTGATTTAGAGGTATATCGACATCTAAGAACTTTGCTTTAAGAGGTGGACTTCGCTCGTGTGGATACAAAAGGATTGTTTTCCCCGGCACCACGATGTCTACACTGTTGTGCTGTGTAGTAGAGGAACAATATACCAGACAACCCGGCACCTTCACCGACAGCCAGAAATATGACCATTGGAACGACAAAGGATTTGCCGCGACTTGGATGTAGCCGCTAAGAATTCCAGGACTGTTTCGGCCGATATTTTTAACACCAATCCAGTTGTTCGAAGGTGAGGTCATTGCTAGGTGATCCAATAATGAAATTATGTATTTTTACTCTATTGAGACGAAAGAAGAGTTTTTTTAGAGAAGTTAGTTATAGCAACCAGATAATTCGTTGCCTTGACCAGTCTCTGTACCGATAGTTTTTTTTTTTTTTTTTTTTTTTTTTTTTTTTTTTTTTTTTTTGCTATAATTATTAAAAATTCTTGGGATGAATCGGCTAACTCGGAGATCGCCTCGAATATCGGAGAGTTTTATAGCGAAATCCCGTCTTGATATATCTGCTGAGACTTAAACGATACCTGTGCATTTTTTTCTTTTTTAATATAATCTCTTGATTGTTTGCATTTTTCCTTCGGAACTCTAACTGTGCTTTGATTTTCTAGTACTTCAGTGAACTTTTAGAGAGCAGAATTGTTTCTTCCGTCGAATTAAATATTTAGTGACTGATTTTAGTTTATAATCTCTACTCAGTTACCTGTACTAATCAATTACCTGTGATGAAAATTGTTTTTTTTTGTAGTTAAATGAAAACTGAAGTGTAAATAAATTCATTAAAAGAAATGATTCTTCCTTGTGTCACCTAAAACAGGGAATTTAAACACAAAAATATCTACCACACATACCAATTTTCTGATATATATATATATATATATATATATATATATATATATATATATATATATATATATATATATTTGTTCCATTAGGCTAAATGTATTGATTTTCACCGGAGCACAGCGGATGTGTTTACTGGTAAAACCACTCGCCTAATCAAATCTGATAAAGATCTAACACTAGATTTAGGGATGTTGATCATACACCTATTTTTACTGAAGTGAGCCAGTTTGACTCATACAAGAAAGTTGAAGTTTTTTGCAAAGAAAATAGTTCCAAATTAATTTAAATAAAATGTTTATTATCAAAAAATTCATGGAAAACATTTTTTACATATAAAATCACTGTACTGCACGTGATGTATAAATCGAAATGATGACAGAAGTGGGTAATAATGTACCGTAGTAGCGAAAACAAGTGACAATGGCTCCCACATAACCACAAATATTGTATGTGAAGAATGCCAAAGGAGGAGAGAAACAAATCACGTGCGACTTAATTGTCGCCCAGGCCTGATAGGACCAATACATTTCATGTTATGCGATTAACTGTTAAACCATTCTATGAGTCAAATTGGTTCACAACCGTGAAAATAGGTATACCTCACTTGATAATGCGAAATGAATGGCTCTGCGGGGAAGAGGAATGAAAGTTTACATATATTATATTACTTAACTAAAAACAAACGTATTTTTTGAAATGTGATATTAAAGTTTGTATTTATATATATATATATATTATATTTTAATATTTTTTTATAAATATATTTTTAAATTTTTATAAAATATATATATCTTATATATATATTGGTGATCAAATTTTTAATGAGTCAAATTGGCTCTCCGTAAATTGTGTATAATAACGAAGATTCTCAAATTCATGAAGATGTTGCAAAATTTTACTGATTTGAAGATGGGGGTATCCGGGACATTGTTAACGCCGATTCCGAACGGCTACGAATATCTATGCCATAGTGGGATTTGAACCCACGAACTCCGATTTCCAAGGCCAGCACCCTAACTATTCGACCATCGTTTGGCTAAATCCACGGACAGACATATATAAGAAGGTCTTATAGATCTAAAAATATTTTCCTTTTCAGCAAAAATACTAATATGAAAAAAAGTTTAAAATTTTAGAATCTTTGAAATTTTTTTAAATTTTAATTAAATGAATTTCGTTTAATGAAACCGGTTGTACCAAAGGAATGCGTCGAAAAATGGCAATGCTTAACCATCTGTTTCGCTTACTTCTCTCCCTTTTAAACACGTTTGGGTGATAAGCTTGTTTTCAGAATGCTTTTTGACGTGTGAAGCATTCCCTGCAATTGAAATATGTGGAAATAAAGTATACATCTAGAAAATAAACGCTATTGTGAAAGGAAGGGTTTTATTCTTAGTGCATGGCAGAGGAACAGTTCCTCTTCCCCGAATATCTACATTATATAAACCCCATGGGGTGTAAGCGGCAACACTACTACACTGTCTACCAATAAGTATTTGGACACCTATGCAAATGACGATATGTGCTGTCTTGAGATACGTCACGGCCTCCACCGGTATACATAGTGTAGTAAACAGCATCAGCATTAGTCGCACTCAAGATGCCGCGCAGTTCGGAGATCTCTGATTTCTAGAAAGGTATAATTATCGGGTATCGCAAATGTGGCCGATCCTTAACCCTTTAACTGTCAAGTTATTTTGATGATTTGAGTACACAAATTGTAAAATTTTTTTATTGCAAAACTCAAATGTTTACTACAAAATAAATTATACTTAGTAGTTAAAAATTTATATTTATATTTTGTAGTACATGATATATATTCGGGTATAACAATACGATACATTAACAAAAAATTACCCCGAGTAATACTCGGGACATTTTCGTCGAATTAAGTGCTATGCACTATCTCGAAAAGTTAATTAAGGGATTATCTCCAAGTCGAGTTGAAGTACACAAAAAACAGTAGCTGTGATTAAGAAGACTTGTGGAAAGTAATTGTCAGAAGGGTTCACACTGTAACTACCTTTCGTGGAGGCTCTACCAACTATTGATTTTGAATAAAGTTAGTTTTTCTTTTATATCACAAATGTCCAAATACTTATTGGTAGACAGTGTACAAATTCATGAAGCTACAAGGTTTATAAATACACATTACGGTACGAATATTTTACATAAAAACTTACAATACTGATTTTTTATTTGGATTTACTGGTTATATATTTAAATTTATGGATAAAAACTTATAATTTACCATAAATTTTTCAATTTACCTGTTAACCGGTTTATTGCTATTACAAGCTTTACTCTTAGTTATTCTCATTTTTCCATACCTTTAAATTCATGTGCTGGAGTAATATCAGGAGAGCCTGGCATATGCGTAGTCCATCTGTGTATCAGTATATAGAACATTCATCCACCGAACGAGCCCCTAAGGCCGTGTGTCCTCCAGCCTTTTACCGGTGATGATAACATCACCACCTGATAAATTTCCGTCGAAGTGCGAGCCGCAGTTGCCAATGGTTTGTGTGATGAAACGCAAAGTCATGGATGTATGGTAAATATTGCTTGCTGAAAGTCTACATTTTAGTCAGTCCCACCTCAACAAACAAGTATCACAGGATAATAAACGTCGATTTCATTGGTAAAACTGTACGTTGAAAAGGACTTAGATGTTTTCAGAAGGCATCAAACTGGGTACTACGTATATCTAGGGTTACTTGGATTTTGACAGAGGTACCACAAGTAATTACTATTTGCTTAATTAAAGCACTAAAATTTAAGTAAAATTTTAATCTTAATAAAGATTGAACCCTTAAAGACAGTTTGCTTATAAAAATAAGAGATTTGAAAAAAAATTTTCAATTTTACAACTCCTCTTCAACCTCCACTCAAAATACAGAATCAAAATTAAATTAATTTTACAATTTACACTAAATCACAAATTTGTGATGAAAATCACACTCAGTTTATTTAATTTGTGATTAAGTGAATGTTTCAGTCTATTTAGTATGAATGTTATGTGTTTCCTTTGTGTTTTCTTTGTTAATTCAATTAGATTTTAAATATTCAATTTTTGTAAAATTTTTCCTCAAAATGTTGTTTTTGTTTATGTATCAATTTGTTGAGTTACGATCCCCTCGCCAGATTTCAAACGCCACGCTGCAAGCACGCCACGCACGCAAGCTGCAAGTACGCCAATTTCGCCAAATGTGGTTGAAGCACCAACAAGATCCATGATTAGAAACAGGAGAGTGGGCTAAGAAGAGGAGTTGAATAAGTACAAATAAATGTTTTGCAGAGAAAAAAAATTTTAAATTTTGTAAAAGCCATGTGTTTCAAATAAATTCATCGAGATTCATTTCATCGCATATTAGCCTAAGTCCTTTTTGCCTGTTACCAAAAAATGCCTATGCATCTAGATTAGCCGACTCCCTGAGTTTCAGTGTATATCCGTACTACTACTATTACTACACACACACACACACATAACACACACTTTTCTTTTTATTAATTTGTTATAATTTAAAATATTGTTACTTTTGTTTATTATTCATAAAATATAGTTTAGAGAAACCCATTAGCTACATACCATATATGTTTGTATTGTGATATAAAAAATATACAATAATAATTTCGTAGTTATGAATAGGATTAATCACTGATATCCTATTTTTAATCTCTTTTTAATTTCATTTGTGTGTTGGTTGATATTTTGAAACCAATTTTTAACTATCTTCCTGACTAGTTACAGATCAGAAATTCTGCAATAGGTTTGATTCCGGGGACAGTAAAATATTAAGTCATAAAAAATTAGACTGTAGAAAAAAATAAAATCAGTTTGGTAAATGGAAAAAAACAGTTCAGCGTAATTGGAATCCTAATTGCAGATATTTTAATCTAATTATTGACATCTATTTTCAAGCGGTATAGCTAAAAATTCAAACAAATTTTTTACTTTTTGGTGGATTTTTTATCGCTTTCCTTGTTAAAGAAAAGCTGTTTAAAATAAATTATTTTGTACATGTATATTACTTGTGGTCTTTGACCAAGAGGATTCTTCAAGAACACGATAAGCTCAAAGGGTTCCCCAGGATGTAAAATTGTGAATACACCTGACTTAGAATAACTCTGATTTTTTATCAAACATTTGTTGGACAGATAAGGCAGTGTTTCCACTCACTGAATTAGTGAACCGACACAACAACCGCTACTAGTTGCTGGAAAAAATCTCGGGTAGAGAGTCCGTCAGACATTGGATCTGGTGATTGATCAACGTCTGGTGTAACATTCGGAAAGATAAGCTAGAAGAAATCGTGTTCTGCTTGGGTATATGAACCAAATACAAACGTCCCTAATTATAAACGGTTATTGAGATTTCTTTCAAAATAATTTTATTGTTCAAGTTTATTGGCATTTGAGGCTATACACATATGAACATCTTACCAGAGGATCTGCACCCACCCCGAAATATTCTGAAAGTATGCATTACAATATTTTTTCTTTTAAACTTATTAAAAGTTGTCTACATTTCTAATTTCACAGCAAGTGTTGAAAGATCGTATTCCACCATGAAAAGTGTAAAAACATTTCTCCGCAACAGAACTAGTCACAAGAGATTGGCAAATTTAGCCTGACCTTTGGTGCATATAGGCTTGAATATAAATGTAGAGGGTCTGGTGAGGAGATTTAGATCATTCTAATTAATGTAACATAAGTATTAATATAACACAAGGGAAACACGAGTTTCGAAAGGAGTTATATAAGATTAATAGAGCCCAGCAGAAATTAGTTTTGGTGTTTTTGAAGTCACCAAAGGTTACCACAATTAAAAGAGAAACAAAGAATGTAATATTAAAGACAGAATTCCTAGATATTTATTTTAGAATATGATTATAAATGAGTTGGCTTGTTTGTTAAAATATCGTTACACACACACGTATATATGTAATCATGGCGAAATAAATCCGTCGGTCACATAAAATTAGCCCCTATTATTTTTAATAGCCCTCTATTTTATTATATATATATATATGTCCCCCATTACTTTCCCGGGCTTACTAGGCAGTGAGAAGCCTAAGTGTTAAGTAGTAGTGGCTTGATGAAAAGAGTCCAATGTGGAACTTAACTTTATTTAAGATTTAAGAAAAGACATTTGAATCCGACGGACTTTCTCAGTCAAGAGAAGAGAATGGAATGATACACGTAAAACACTTACAGGGCACCACAGCGAGTGGCGTGAGAACATACCCAAGAGAAAGAAGCTTAGCCATTGTTATTAGAAATTAGACAGGAACTTATATCATTGGAAAAGTGAACCATTCGCCTGGGACAGCTGGGAAATGTGGGGAGTGGACAGAAGACTTGCAGTTATTTCAGAGTTAGCTTTGGGAAATGGGTAGAAATAAATTTAAATCAGCTTACACTCCTTTAAATAAGATATTAGACAGCTGTAAAAATAGGTATGAAAGAATTGGAAGAGGAGAATCTTAAAGAAATATTTTTAAGTGTAATAATTTTGATATATATTTTCTTCTTTACCTGCACTACAACAGATCTACTGGCCAAGGCCATCTAAACAATAAGCTTCCTCCAACTGACCCTATCAGGCGTTACGGTTTTGCCAAAGATTGATTTTTAAAGTCTTGAGGTCACCTCTACACAGTCTATCCACTTTTGACAAAAACTTACTTTTGAACACATGGAAAGTCTCTTAAATATTTAAAAAATAAAAATCTTATTCAAATTTCGAAAAAAGAGCTTGGAAAAGTTTTTTTATGGTGTTATGAAGAATCATTGTACAAAATAAGTATAATAATTTTGCTATATTACATATATATATATATATATATATATATATATATATATATATATATACATATATATATATATATATATATATATATATATATATATATATATATATATATATATATATATATATATATATATATATATATATATATATATATATATATATATACATATATATATATATATATATATATATATATATATATATATATATATCTGTGTGTGTGTGTGTGTGTGTGTGTGTGTGTGTTCTTTACCTGCACTACAACCTATCTACAGGTCAAGGCCGTCTGAACAATGAGCTTTCTCTAACCGACCTTATTAGGCGTTATGGTTTGCCAACGATTAATTTTTAAAGTGTCTACACAATCTATCCACTTTTGACAAAGACTTAACTTTTGAAAAACGTGGCAGATCGCTTAAATAATTAAAAAATTAAGAACTTATTCAAATTTCGAAAAAAGAGCTTTGAAAAGTTTTTCATGGTGTCACGAAGAATCATTGTACGAAATATAATGCATAAATGATGCATTGTTTCTTTTAGCGCAGTCATGTTTACATGCACAAAGTATTTCGTGTAAGGATATTTAGAACATAATTGAATTCTAAAAAAAAATCTCAAATATTCCATTCAAAAAATTTCAGATGACAGAAGAAAAATTACGTTAATGAGACGAAAGAGTAAATAAAAATTAGTGTTGAACATAAATTTAGAACACATTAAATACTGAAAAAATGATTAAAATAATAAAATTATTAATTCACTTTTTTATTTTAAAAACTAAGTAGAATAAATAATTGTCTTTCTTTTGTAAATTTTTTTTAATCTCTGAGTAAGAGATGTTTGACAAGGTAATAAGTTTAAGATAAAAACAACAATAAAAAATTGAGTAGCTTAATTTTTTTCACCTGAGATATGGACTTATTATGGATATCTCCAGATTAAAATGTATCTCTAATAAAAACTTTTGGCTAATTATAACAAAAATAAACATCTTTGGAATTCTTTTTATTTTTTTAATTTGCTATAGATTGTAAAAATATTTGCTTGATCTATAAATTATTTCAAATCTTATAGAAATGTGAACGAGTAATACTCTTCTCACTTAAGATTCCTGAATACACAAATATGACACTTAAAATATTTTTAATCACGAAACCAAATATTTTTAATCACGAATATTATTTTGAAACCGGAATATATTTGAAAACAAGGATATGAATTTTGATTCTGAGTTAATTTTTTGAAACCTCCAATATGTAACTTATAATATAATATTTTTGATACCGGGAATTGCTTTAAATCTAAAAATAGCTTTGAAATCACGAATGCGATTATTAAAACAGAATATTTATGAAACTGCGAAAAGGTTTCTTGAAGCAGAATCTTTTTGAAAGGACCAGTATGAGAATTAACCCTAGAACGCTATACTTACGTTTTGTACTTAAAATAATGAACTGTTAAAAGCTTGAATATTTTTGAAATTACCAATATGAGAATTAACACTAAAACCCTATCCTTACATTTTGTACTTAAAATAATGAACTGTTAAAAGTTGAGTATTTTTGAAATGACCAATATGAGAATTAACTCTAGAACGCTATCCTTACGCTTTGTATTTAAAATGTGAACTGTTAAAAGCTTGAATATTTTTGAAATGACCAATATAAGAATTAACCCTAGAACGCTGTCCTTATGTTTTGTATTTAAAATAATGAACTGTCAAAAGCTTGGATATTTTTGAAATTACCAATATGAGAATTAACACTAGAACGCTAGCCTTGCGTTTTATACTTAAAATAATGAACTGTTAAAAGTTTGAATATTTTTGAAATGACCAATATGAGAATTAACCCTAGAACGCTATCCTGATGTTTTGAACTTAAAATAATGAACTGTGAAAAGCTTGAATATTTTTTAAATGACCAATATGAGAATTAACCCTAGAAACGCTAAGCTTACGTTTTGTACTTAAAATAATGAACTGTTAAGAGCTGAAAATAATTTTAATATGCAACAAATCTTTTTTATATAAAAACATATGTATTACTTCTCTTAAAATAAAATTTAAATTATTTGCCTTTCAGATGTAACAATAGGAACAAAATTTGACAAAAACAGGGTAATGTTCTAGGGTTTATATTTTTAAATTAAGCCTATGTTAACCCTTAATAGGTAATATTTTTAAAATCCTAAATATAAATCTTAAAACAGAATAAATTTTAAATCTCAAATATGACCTTCTACCAGTTGGTCCCTCTGATATAAACCTCAATCCAAATATAAATATAAATATTATCTAAATATAATGTATATATATATATACATAAATATAATGTATATATAAAGAAAATTTCCCCTGGACTTGTAAAAAGAAACAAAGCAATCTTATTTGAAAAAATTTATTACAAAAAAGGCAGCAATATTTCCGATACTTCTCAACACAATCACTGGAATTGTAGCACTTATACCGCGGGATAGGTTTATGTAGCCCAATGTCCTCAAATTCTGCTACCTAGGAATGTAGCCAGCTTGTTTTCAGCATATCTTCGTCTGTAGTGACAAAACCGGAGTTGCATGTGAAAGAACAGGTGGAAGTCGCTGTGAGCAAGATCGGGGGTTATGGGGGGAGGACTGTCCTCGATTACAGATAGCAGGCAGAACATGAAATTTTGCCTACTTTTGGAGAAACCCCGACACCAAGAACGAAGAATCTGCTTACTCATCATATGAAGTCCATTCACTTCCGAGCACGTGAAACTACCACTTGTATGGAAATAAAATTTTGTTTGACCGTTTCGAAGAAATTATCTTTTTAAACAAGGTGTATCTACGTATTAATTCGGAGACATTTTTTCTTTTGGTTTGGTCTGAAATGCTGCTATCAAGTTTTTTGTTACATAAAGGTTAATTGAACCAAACTCTACAACTAAATTCCGAGTTCAAGGATTCCGATTCGAAATTCTAAGCCTGTGATTTGTGTAAATTGATTGCACTAGAAAGTATATTAATTTTTTTTTTTACTTTTCCAAAAATTCTCTCTCTCTCTCTCTCTTTATTTTTTTTTTTTTTAAAGCTGTATCTACGTATTAGTTTGTAAGCAATTCTTGATTTGGTTTGGTTTGAAATGCTACGGTGAAACTTTTTTTTAAATGAAGGTAAATTAAACCAAAACCTACTGGCAAAAGTCTATGCTAAACAGTTATGATCGTCTATA
>CM063504.1:42604413-42674413 GCA_032207245.1 Pardosa pseudoannulata | reverse complement strand
TAATTTGCTGTATTACACATACACACACATTATATATATATATATATATATATATATATATATATATATATATATATATATATATATATATATATATATATATATATATATATATATATATATATATATATATATATACATATATATAATTCTTCTGTCCGTGTGTTTGTAATAGAATTCCTCTTAAACGGCTGGACTAGTTATGAAGAAATTTTCTGTATGTAATTAAGTTGATTCGAAAGTGGTTTAGATTCATAATTTGATCTGATAGAAAATGTTTTTTTATTAAAAATCCAGAATTGTTCCCTTATAAAGATTATTATAATGTTCCTTGAAACCCTTCACTGCCAACGTATCTGTGGTGTAGTGGTCAGTGCAACGGAAGTCAATACAAGAAGTCCCAGGCTGGAATCCCCGGACAAGCCATGTGGGAATATATATATATATATATATATATATATATATATATATATATATATATATATATATGTATATATATGTATGTATATATGTATATATATATGTGTATATATACATATGTACATATATATATGTCTATATATATATATGTCTATATATATATATGTATATATATATACATATGTACATATATATATACATATATATATACATATATATATATATATATATATATATATATATATATATACATACACACACACATACATATATGTCAGGTTTAAAAATAAAGGTTAAGAATTAAGCGTGTTATAATTAAAAATAGTTAGAACTCATTAACGATAACGTTCGAGTGGAACTATACAGATTAAAAGAGCTGAGTCGGAAGTAGACATAGGAATCTGCTTAGGTGGCAACGCCAAAAAAGACAGTTCTGAGCTGGAACACGGGCTGAAAACATCCTCCACGCTTGTGGCAAATTATGAGACTAAAGGATATCTAAATGGCTCATCTATGGAGAGAAGAATTACAATAAAGAAGTTTTTATATATGAAATCAAATGTGTCTTCCATGTCTTAACCACTCTTCCGTATCAGAAGCCAACAGGATTCGAAATCCATTGAGGTTTCCCCGACAGGTTTCTGATAACTGTTACCGGTAACTGAATTTCATTTCGTATATATTTTAAAAATATACTACTTGAACTGATAAAACTAATTCAAATAAATGTATTTCGGATGTCTACTTAAACTGACGAAACTAATTCTGATTTACACATTTCGAAAGTTATTATACTGGTAAATGAATTTCATTTCGTATATATTTTAAAAATATATTACTTGAACAGAAAAAACTAATTCAAATATACGTATTTCGAAAGTTATCATGTGAGTAAGTGAATTTCATTTTTTTTTCGTTTTGTACATGATTTTAAAAAATATACTACCTAAACTGACAAAACTAACTCAAATCTACATATGTGTGAAGTTATTATGCCGGTAATGAATTTCATTTTTTTTATTTGGTGTATATTTTTAAAAATATACTATTTGAACTGACAAAACTAAATCGTTTTTAAAGCTTGAGTGCTATTATAAAAAAAATTAAATTTATCTTAAAAGAGCAGAAATTTTGATTTTATAATGAATTGAAAATGGTCTGTGAAAATAAAAATTTAAGGCTCGGAAGCTAGTATGTCTCCTTTAAGATAGCCATCAATATATATTCGTCAGAAATGACCCGCATTTATGAGTTAATATATAACAGAAGCTAAGATTTAATTCTACAATTCATTGCATAATTCATCGAGAACATCTCGTTACAAAATATTTAAAATATCCTGATGTTCTGAAACCAGTGTAACACATTATAAATTACATTCGCACCAAAGCAAAAAATCATGAATTCAAAAATGTCCTTGAAAAATTAAAGGAAGAGTACCAATGACATTTAATAAATATAATTTCTGTAAAAAAAAAATTAATACCTTTTTTTGCATACCCTTTAAATATGTTTTTAATTATGGCTCGCGAAAAATTTCAAAATTTGTAAAATGGCTCGAACAGTCAAGGAGCTTGGCCACCCCTGAAATATATCATACAGTTACATTCACAGTTAAATAGTGAACATTAGAAATCAGATTGTCCTATATCTCAGATATTCTGTTTTGTTGGCTCGAATTTAATCTCTTTCAAATGGGAAATAGTGTAATATTGTAGGATAAAAAAAGAATTACAAATTGTAAACACTATTTTACAAGCACTGATTTGATAACAATTCTCCAAAATATATTGAAATTGTAGAATCCGTTTTGAAATAGGCTACAAATAATACAGATATATCATACAGTTACATTCACAGTTACATAGGAGACATTAGAAATCAGATTGTTCTATATCTCAGATATTCCGTTTCGTTGGCTCAAATTTAATCTCTTTCAAACGGGAAAGAGTGCAATATTGTATGTCAGAAAAAGAATTACAAATTGTTAACACTATTTTACAAGTACTGATTTGATAAAAATTCTCCAAAGTATATTGAAATTATGGAATCCGTTTTGAAATATGCTACAAATAATACAGATATATCATACAGTTACATTCACAGTTAAATATGAGACATTAGAAATCAGATTGTCCTATATCTCAGATATTCCGTTTCGTTGGCTCAAATTTAATCTCTTTCAAATGGGAAATAGTGTAGTATTGTAGATCAGAAAAAGAATTACAAATTGTAAACACTATTTTACAAGCACTGATTTCATAAAAATTCCCCAAAATATATTGAAATTGTGGAATCCGTTTTGAAATATACTACAAATAATACAGATATATCATACAGTTACATAGGAGACATTAGAAATCAGATTGTCCTATATCTCAGATATTCCGTTTCGTTGGCTCAAATTTAATCTCTTTCAAACGGGAAATAGTGTAATATTGTAGGTCAGAAAAAGAATTACAAATTGTAATTACTATTTTACAAGCACTGATTTGATAAAAATTCTCCAAAGTATATTGAAATTGTAGAATCTGTTTTGAAATATACTACAAATAATACAAAAATAAGCTAACAATGTTTAGGTTCAATGAACAACTCACGTGTTATTCATTTCCTAACTTGTACGGTATCTAAATACGGTTTTACAGTTACATGCGAGGCATTAGAAATCAGATGTCATCTAGCTCAAAGATCCTGTTTCGAAAATGCATTATTTCCAACTTAAATTTAAAATTCAATTTTATATTAATATGAGAATAAAAAAATTTTCAAAACCTTAGAAAATCGTACCAACGCCCATTTTGTCTCCGAAGTGGGATAAAAAGAAAAAAGAGAATGTTTTATTAGTAAGTTTATCATAGAAAGGAAAATGAAACTTACCAGCGCTAGACTGCTGCTCTCCATTGTTAAACACTGGAAACTGCGCTTTGGAAAGTGGGTGAGTAAATGACTGAGGAACTAATCAAAATAAATTGGCTCCATGCAGAATGGAACCAAACCATTTTTCTTTCGAATTTTAGTTCTAAATATTAAAGCTCGCTGACAGGATGTTTATCTTTTTCGATACGAATTATTATTTTATTTTTTACTTCCAGAAAATGACTAAATGGAAGAAATGTGAAATACCTAAAGGGTAAGCCTTGTGTCTTTGTTATGAATAAATTTACTCTTTTAAGCATTTAAATACCACTCAATTGAAGTTTCATTGTGTTTTCTATCTTGTGCTGCCATCTAGGGGGAATTATTAAAAATATACTTTGCCCAAATATTTATTTCTATAGCATATATTTTTGTGTAAATGAAACTACAGAAGCTTACCAACTGTAGCTTTTAATTCATATATAAATTTTAAAATATAATTATATATATGTGTGTGTGTTACTGTACTGAACTAAAACTGTATATATTTACAATTTTTAAATCATAGTAATTTATCCTTATTTTTGGACATTGAAACAGAAATAATAAAAATAAACTGAGATGATTTTGTACCAATAAAGTTATCATTGTACAGTGAAAAAACTTTCAACTGTCCAATTATATGTTTCCCTCAGATTATAAATTTGACGTTGATACAAGGTTGTAGAAATAAAGTTTTATTTTCTGTATTTAGTATAAAGTTTCTAATTTGATTTTGTTTTATTTATTTTTTTTAATATCTTATTTTCAGTTCGGTTAAAAAACATTCCATGAAAGGTTTGAAAAGATAAAAGTAAAACTAGCTATTAGGTTATTTTCTTTAAAAAGTAAAAGCTGAATTTTTTTTTACTGAAAATTGTTTCAATTAAGTTTTGTTTTAGTTTCATTATCACAATTTATTTTATATCAAAATAAATATAAACTTTACTGGTAATGAAAAAACATAAAAATTAGTTACATATTTTTCCCATGGTATTTAGTAGTCGATTTAAACTTTAAAAATGTTGTAGGCAAAATATAATAACCAAATTATTTTTTAAAAAATTGAACTTAATTTTATCTTAATTCAAAACTTTAAATGGGTATTAAATAAGAAAATATACTAGTTTTATTTAATATTTATTCAACATTTCAGAAGGATTAACCATCAACTATCCAGACAGGTTCAACGTATTTAGTTGCTATATAACCTGATAGATGACGCCACCAAAACATAACAATTTTATTAATTGTCTGGAACAAAGTTTAAAGAGTTTCGTGGGCAACAATGAATAAATCATAGTTTAACTTTTTACAAGTGTTAATGGATAAGTTAAATTTCTAAAAAACTAAAAAAGAATAAGGGGTTTCTGTTATCATTATTACTATTATTATTATTTTTTACTTAAAGTTTGAGAATACCATACCCTAGACACCATTCGCAGAATGGTGTCAAGTGGTATCGTACATGCATTATTTAAAATATAAATTGGGAGAGGGAGATGGGCAACAATAAGAAATTGTGGTGTTTCGGGTGCCAGTTATGTTCTCTTCATCAACTATTATGTATGGTTGCTTAATAATCACGTTTTCTGTAATAGGGCTCCATTCATAGAACATAGAGCTGTCTACAACATTAGACGAGGAAACTACAGAAACTATTAGATTTTGACTTATTGTTAAATATTCTGCTTTGTATAGTCATTACTAATGATGCATGTGTAAGTAAATGATTACAATGTAATGAGAAAAATAAGATTATGAAATAAAACATAATAGTGCCTCGACTTAAAAATACCTCAGCTTACAAGTATTTTAAGATACAGATCGACCACTGATTATAGAACCAAGGACATTCCATTCCTACTGAAGGGCACAAAGCTAGGCAAAAGTGAAGGAAAATTGATAGGAATGAGATCAGGAAATGAGTGGCAGCTAGTTGTATTCTGCAGAATTGACTGTAAATAATATTTGTTTTCCTTAAGTATCAAGACCGTACCTAAGTCCGTTAGTGCCCATGGCAAAAAACTAACTTGCGCTTTCTACCACCAAATGTATGAAAAATATGTAAACAAACTTTCTCTTTATGTGATATATTCAAAATAAATTCATAACTTGCAAAATTAAAAATTGACAACTTTATACTGTAACAACTTTAAACATGTTTTCTATTAACAAACAAAAAAATATTCACAAAGAACTTCGCTACTGAAAAGTCAGTAGCCTTAAAGGGAATATCAACTAAACTTCTCACAATTACTTTCTTTTACCGTCTATTCTGCTGTGACATCTCAATCCCCAACTCTACAAATGTCATCCAGAATACTAAAGGCTGCTCTCAAACATTCCCCTTTTTTATAGATTATTTTTTGGTTTTTGAAAAATTAAGCCTAAAATAAGATGTCTCTTTTCTTATCCATATACTTTGGAAGGGATCGTTGCAAAATATTTGGTACTAAATACAGATACCGCTATATGTTAAACACTGTCTACCAATAAGTATTTGGACACCTGTGATAGAAAAGAAAAACTAGTTTTATTCAAAATCAATAATTTTGTAGAACCTCCACGAGAGGTAATTACAGCTTGAACCCTTCGGGGCATACTTTCCACAAGTCTTTGTATTACAGCTAGTGGTATTGTCTTCCACTCGGCTTGGATTAGACATACAAGCTCCTTCACCGATTTTGGACGGGTAGTGCACCCCTTAATTCGGCGATCCAACTTGTCCCAATGATTCTCGATAGGGTTCAGGTCTGGGTTCTGGGAAGGCCAGTCCATTCGATGAACTCCATTAGCACCATACCAAGGCTTGGTTAACCACGAAACATGACAACTGTCATTGTTGTCCTGAAAGTAACAGGGTCCAAGCCATAAAACTGCCACAACGTAGGAAGCCCATTGTCATCCAAAATAGTACAGTAGGCATCGGCGTTGAGCTTACCATGAATGGGGATAAGGGTCCCAGTCCATACCAAGAGAAACACCCCCAGACCATAATTCCACCTCCGCCGAACTTGACAGTTGGCAGGACACGTTCTTCAGGCAGACGCCGGACCCAGATCCTGCCATCAGAACGGTTATGGATGAACCTTGATTCGTCTCTCCAAAGAACCCATTTCCACTAATCTAAGGTCCAATTTCGATGTTCTTTGCACCCCATTAACCTAGCACCGCGGTTGGACTTTGTGATCAAAGGCTTATTAGCAGCAGGACGACCATGAAAACCAAGCAGATGTTCTTCCTTACGAATGGTATTCATTGAAACAATACTCCCAGATTCCTGTTGAAACTCCTCGTGAATGAGGGCCATCGGTTGGGTGCTGTTCTTCTGAATTTCTCTGGACAGCCCTCATCGGTCTATATGTCCTAGTTTCATTAGTCTGCCGACCCGGAGCACATTCCGACAATCACTGCTCACCTTCCACTTCTTAATCACATAGGCCACTGTCGATTTTGAGTACTTCAAATCACTAGATATGTCCCTTAATGATCGGCCACATTTGTGATACCCGATAATTATACTTACGACTAATGCCGATGCTGTTTCCTACACGATGTATACCGGCAAAGGTCGTGACTTACCTTAGGGCCGCAGATATCGTCATTTGCATAGGTGTCCATATATATATATATATATATATATATATATATATATATATATATATATATATATTGTAACGCTCTCTCGTTACATTAAATTTCCAGATACAGACTTATCTAAATCCGTGAAAAAAACCGGCATAACGTAGAAAAATAGTCAACGTGCCTTTTGTGAGCGCTTGAACTGAGCTCTTCTTTACCTAGTGAAAGGACGTTGTTTCGCGCAGAATGGGATGCTGAATGGAGGATTGTTGACACCGAGGACCATCTCAATCATTCTGTCGGAGAAATTCATTAGGATGCTGGCGAAGTGTTCGCAGTGTTAGTTTCAATGGCATCCCGAAGAAAGAGTTTCACACGACAGAAATCATCTATATTGTAAGGGAAACAGCAATACTTCCTATTTTATTCTCCATATGTTTGTCCGAAGATATCGATTAATGACCTGCCAGATTGCTCCAGATTACTGCAAACTTCCCTTGGAACCGGGCTACTTGCACCTGTCAAGCCAGAGTCTACAAGCGGTTTCCTCACCACGTCATCAACCAGCTGTCCGATCAGCTGAGATGGACAATTAGCGGTCAGACGACGATATAAAAGACCGGAGTTCGAGGCCCAGAGGATTTTTGACCGATAGAGCCTCCTGTGAACTCATCGGTCCAGAACGTCGTCGAGGGAGCGACTGAGAGAGTCCTCCCCCCTTTTCTCTTAGGAAGCTGATTCTTGCAACGATCATCATTTTCATTTGTAGATATTCATCGTTTCATTTGTATTTGTCATAACTCCAACATTGAGTTTTTAAATAAATATCATTAGTCTGTACGTAGGCCTCCACTATCCTTTTTTGGGCTCACTTAGAGCCCCAGTACGCTACAATATATATATATATATATATATATATATATATATATATATATATATATATATATATATATATATATATATATATATATATATATATATATATATATATATATATATACACTCATGTCCATAAATTAAGGATAATGAAGTTCAGGCAATGAAAGAGACAAAAGCAAAACAAATTTGACTTATTTGTAAAGTCTATTTATTAAACAAAAGGTAAAGAGGAAAAAAGATGCTATATGTTTGACATAATTAATAAAAATTGCGATTTTTACTCCCTGGAGCAAATTTCAAAAAAGAACCTATTTATAGAAAACAGTATAACATGGTTAGTATGATGGTTAATACGGAGTGTGTCTCCCGGACGATGCAATACAAGCGTTACAACGCCTACATATGCTGAGTATCAGATTATCAATCTGATCTTGGGGAAAATTACACCACTCATCAAGCAATGCCCTCCGAAGTTCCGATAGACAGTTGGGAGGGGGTTGATGGGCTGCAATTGGTCGGCCAAGCATGTCCAACACATGCTCTATTGGATTCAAGTCCGGTGAGTATGCTGGCCAATCCATACGGGTGATATCCTCCAATTGAAGGTATTCGTCTACAATGTTTGCACGGTGAGGTCGGTCGTTGTCATCCATATACAGAAATTCAGGACCCATGGCGCCCCGAAATAAACGTACATGTTGTTCCAGAATGACATCCCGATAGATGTGGCTTGTCATCGTTACACTCTGAACATGCAGGTCAGTTCTGGAACCAAGAATAATTCCTCCCCAAACGAGCCATCCTGCACCACCGTAACGGTGTCGTTCAATGGTGTTCTCTTGGTGGTAACGAGTACCTGGCGCTCTCCATATGAAAGTCCGGCGAGAATCAGAATATAAACTGAACCTGGACTCGTCGGAAAACATCACACAAGACCACTGTTGCGGTGTCCACAATGCATGCTCTCTAGCCCAGCATAATCGCAGGCGACAGTGAGTTGCGGTAAGGGGAACACATCTGACAGGCCTACGAGCATATAGACCAATGTTCCCTAAGCGTCTGTACACAGTGTGCCTTGAAACTGTCGTACCGGTAGCTGAAGAGAGCTGACGAGACAGGTCTGATGCTGTGCTCCGTCTGTTTCTTTTGGCAGTAACTGCCAAATATCGGTCATCATTCGGCGTAGTAATTCGGGGGCGACCTGTGCTGTAACATTTACTCACATTACCATCATGTTTGAATCGTTGCCAAAGCCTGGAGATGACACTCTGGACGATTCCAAGTTCCTCGGATACTTCCAGCTGGGTACGTCCACATTCTAGTCGTCCGATAATTCTACTACGTAAAAAATCATCCAATTGCTTCCTTTGTGCCATAACTATGCGGTTATTGCACTGAAAGGCTTTTAAAGCGCTTGTGAACAATTTTACTTCTTTGCTACCATTCCTTATATACCCCTTTCATAAACTCTCGTCATTGTGACGTACTATCCGTGCCATCTGGTGGTTTCCTGCAATTTGCATATTCTTCTTCAAGATGTGTGTGATAATTCCACAGGTGAAATTTTTATTTTAGAGCTCAATTTCTGTGGGATTCTGAATTATCCTTAATTTATGGACATGAGTGTATATACATACATGCATATGTATAATAAATTTATTAATATATACACACACACACACACACATATATATATATATATATATATATATATATATATATATATATATATATATATATATATATATATACATACATTAATAAATTTTCTGTCAGATATAACAGAATTAATTTCCTAAATACCTGAAGCTTCACTCGTCAAAGTTTATGAATAAATCATTTTTAGGAGCATAATATTTGGGATCTTCAGTACATTAAAAAACTTATCACATAGAAACATAAAACCATCTCACACCTTATTAAATATGTATTTACGTTAAAGTGTTTGGCTATGTTGAATTCTCTAGGTTTTTATTTAGCTATGCTGAATGATGCTCGAATGGTAGGGTGCTGCGATACCAGATTTTGTTGCCCTTAATCCCGCTTCTGGCCTGGATGTTCGGAATCGACTTTAAGCAGTGGATAGCGATTTCGAGTAGCCAACCATTATACCATAGCGTCCTAAAACAAACGGAAATCCGGGAATTATTAGGGAAAACATTGTATATCTGGGAGGTTTGAATTTGAATGATTTATTTAAACACTTCCTATACAGTGAAAAATTCTGCAGGTTAAGCTTGACGCAACTTTTAATAAGAACTCGAAAAATAGAGTTAATTTTTAAATTTTGGCGAAACTCTTTCATGTAATTGTCACATTTTTAGCTTGCCATTAGCAAATGTAAAAACCGTAAAAGCAAAAAGGAAATATGTACCTTTTTAGAGGACTATAAACTCGAGGATGGCTTCACTGAAAAAATTCTAAATTTATTTCTATCCTAATGATGAAATTTCTTCATAAAATAAAAAAGAGCTTTGGACAAATCAAGGAAGCATTGCATGACATTTGATTAGAAATAACCGTAGATTAAACGCTATGCATTTGAACTCCTTGAGATGTTGAGATTGATTTTATGATTACCTCCAATTCACTATAATTAAATGAGTAGTTAATCTCAGTAACATTAGGCCTTGGTTTTATTTTTTTATAAGATGGAAATGGTTTTTATAAAGTGCTTTGCACTTTTGTTGATATTGGTTATCTCTAAATTTTGTTTAAAAGAGATTATACTTATGTGCAATCTCTAAACAATCATTTGTTGCCACACCCTTCGACTTCCTCTCGACTCAGCAGTAAACTGATAATGGTACAGAAAAATATTAATTTGGGGACATTAACGGTTGAAAAAAGTTTAAGGGCCGGTTTCACCAAAGTCGTTTAATGGCTAACCGCGATTAAGGCATGGCGCCAACCAATGATGATACGGAATTCTCCGTTTAACAGAGTTTAATCGCGGTTAGCCGATAAACGAGTTTGGTAATACCAGCTCTAAATTTGATGTTTAATTCTTTAATGGCTGAATGAGTGAGTGCTTCTTGATAGTTCGTCATATTTTTTCTGCCTCAATGATTTGTTAGATCGTTGAGAGTTGATACTCCACCCGAAACATAGCTACAGGGTTCTCATATTTAGAAATATGGGCCCTTACTCTGGGAGTTGCGGTTCGTACCGAACGTTCGTTGTGACGTCACCTTGACGTCAGCTTGCGAAAATTTTGAGAGCAAACGATACTTCGGTACTCTGGGGGTTACATGCGGAAATTTACCGCAACCTAAACTATAGGTAACTTTCCGCATGTAACACCAAGAGTATCGAAATATCGTTTGCTGTCAAAATTTCCGCAATCTGACGTCAAGGTGACGTCACAACGAACGTTCGGTACGAACCGCAACTCCCAGAGTAAGGCCCATGGTGTTTTCAATGCTTAACTATCAGACGGACACCTAAGGTAAATAATTCTTTTTATAAAGTTTGTCAATTCTTATACAGTTTTAAAATTCAATACAACGAAGTTAATTGAATAGGGCTTCAACCTTAAGAATATTGAATTATTTTAATTGGGTTATAACGTTCTCACATTTATAAACATGTATGAAAAAAATTATACCTGTATTTTTCACTATTTTCAAAGTTACTCATGTATGTAATATAATTTATAGCATTTCTTAGTAAATTGAAACTGTAAATGCTTTTTTTTCCATTTTTTGTTTTTCTTCAAATTTTATGCTATAGAAACTGTGTCCAAGTCTTATTTTGTGTTGAACATGCAAGTATTAAATTATATATATGAATTTCCTGTAGTGTATAGGATAAAACTGTGAAGGGAATAAGTAAAAAGTTTACTCATTATTTTGTTATACACACATATATTTAAAAAACTATCTTAATGCATTGTGTTTAACTGTGTCTATCTTATATCTAATTTTAGAGGTATCTAAAAATTCCCACCCAGACTTACGCAGAAAGCATTTATGTACACATAAGCATTTATGTAACAGAGTAGACTTGTGTTGCAAAAATTATAAAAGCATTTTACAGGTTTAAAAAATTAAATGATTTCGTTAGACTTTATTTTCCTAAACTGCATTAAATTGGGTTCTAAATTTAACACAATTTCAATAGTTATTGGAACAATAGTTTTCTTTCAAACGGGTGTCATGTGCCATTAAAATTGAACGATATTAGGTCCATTTTGCTGTTTTTCAAAGAAGCTTACTTGAAGAAATCTATATTAAATTGTTTTATGTATGCATTCTAATTTAATTGCAACATTAAACTTTTGTATTCTACAGATAACTATATCAATACTTTACAGTCTGAATTTAAGTATTTATACAAGTATTAATGCTTTTAATACGATTTTTTTGTTTTATTTTTGTCTATAAACAGATTCAAGATATATTGTGTTTTATATTTGTGATAACAAACGTGATCTAAAGTAGTCTCGTTACATTTTAGCTATTTTTAATGACCATTAATCTATAAACCATTAGCCATTCAAAAATGGAAGAACATTGCAGATTTAACATATCACCTTTTCAAAATTTAAGAAATGTTTTATGTTAAGGTACCAAGCTAGAACTACGATCTAACAGACCGTTGTAAAAGCAATTAACGCTTTAATCCATTTTTTTACTAATCAAATGACAGTGGAAATAAAGCATTATATTTATCCTCATAAAATTTAGTTATAAATAACGAATTCCAAGTTTCTTAAAAATTTTCTTCATTTATTTTAAGTTTCATTTGGCGATTTACTTTTTACTTGGCTAATTACATGCGCTTTTGTAAAAAGTTATCTGTAGAAGCATTAATGATCATTCAATTTCCTTACTCAACTGATTGAATCCATTGTATCGTTATTTTGAAATTAGATATTTTTATTTATTAGTAATGATAACCATTGATAGTAACTTATTGCATACTGTAAGATTTTTATAATTGATTGGGCATCCGAAACCTTCCATATGGTAGTAATTTTTTAAATATAAATTTCATTGATTTTCTTGTGTATTTTACTCGTTGGGACAACACTAAAAGATTTTATACATTTAGAAATTTGAGGTTATTTGTTTCAATTCTATGAATTAACACTAAAATATTAGTATTTTTTAATTTTAAATAAATTTGGTAAGATATATCTTAGTTGCGGAATTCTATATTTATTACTATTTAAAATGTTAGTATCTTTTTCATTATTTTATATAAATTATAGTTAGAAATTTCCTACATTTATTTTATTGAATTTGTTATATATTTTATATTATATTTTATTGAAATTATAGTTAAAATTTGTGTTATTGAATTTGTTATATATTTTATATTATATTTTTTAATTGGTGAAATTATAGTTAGAAATTTCCTACAGTCCTTATTGTTATTGAATTTATATATTTTATATTATATTTTATTAATGGGTGAAATTATAGTTAGAAATTTCCTACAGTCCTTATTGTTATTGAATTTGTTATATATTTTATATTATATTTTATTAATTGGTGAAATTATAGTTAGAAATTTCCTACAGTCCTTATTGTTATTGAATTTGTTATATATTTTATATTATATTTTATTAATGGGTGAAATTATAGTTAGAAACTTCCTACAGTCCTGATTGTTATTGAATTTGTTATATATTTTATATTATATTATATTTTATTAATGGGTGAAATTATAGTTAGAAACTTCCTACAGTCCTGGTTGTTATTGAATTTGTTATATATTTTATATTATATTTTATTAATGGGTGAAATTATAGTTAGAAATTTCCTACAGTCCTGATTGTTATTGAATTTGTTATTATTGAGCTTATGTTAACTACATTTTTCATCCAAATATGCCCAATGGAGATTTATTAGTATATGTGTCTGCTCTAAATGCACATATCTAACAAATATCTTTTCGGTTGAATCACTTTTCTATATTGTCGAACTTCACGCGTCCCCGGCTGCACTTTCCAATGACCGCAAGCCTCGTTTCTATACGTGTTCGTCTACTGTTACTGGAGCAGGTATCGTGGGTTCGATTAAAGCCTATATTGCCGACAATGAAGCACTGCAGCGACAAAACTCTGGACTAAACATTTATTATTAAGAAGATTTGTTAAAACATATGTACACTCCAAATCATACTCAAAAACAGGGCTGAAATAAGACCGAGGGGAAAAAAACAAATCGTGCCGAGCGGAAAACACCTCTCTCGGTCTCAGCTCCTTTCACAAGAATGTCCGTTCTCCGTCGTTCCGACCGGGCATATCTCTACCCTCTCCCCGAATGCCGGGGTGGAATCCCCCTTTCTTGGTCAATCTTTTTCCTCCACGGGAAAAATGCCCTTTTCCGCAGCTGGTGCGGTGGGGGTGGCATCCCTCGCCCCCTCCTGTTGAACCTCCCTGGAACAGGGCTTGCCCACCCTCTCTTGGGGTATCCGTCTTCGGCAGCCGAAAAAAAAACAGGGGCCCATGTGTCACCAACTCGAGTTTTAAGTTTAGTATTACATATATTTCGGCAGGTAAGTATAAAACATTTTAAACCTGATCTGTCTTCAAAAAATTCTAGATTATTTTTACTCCCGCTTATCATTACAAGTCATTTTATACACTTTTAAGACATACTTCGAAATATTTAAAATATTTTGGCATTTTCGGTATATCCGAAAAAGTTTTATTAAGTGGAGAAATGCTCTTCATTGTTACTTACTAATCAAAATCTAATCAAAGACGTCTACAATTAAGAAATTTGCCACAGTTAAGAAAATGACTCAGAATTTTGGGTAATTTATATTAGTTTTTAAAACAAAATATGTGATGTCCCAGTAGTTGCTTCCTCTTCTCGAAAAGCAATACGTCTCGCGTGGCAAAACAGTAAACTGTACCGCTCCAAACTACCCTATTGCTTCCTATTATTTGAAATTTAGTTCCTTATTTTTAATCGGAGGTCTTTTCCAATCTACAGTTTACATTCGGGCTTATAATATATCCTCATGCCAGCTACGTGATTCGAACTCGCGAAAGACCATCATGGTGTGTAAAATTAACGTTGTGTGCCATATTATTAACCATTGATTTTTTTTTAATTTAAAACCTAGAAAACAAGGATTGTGTTCGATCTCCGGAACTGTAGAAAATTTATAGTTATTACACTGTGAAATAACTGTAGTACTTTTGAAATAAATTTTTCCTTTCTAAGAAACGTTTAGATTTTAATAAATATATCGTTGTGCGTGTGTTCTTTCTTGATTTCTGGAAATGGACAGGTTTAATTTCTGTCTTACAAATATGGTCTACATAGATTGCCAGCTTAAGTCCTAATAAGAATAATGACAAATATTATTGAGAAAACATTCACCATATTAAGAAAGAAGACCCTTCTTTAATAACCCCCTTTTGTTCAGTATTCTAGTCATCAATACAGTTCAGCGCCCTCTACAACAGTTGTCTTTGAATGGGAAAAGGTATGAATGAAATATGAGAAAAACCAGTGCAACATTCAAAGCTAGAATGTAACAATTAGTAAAGATGAAGCCACTGGGTACCAGGTTTAATTTCTGTCCTACAAATATGGTCTTCATAGATTGCCAGCTTAAGTCACAATAATAATAATGACAAATATTATTGAGAACCGTTAAATCATTCACCATATTCAGAAAGAGGACCCTTCCTTAATAACTCCCTTTTGGTTAGTATTCTAGTCATCAATACAGTTCAGCGCCCTCTACAACAGTTGTCTTTGAATGAAATATGAGAAAAACCAGTGCAACATTCAAAGCTAGAATGTAACAATTAGTAAAGATGAAGCTACTCGGTAACAGGTGTGTTCCTAACCCGCCCTCCCTTCTAGGTGTAGTTACTTTTATATTTCTATGTCATAAGCCCTCTAGCGGACTCCAAAAATCCCAAAACAACGCCACCTATCGGTTGCATAGCAAACTACAGTCTCTGGGGAAGATTATACATACTAGATAGGTACCTGGTAAGAGTTCCCAACCCGCCCTCCCTTCTAGGTGTAGTCACTTTTATACATTTTCTATGTCAAAAGCCCTCTAGCGGCCACCAAGAAATTACATCACAGCGCCCCCTAGCGGTGTTAGGAAAATCTATTTGTTTGAAGTGTCTTGTAACATGACTTCTAGATGGTAAAGTAAGCCTCCCGTCTGATGTAGTTTCTTTTATAGTTGTTAAAAGCCACCTAGTAGCAGAAAACAAATCAGATTACAACGCCCTCTATTGGGCGTATGTTAAACAATTTGTAGGAATGATTACTCTTACAGAGTGGGGTAACTTAGAAGTGTGGATTTCTCCCATTATAGCAGAGCATACTTTATCAAAAAAAATTCTAAAGAAAACCCAATTACGTGGTAAACTGTCGACAGTGAAACTCGGTATAGAATGCGCTCTCGGTTGGTTTTTATATTAATTAAACAGATCCAGAGGGTTGTTAGTTTGAGCCAAAGATCCTCAATGTCCATTAATGGCACATAAAATAGGTTGTGGTTCCGATGTCCTCTGGAGTTGGGAGTCATTACGTGTTTTCTGGGTGGTGCTAAATGACTACATTTTTCCAGTCGTGTTTGAAATTAAGATATGTCTGTATTGCCAGTGCAGTGAAAAAAGTGATGGACACCAGAAAAGTATAAAACTATTTGCAATTTAGAGCCTTTTTTAACATTGTCCTCTACAAAGCTGCAGATTTTGTTGACCATTTTATTATGGGAGTGGGCAACATTATTTCCTATGAGGAGGCAGCAAATACATCAAATCCTTACTAGGGAATTTAACCCTAGCCCAATATGGTAACCACTACACAATCTTGGCTGTAGAAAGTATAAAATAAGTATTGTAGCAAGGGGAGATTTTGTTGACCATTTTATGAAGGGAGTGAACAACATTACTTATGCGGAGGCTGCAAAATTACATCAAATGCTTACTAGGGAATGGAACCCTAGCACAATACGGTAACCACTACACAATCTTGGCAGTAGAAAGTATAAAATAAGTATTCTAGCAAGGGGAGATTTTGTTGACCATTTTATAAAGGGAGTGGACAACATTTCCTATGCGGAAGCTGCAAAAATACATCAAATCCTTACCAGGGAACTTAACCCTAGCACAATATGGTAACACTACACAATCTTGGCAGTAGAAAGTACAAAATAAGTATTGTAGCAAGGGGAGCATTCTTACACTTATTTTTTTATATCTTAACACATTGTTGACCGGCAATTTTACTGAAAAATTCTCATGCCAACGGCTATTAGCACAGTTTGATTCACAATCACTCGGACAATCAGATAAAGAATCCATGTATAATTCATTCAAAGATTCTTCATTACGTTCCATCATCGTTTTTTAAAATTTTTTTAATTACATATTTTTTACAACAAAAGATTTGGTGGGTCTTATAAGCGAGAGAAGCAGTTTGTGTTATATTGACCAACACTTGCACTGTATGGTCGCCTACAGAGAAAACAACATGCGGAAAAAAACGCATCACGAGTTTACTCGTAGCCGGTCAGCAACGTTCGGCCATAAAAACACGAGTTAACTCGTGACCGGTCAACAATGTGTTAAAAATAGATTTGATTCATACTCTGCTATACTGGACAACTGAGAATCTTTAAACGACATAGTAAATAAATATTAGCTCAAGGTGGTACTTTATTGCAGTCGACAGGATGTTTACGTCGTCTTCGTAAGTTATGAAGTCAATAGACAGGGAAGTTCAGTACTCTATTCTAAAAATGGCCCACCTTTACTCAATCGGTCGAGATATTTGTATTAATACGCATTTAAAAACAATCAAATGTTAGTGAAAAAATGAGTATTAAAATATTTAACACTTACCTTATAAAATTATAGAACAGTTCTGAAAGTGATCCAACCGAAAAGAAATTTGTTAGATATGTGCATTTGGAAAAGACATATACTAATAAATCTCCATTAGGTACAATTGATAGTTACATGTTTTCAAAACCATCGAAATAAATACAATATTTCAATTATAAAATATTTTTTTAGTGTTAGTTCTTAAAAACATAAAACTGGCACAAATAACATTGAATTTTTAAATGTGTAAAAACTTTTACGATTATTACAAAGAGTGAAATTCTCTCGAAAGTTAATGAAATTTGAATTTTCTATTAAAAACAATTTTGACCACACATGTTAACCTTTTAACGGGTAGTGGTTTCACAACGATACCACCTATTAATACGTTTTTCTCTTTTTAAAAACATACGATTTTTCTTCCGATTTTCTGTGTTATTGACTCCTTGATGTAGTAATAAATAGAATTTTGCATAATTTATTTTTCCCTTTGAAATATATTAGTTAAAAATTGCTTTATATGAAAAATCTCGAATTTTATTTTTGTCCTTATGACTTCAATTAAAAATACCTACCCATCCCCCCCCCCCCCAAAAAAAAAAACAAAAAATTTTGTAGTTGCCTATTTGTTATATCATTTTGATGATAATTATACATTGTTCATCCCATATAATTAATTTAAAAAAACTTATTTTCATGCTGTAAAAGGAAAAGGTTTCACAATTATCACCCCCTCCCAAAAAAAATCCCTCTTTCCAAAGGAATGTAAAATTTGATTTCATATGGTTCCTATTTATAAACTTCACAGACAACGTTTATAATCAAATTCCGTTAAATCTGAAAGAATTTTTAATCGTGACCTTTAAAGGGTTAAGGATATGAAAGCTTTCAGATGGCCAGTCAGTTCTAAAAATACTACAATAAGCAAATAAGTCAATATCTACGGATATCATTACTAATAAATAAAATATATTATTTCAAAATAATGATACTAAGAATTTAATCAGTTGATTAAGGAACTCCACCGATCCTTAATATTTGTACAGATACCTTTTTACGAACTCGAAAGAAATGTAATTAAAGTAAAAAGAAATTTCCGAACAAAATGTATATGAAGAAAATTTTTTGAAAATATTCAATAAATTACCAAATTCTATAAGGATAAATATGATACTGAACACTGTCGGGATGTCATATGTGCCCTTAACCCCTTCGGGTAAAATGACGAGTCTAGCTCGTCATTAGTTTTCCATACCATACCGCACAATGACGAGCTACACTCGTCATGCGATTAAAGTTACTGTTAAATATGATAATTTAGTTTAAAATTTCTAGTGTACTGAATTTGGCAACACTTATCACTTGTGAAAATCACAAGTCACTATTGCATATTGTTTACTTAGAATTTCTTGGTACAAGTCATTGCCAAATTAATGAGTCAGAATAAAAAAAAACCTACTAAGAAATGCCGTGTGTGTTACAAGAATCAAATTAAAAGTGAGACTACTTGGCGGTGTAAACAATTAAGAATTCCTTTGCACTTTGTTTTGAAAAGTATCACTAGCTTGAAGACTATTATCTGTATACCTTATTAATGTTTTGCTTTGATATTTTCTTAATTTTACTGTTTCTGATATTATTTAACACTATGTAAAAAGTGGATTTTAATTAAGAATATGTAAGAATTGTAAAATGAAACAAGTTTTTTAAATAAAAATTAAATGGTTATTTCATGTACAGTTTTTCATTATTAAATCATACCGGAAGGGGTTAAGCTGCAGGTTAATGAAAAATTAAGCAAATCGTTATCTTTTCTTACTAAAATATTTTGCAATATTCATTTTTGTATCCATACTAAAAATAAAATCTGGAGCACTCTAAATTTTGAATGGGTACTGTTTTGTTTTATAGATTAATGATCATTGAAAACAAAATGGCTAAATACACAATTTATTCAGATTACGTTTGTTAACAAAAATATAAACCTAGCGAGTGTTGTTAAAAGCATTTATACCCATATAAATACGTGATAAATCCAAACTGAAAACCTATTAATATCTATTGATCTACAGAATACAAACATTTAACCTTGTAATAAAGCTAAAAAGCATCGTATAAATACGAAATGCCTATCAATAGGATCTAGAATCATTATTTATACACTGCTGGAAATATAAAAGCTTCCAACACATACAGAACGTTTGAAAACTAAATTTTTACTAAGGGAAAAGTGAATTACATGAAGAATATCCAGTGTTTCTAATCTCTTGATGGGTTTGAAGGAAATCAATTCCGCATAAAGTAAAAATGTTAAAAAATCCACACTTCAATTTTAAGAAAATAAATTATATTACTTGCATTTAAAAGAAATGTTACACGCAATAAATGAATGTTCCCGATGCCACATTGAAAACATTCCATACTTACATAACGGCTATTGTGTATTTCGTAAATTGAGCTCATTAGTCTTTTCAAATTACCTTGACATACTATAAATCAAGAAATATATATTAAAGGAAATAAATATAAAATGCAATAAATGAATGTTCCCGATGCCACACTGAAAACATTCTATACTTACATATAATGGCTATTGTGTATTCTGTAAATTCAGCTCATTAAAATAAAGCCTTTTCAAATTAGCGTGACAGACTAAAGCAAAAAGTAATTATAAAAGGAAATAAATATAAAATGCAATAAATGAATGTTCCCGATGCCTCATTGATAACATTCCATACTTACATATAATGGCTATTTTGTATTCCGTAATTGTCAGTTCATTAAAATAAAGCCTTTTCAAATTAGCGTGACATACTTAAGGAAGAATAAATATAAAAGGAAATTATAAAATGCAATAAATGAATGTTCCCGATGCCACATTGACAACATTCCATACTTACATAATGGCTATTGGGTATTCCGTAAATTCAGCTCATTAAAATAAAGTCTTTTCAAATTAGCGTGACAGACTAAAGCAAGAAATAAATATAAAAAGGAAATAAATGTAAAATGCAATAAATGAATGTTCCCGATGCCACACTGACAACATTCCATACTTACATAATGGCTATTGTGTATTCCGTAAATTCAACTCATTAAAATTAAGCCTTTTCAAATTAGCGTGTAAAGCAAGAAATAACATTACGAATATTTCACTTATAGATATTGGTGCACAAAATTGTTCATTTAAACTAGTTTAAAAAAAAAACAATGGACATGCTGTCCTGCATGAAATTTTATGCACCCAACACCCGTTCAATTTTAAGAAGGTGTAATAATCTTTTAAAAGAAAACAAGTTTATTCGAAATATTACAGTAAATTTTGTAATAGTTTTGCATTTTAGGGCCAAACTTAAAGAAGGTCAAGAAGATAAAGTCTATTGAAACAGGTGTTTTTTTTAATCTGTAAAATGTTTTTGTAATCTCAAGCATTAATATTTTCGCTCTAAAATCCTTTTAGAGATCAATTAAAGCTCACCAAGTCTGTAAATGGATTTTTAGAAATCTCTAGATTTATATTTTATAAAAACATATTGATACAGTGAAATAAAGCATTGAAATTTTTTTTCTTTATGACAATGTATAATATTGTGAAGCCACTTTTTATTTGTTTACAGTGTTATCCTAGGTATTATGAAAAAGCTCTATACAAAACTCATCGAACGATGGCCGATTGGTTAGGGTGCTGGCCTTCGGTACTGGAGTTCGTGGGTTCAAATCCCACAGTGGCATGGATGTTCGTAGCCGTTCGGAATTGGCTTTAAGCTGTAGGTTCCGGTCTCATTAGCCCTCATGTTGCAAAAAGTAGACCGTAGCACTCCAATCCAAACCTATACAAAACTCAAAGCTTGTTTCTTCACGCAAAATAAATAGAATAACTTTATAATTATTAACACATGGGAATTGGGAGTAAAACAAACAAGGAATTTATAGTGCTTATCAGTTAAAAAAAAAAAGGCTCCTAAAAATAAAATTATATGCATTAATTTAAAAACATCGAAATACAGATTTCAAATTTGTTATCCATGTTTATAATACAAGCCAATTTAAAGAAGATATTTTTTAAAGTTAACATCTTATTTGCCTCAGTCATGCGAAACGGGGTAAAAAGTGTAGCAATTCGGCAACTTTTTAAAAGAATTAGTGTGTATTTACCTTAGATATCAGTTTGACCATCAGAAACCTCGTGTATCAAAGAGAACCCCGTAGCTGTGAATGACACTCGAACTGGTGAGTGCAGAAAAAACATGATGCCATACACTGTCAACAAACCGCACTACCATTTAGGACCGAAATCACCAAAGTCGTTTAATAGCTAATCGCGATTAACCCATGGAGCCAACCAATCGTGGGACGCAATTCTCCGTTTAAACAGAGATTAATCGCGGTTAGCTGTTAAACGACTTTGGTGAGCCCTTAACCATTAGATAATAAAACGTCAAATTATAAATCTTCTTCCAACTGTTAAATTCCATTTAAAACTGTTAATGCCACACTTTCTGTATCATTTTCAGTTAATTTCTGGAAGGTTGAGAACAGTTTCAAATGTTTAGAGGCATGGCAACAAATTAGTTATTTTGAAAACTTACACAAATATATTTCCCTTTTCAACAAAATTTAGAGATAACCAAAATTAACAAAAGGGCAAAGCACTTTATAAAAAACATTTTGACGCTATAAAAAATAGACCAAAGTTCTGGACATACCGTTATAACTAATCAGAGATTAACTGGGCATTTAATTATAGCGAATTAGAGGTGATCTCAAGTCAATGTTGTCTACGGAGATTAACTTTCTAGTTCAGTTGTGAAGCTCTTAATCTTTGATTAGCTCTAATCTCTAATAAAGCAATGCAGTCTTAATTTGCCATGTGCACTTTGAGGTGGAATTCTTAGGTTTAAATTAATAAATTTAAAATTTTTTAACAAGTGGAATTTTCCTTTTGATTCTCGCTTTCAAAGTCCTCTAAAAAGGTTCAAGCTTACTTTTCGTTTTACAATTCTTACTTAGTTTAATTTTGGTTATTGGAAAACTTTAGTGTTATAATTGTGTTTTTACAGCCTCTGGTACCAAATAAGTGGTATTAATGAGAAATTTAATTTAACTGCGATTGATAACAGATACTTTGTTAATTGTATAAATAACTGATTTTGATAAAGTTTTTTTTTTATAAATAAGAACATTAAGTTAAGGATACGAGGAAAAAAAGATATTATGTTATGCATAGAATATTAACGTGATAGTTTTGAGTCAAATCGTATTTGAGTAATGAATAATAATATTTTAATCCAGAAAAATGTTGAAAACAATAAATAAAAAGTGTATTTTTGCTTAAAAGATACTATACGAAAATTAAGTTGAAATGTTACGATTAAATAAAATTTAAAAAAAAATGTAGACTTCCAAAGCCAATAGTCTAAGTAGGATCTTCATATTCCTCGGATTTCATCACACACTTCTCAAATAAACAACAGCCTAGAAAGAAAAACTTAGTAATTCCCTTATCATACAGGATCTTCCATTTCAAACTTTGCTAATTTAAATACACGTAAAACCATAGCCAAAGCCCAAAAGTAAAATTTCAAATTTTATTACTGAAAGACTTCAAGAAAATAAGTTCATTCGAAATTTTAAAAAGATTTCATCAACTAGAATTAAAGAGTTAGAGAACTAATACATACACAAATTTAGTAATTGCATTGAGGAAGTTTCTAGCCTGTTTGAAACGACAGCTTAATGTGCACGCTTCTAGCACGCTGAAACTGATAAAATCTTATCAACGTTTGTCGTTGGTACAACTATACTGTGTATTTTAAAATATACCACAAACAGCTTGAATTATGACAAAATCATCGACGCTAAAAGTAGGAAAATATTATATAGCTTTGTTCTTTATATAATACATAGGGATAAAGTTGGTCAGTTTATATCCTGTAACTTGAGTGTATTCTGAATATATGCCACACGGATAAAAACGTTTATACAGTGAACTCCGCTTAATGTGATCCCGGTTAATGTTATCAATCGCTTATTGTTATCGAAATCAATTGGTCCCGATTTTCTCTATTCATTTGTATATTACAATTATCGCTTTATGTGATCGTTACATCGGTTAATGTTATCAGTTTTCGAAAAGTAAGAATCCGCATTGTTTTAAAGGTGTGAAAAAACTACTTGTCGACTACTATGCCAACAAGAATTCCTGGATGACAACAGTCATTTTCAATGACTGGATACGTAAGTGAGACGATTAGCTAAAGCAAGATATTCTTCTACTAGTGGACAATTGCACTTCACACGTTTTAAATGTCATTTTGAAGCATGTTAATGTTATTTTTTTAACTGCAAGCACTACGTCCGTTTTGCAGACTTGTGATCAAGGAATGATTCAGGCTTTGAAAGCCAATTATCGCCACTAAATGAGGGCACGGTCACTGGATGAAATAGAGGACACATAAAATCTTAGGGCTATTGATTTGGCCAAGAGAACTAAAGTTCTTGATACGGTGCACCTTTTAATAGCTTCTTGTATTCGAGTGTCTGCTCAAACGATCAGAAACTGCTTCGCCTACGCAAGATTTTGTGACAAAAATGACTAGAAATCTTAAGAAATGATAGAAAATATTTCGGATATGACCCCTGAAGAGTTCGAGTCATGGGTGAAAGTAGATCAAAACATTCCAGTAGCTTTCAGATTAACAGAATCTGAAGTCTGTGAGATTGTCATAGGAAAACAGACAAATGATGAAACTGATGAATCAGATGAAGAATCTCTTCAGATTGAGTCACCTCCAAGTGCTGAAATGAGAAATGCATTGAAAGTGTTGAAACGTGGAGCACAGCACAACCCCGATGACTTTAAAAAACATTACGATTGCGAACAATTTATCAATGAGCTTCTTAGAAAAAATTGTAGACAGTCAACAATTGATCAATTTTTTTAATTATGTATACATTTCTTATGTTTTAAAAGGTAATATATAGTGCATAAATATAAAGTGAGTTTTTCATTTTATTTTGAAATTTAGCCCGTGTTAATTAAAAGGAGGGGGTAAATTGATCTAATTTTGCATATCGTTTATTGTTATTTTATCCACTTTACTTGATAGTAGGGTCACAAGTCAGTTTTCCGCCAAGTTCCGGCCTTGTCCAATTGTGACCTCCAATGAGTCTACTAATAAAGAAAAGACTCCTTATATACTTGTGATTAACAAAGTAGCTCACTTGACAGATGAGCTGCATAAACTAAGTCAAAATTCTTTTTCTATGAAGACAGATTTATTCTATTAATTTTAGCCAGAATTGAATTACAGAAACTTAATTGATTTATGAATTTAAATGTTTTTATAGTGTCTAGACTTGGAATATTCAGTCACGTCTCTTGTATTTTGTTAGCACTTTAGCGTTTTTTTTTTCAGTATATTTATGATTGCTGAAGGCTGAGTTCATAGCATGTACAGCATTTCCTTTCATAGACTACTCGTGACATATTTGCCTTTTAATCTTCTTTTCTATTTGTCCCGAAGTAATCACCAGTATGAGCTGATTCAACAAAAAATTATAATTTACTGAACAATACTCAGAAAGTCTGCATTTATAAAATTATATTCGTTTCTTTTGTACAAAGTAAATGTGCTGATGAAGATGTTTTCATTCAACACAAAAATTCGAGCTTCTACAGGGATACTATTTCCCCTAAAATTTCCTCTGTTGTCGTAGTACAGTCCTCAAATTTCTGCGCAACGATGAAGACAGCCGGATTGTATAGAAGTTGCATTGTGCTCCCACCCGTTTGACTCCCGATTAATGCTTAGATGTATTTATTGTGCCCTTTCATAGGGAGTTATGTTAACCAATTATATGGTACTCCCATAATAAAAGGGTAAACAAAATCTACAGTATTGTAGAGGCCGATGTTAATTAAGGCAAAAAAGTAAATAAAAATATTTAAGCCATTTCTTGATAGTTGCACAATTTCACTTATATGGTACTCACATAATAAAAGTGTCAACAAAATTTACGGCATTGTACAGACCGATGTTAGTTAAGGCAAAAAGTAAATAAAAATATTTAAGCTATTTCTTGATAGTCACATAATTTCATTTATATGGGACTCCCATAATAAAAAGGTTAACAAAATCTGCAGCATTATAAAGGACGATGTTAATTAAGACAAAAATAGTAAATAAAAATATTTAAACCATTTCTTGATAGTCCCACAATTTTACTTATATGGTACTCCCATAATGAAAGGGTCAATAAAATCTACGGCATTGTAGAGGCCAATCTTAATTAAGGCAAAAAAGTAAATAAAAATATTCAAGCCATTTCTTGATAGCCACCCAATTTCTATGGATAAGCTTTCGTCTGTTTTCTCTTTCGTATTGACATAATCACGGAAGCTATCTTGAATTCTGCATTTCTGGTTAAAATTAATGAAGACATATCGTATTACGTGAAATTTGTTTTTAATGGGATACGTTAGTCGTGCAATCAAATATAACAGAAAAATATTTTTTATCTCTTAAATTCTGCATAATATGTGATTTCACTTTTGTTGTTATTAAATCAATGAATTAGTTTTGTATTTTTAGGAGAAACTACTATATACATAATTTTAAACTTTCATTAATTGGATTTTTCACTAAAGAAACTAAAATGATAGGTTTTAAGAAGATATTATTAGGAAATTGTTGATGCACAATAAATTTTCAAAGCATAGGATTTTTATTTTCTACTTTATTTTAATTATTAGTGTAATAAATAAGTCTAGACTGTGACGTAGGTTACAGCACCCTCTATAGGGTATACCAAGAAATAACGGAGTTTGAGCTTGCTGTCGACCAGTATGGTCGTGTACTGTTGAATTCCAGTCCCATTAAGTAAATTTTGTTAAATTATTTCCACTCTACACAATTAAATAAAAAACTCTGGGCATCTTTATTTATCACATTAGTATTTATTTATCTTTGCTTTCGAGGCTTGCTGTAAAGAAATTTTATGTTTAATCATAATACAATTAGTATTTATACATTGTAGTCAAATCACAGTAGACGGCTGCTTTTAAACTCTGATGGTTCATCCTATTTTTGGATTAACTACAAATGGCCCCCGATTAGGTTAGGGTCCCACTGCCTTTGCAGTATACCGTCAATTCAAAAATAGAGTATGCACTTGCTCATTCAGTTTAAAGCAATAATTACTCTTCAAAGTAAATTAGTTTTTTGAATTGAAATTATTTTAGGTAATAGTATAGAATTTTTTTAATACGGGTTATAAAATAAATAAATAAGGAAGTTTAATAAATATAAAGCACTTTTTATGATAATTTTTAGAATATTTTTAAACTAATTTAAGAAGGGTCATTGTTTGACTGGAATACAGCGTCATTCGAGTCCATGGCCTTAAGTCTTCCTTGCCCATAAGGTTCGAGTTCCTTTGGTGGTGCGAAAGGCACATACCTCCTTTAGACCTTTAGGTAAGTACTGGTGTCACAAGCCCGATGTGCCTTAGTGGAACTTTCTTCCTCCGTCTTTCTTGGTAGTCTCGAGCTTTTCTCTGTAGAGATAGCGCCTTACTGGGATGGACAAAATTAAAATAGGACCAAGGACATCTCGATGATCATCAGCAGTTTGGTAGCCTCTATGGATCGCTGTTGTGACGGTCTGGCTTTCAGTTTAATCCTCTGTATGGCCGTAAGCCTGGGTGAGATTAGAAGAACACGAGGGCTAATGAGACCGGGACCTACTGCTGATTCCGAACGGCTACGAACATCCATGCCACAGTGGGATTTCTTGTTTGGATGTCATTTGGAATGATTAAAGAGAACATTACTGACTATTAAAAAATAAACTAGTTGGAGCGTTATGTGGGTCACTTTGGAAAATAATTATGGATTCTGTTAGGGTACCTAACATCAACAAAGTTTGGGAACTTGTGCTGAGATTATCCCCCACCCCTCCGGCTGTTAATAAATATTGAAATAAAATATTGCTATTATGTTCGAAATTAAATTTGCAAGCAAAGAGGAAAAGTAAATGTCCATCTACCTGCAACTATCCGAACACGCAGCAACCTATCTCTTCAGATGTATTATGCTCTTTATTTTTGTATATATCTTTCGTCAAAAATAAGTAGAAACTACTATTTTGTAAAAAAAAAATATTTATTGGGGTGTAACATGGATATCTTCAAAAACAAATTTTGTATTCAGCAAGTTTGCAGAGAATCGACAAAGTTTGGGAACCATTGCTTTAGATTATTTCCCCTTACTGTGACCATATAATTAACCCAATATTGCTATTATGTTAGAAAATAAATATCCTTGTAGTAAAAAGGAAAGGTAAATGTTTATGCACTATCATAACACACTCGAATAAATATCATCCTACCTTAAAATTCAATTGACACAATACATACAGGCCAAAATATGAAGTGCCACAAACGCTTATTCATGGAGCCACATGCGATTCTGCATGTCTGACAGTCTGCCGACGCATGACCTTCGCCATCCTAAATCGAGTTTGCTAAATGAATGGAATAACTCGTTATAGTCATATGTCAGTTTTTAAAGAGTTAATTTGGGGGTTGTTTTTCTCAAATAATTCTTCATGTGTTATTTGACGGCCCATCGCATTCGAAAGAAAATGTGGTAAATTAACCTTGATTCGGACATCAATAGAAAACACCTATACAGACATTTTTGAATATCTAACTTAGCATAATACAGGTCAGAAGTATGTTTTATGTTAGTAGATTAGGTGAATGAATTTTATACCATCATGCGAAGTGAAATGTATAAGCTGAGAAGCCTTATAATGAAGATATTGATTAAATTTAAATTACGTCATTGTGTCTTATTTACCTGTCTGTCTGTCATTCCGTACAAAATAAAGGGTTAGTTTTTATTTTGCAGAAAACAAATTTGTTGGGGTGTTACATGGGTCACTCTAACAAAATCTGGATTTAGCAAAAGTACCGCGATCAACAAAACTTGGAAAACGCTGATTTAGATAACCCAGCTTCAAGCAATGAACAAATAGTTGGCAAAGAAAAAAATGACGAGTTGTCTAAATGAATGGAATCTAATAACTCTTATGTTCACATATCAGAATTTACAACATAAATCAATATAGCTGTTAGGCTTAAAAATAAATTTCCTAACAGTGAAGAGGAAAGATGAATGCTTATGCACTAGCATAATAAATTTAATCTATGTACTTTATTTTTGCATACATTTCCCCCTTTTTTAAAAAACTTTTCTTTGTTAAATTATTTAAAAAAATGACAGAAAATAAATATAAAACAGCGATTTCAACTCGGGGTCTGAAATTACATAAGCAGGGCACGAAAAGGGTTGAGGAGAGAGGACGTAGAAATTTTTATGAAAATTTACTGAAAAATGAAAGAGATATTGCTCCGGGGGCAGTTAGCAGGATTCATATTACTCCCCTGATCCCCATGCAGGTGGGGAAGAGTATTTGAGGGGCAGTGGGGAAGGGAGACGGACAATGATGAATAAATTTCAAAGTAATTCCGAGGATGGGGTGAAAATGCATAAGTTGGTAGAACACTAATGTCATCTGTACACGAGGATGTTCTCCTAACCCCTTTTCCCCTGGTGAGCAGCTTATGCAGTTTGTTTAATTAAGGCCTCTTTCTCACCGCAGTCGTCTGACGTAGTAACCGGGCTATTAACCCCCAGTTAAAAGATTATCGATCAACGGTTAGCATAAGCCAGGGGTCCGCTAACTTTAAAATGGGAAGAGACAAGTTGTTGATGAAACGAAATAACGGAGGTATCAAAGAGACATATGTGTGTATTAAAATTCTATTGACACAATACATACAGACCAAAATATAAAGTGCCACAAACGCTTATTCATTGAGCCACATGCGATTCTGCACGTCTGACGGTCTGCCGACGCCTGACCTGAATATATTGATGGACTGTAAATCATGGTGACATGAATCGCTTTTGTATTCCATTCAAATGAATAGTTGCCACTGTTAAAGTTCCAACTCTTGTATTTGTGAATAACAGGCCTTTGTTTAGTTATCGAAGCACTTCGCCCAAGATACAGGCCCTATCCTCTGCTGGACAAGGTTGATTCAGCCTTTCATTCTCTCCCTCAGCTGGTTGACAAACTCAGGACCAAGTATACATAAACTAAACACTGGGGGGGGGATCCACATAAAGTTGACTACTTGACTGGGACATAAGCTTCGCGCCCTAGAGCCCTTGGTCTTGAAAACGGAGATTGGCACCGCAGGCGTGACCCCAGTTGTTTTGGGCTCTAGCAGAGGGGAATTTTTTTTGTTTAGGTATCCACTTTACAATAAAACAATTTGACTTTATTATGTAACTAACCCAGGAACGTACGAGGTGTATTTTGTTTTTTAATTACTCAGAATCCTGCGACTTTCTTAATAGAGCATTTTTTGTTTCTTTTTACTGCTATTGTTTGAATTTTTACCTCTACAGAAAAGTAAAAATCAAGAGTCTTGTCTAGACACCGCTTTATAATAGTGACATTCAACCCATTCCTGAACTTTGACATTGAGTAGAAAAAATGCACTACGTGTTCGTAGACAAGAAATCCTCACTGTGCTCTTAAAAATCTTTCACTGCGCACTAGTGTGTTACACTGTTTGAGAATTACTGTGCTAATTGGTTAAGCAGTTTCTAACCGGGGTTATTTATTTTCAAACAAGTGCTGTCAATATTATCTCGCTAGAGAAACTCTGAGATAAAATCAACCTAACGGAATAAACACCCGATAGAAAATACGTCGAAACACTACACCAGCAATGTCATACCGGGAAATATACGAAGCGTTAAAAATGTTACTCCCTTTTTTCATCTCTCTAAAGAAATCAAATGATGCTTGAGATAACTACTCAGCAACAGAAAACATATTGGTAGCTCTACATAGAGCAAATCGCGAGAAAAAAAAGTCAATCCATGCGACATCAAAGTGACAAATTGCTGATGAAGGATAGTTCAATAAAACGTCCCATAAAATGCGATATCACATCGATTGAGACCGTTTCGAGATATTTATCTTCAGTGAACAGAGAGATATGATTTCCTTTATTGTCGTTTCGTGCTTTTATCGGAGATTAAGATATTCGGTCCCACTTATTTAAGCATTACCTCACATCGCGTTGTACCAACCGATACATTAGTTCACAAGCGTCCCCCCTCTGTCAGAATAATTTACCCAAAATTTATGCGCAGCGGAAGATTAAATTTGATCTGTAAGTCTAGTAAGCTATAAATCGGTGGTAATTAGTTCCCTTAGATTGTGTTCATCAAGCGTTTAAGCGACTAATGACGAATTACTAATTTTCTTTTATAACTACAGGCTGTCTTTTTTGTTTTAACATGAACAGTAATACTAAGCAATAAATAGGTGGTATTTGTTAGTTATTAATATCTATTAGTAATTTGTGTTTATCAATCATTTATTTATGCACTAACGACGAATTAGTAATTTTCTTTCACCACTACAGATTGTTTTCTTTTTAACCATTTAATGCCTAGCTCTCATTTTAGATACCGCTAAAAATGAGCTTGTAGAATTTTTATATTTTCATAGAACGAGTTTTTCTTTTGAGAATAGGTAGAGAGCAATTAGATAAACAATCTACAAAATTTTCAAGTAATTTCTGTTTTTATTAGCTTTACATTTGGATCGACACTTTATGATTTTTGGATCAGCGCATATAGATTTACTTTTTCAGTAGGTACATAGACTGAAATAATGACAAATTGCTTTTATCTACTATAAATCTCCATTTTAACTCTTTAACGGGCAGTGGTTTCCCAGCGAAAACACCTGTTAATACTTTTTCTCTTCTTTTTAAAAACATAGCAAAGATTGTTTTCGATTTTCTATGTTACGGACTCTTTGATCTAGCAACAAATAATAGAAATTTTCATAGTTTATTTATCTCTTTGAAATATGTTAGTTTAAAAATGCTTTACATAAAAAATCTCGAATTTGATTTTTCTTCTTAAGATTTAAAATAAAAACACCTACCCAAATACACAACGCAAAATTGTGTAGTTATCTACTTTTTATGATAATAATTTATTGTTCTTCCAATATAATTAATTTAAAAAAACTCTTGTTTCTATGCTGTACAAGGGAAAGGTTTCAGAATTCCCCCCCCCCTAAAAAATTTCCACCTACTAAAGGAATGTAAAATTTGTTATCATACGCTTCCTATTTATAAGGTTCACAGACAATGTTTATAACCTAATGCTCTTAAATCTGAAAGAATTTTTAAGCGTGACCTTTAAAGGGTTAACCCATATTGTACCACACCAACTAGATATTTCTGAAAATTTTTAAAACTTTATCCATAACATTAATATGGTGTAACTAAGCATATAAAACCAAAATTTTAAAAATAAATTTTATTTTTTTAAGTAATTAGCTGTACTATAATTAGGCCAACGGTCCAATACACTACTAAAATTTAACAAGTATCACTTATATTGCATTAGGCTGATTCATAGGTGAAATTTAGGAAAACATTCAAAGCAAAGTTCAACATTACATTTTAAGCAGACTGTTGTTGCTTTTCTTTTGCAGTTCTTGAACTGGCATTTTTGGTAAGGGGTAATAGAAAAAGGATACCATTGTAGGATGCTAATACCCAAAATTTATATCCAAATTTTACAGGTTCATTTTTCATGAACATCTTGCAACTGTGCCTTCCAAAACATTTTACCATTCTTTCATCGATGGTGAGATTTTTGAAAATATACCAAATTGCTTCAAGGTTATTTTGTCATAAAAAAGTCGACTTCTACAATAACGATATTGCGGATCAATTGAAGAATCATCGTTAAGATGGATAAAGTGTTTGGTGTCATAATACCGTTTTCTGGACCTAGCGTTACTCACTAATGTAGTGCCAATGTCTGTAATACTACAAGTAACCTCTACTACGTTTAAAAAAATAATAATGAATATAAAATTAAAGATTAAAAAATGACAATTTTTAAGGGGTTGCTAAAAATGTATTTTAAATGCAATATATTTTGATTTCTCAGTCTTTTTTTGTTACTATGATAAAGTGTGTCTATTTTAAAAGTCTTAAAATAAAATCCACTCAGAAAATGTTTATAACTTTATTATTAAATGGAATTTTATTTGCTGTCCTGTTTATAGGACGGAGGTCCAATATGGGTTAAAGTACTTATTTCGAATGTAATACTAAATTTTTTTAAACGAAGTTTAGTTGTGGTTCGAACCACCTGCTGATTTAATGTATGTTGACTGAATTTGTACATAAACTTGTACATTTAAATTTCTTTCCAAGAAACTAAATTTTGTTGTTTTGTTATAATTTGGCACATGAGTCAATGTTTTGAGCAGAAGTTTCTGTTGTCTGTAGCGCCTCTAGTGAGCGAGACTTGCAGCTCTGCTAGGGAGAATGTTTTTTTTTTACCTGCTGTTTGAAATCGGTGTGCTTTATTCTCGTGTTCTATGAACGCTCATGAAAAAATGGCTTGAATATTGAAGTAAAAAATATCTTGAATCACAAAAAATTGCTGATTTATTTTTGTCTTGCTTTCCTAATGACTTCTCGAAACACTTTGTTTTGAATTCCTGGATTAAAATTTTGAACTTTTGATTTTATCATACAGTCATTATAACATAGTAATATAATACAGTCAGTACCGGCTATATGGTCAGTTTCCTAAAGCCCCGTGTAACTTAATAGGGAACATGTGTTAAAGCGCACCGCTTATACAGTCATTTTCTTTTTCCTGTTACATGGTCAGTTTCATGTTTTCAACGTTTTTTATTTATTTATTCTTTAAGAAGTCAGTGCGAAATCGGAGAGGACCTGAAACAAACCTTTATTTTCCTTACTCCCCCCCCTTCTTGTTTGTGTACGCTTATGTTTGGAGTATTCCACTGTCAGTTCTTGTCCCCCCCCTGATAACAAGTGGACATATGTCTGTTTATTGAAGTTCTCTCTCTCATACATGACCTCAGTTGTTATTTTACTAATTCTGGAGTAGCAGATGAGCATTTAAAAGCTATTAGAGACTTAGAAAAAGTTGTGTTAACAACCAACTAAAGGAAGCAAACTTGTATATCTGATTATTTTTAAATACATTGAACATGAATGTACGTATGCACGTGTGCTGTACTTTGATTAGTAAGGTAAGCTAAACCCCCCCCAGCAAAAAAATATTGCATATTTTTAATGTAGTTTTTAGTTCTTGAATTAATTTTTAAAATGTTCTTAAAAGTATAATTATTTGTTTATGAGTACTACATTCTGATAAGTGAATATAATCCTGCCACAATCCAATAGGGTTGTATTGTTCCGCATATATGGTCACCCGGATTATATGGACTGATTTTTCTGGATCGTTGATTTTATCATATAACCGATACAGACTGTATGTAGATTATACCATTTGGCATCCGAGGAATGATAGATCCTTTTGCATCCCGCCCTTCCATACTCTTAGGTACGCCTCTTATTACCACAAATTACCCCATAAAATCAGAAAATTTGGGTTTGGTTTGGCTTGGAGCGCTACGGTTCACTTTTTGGCAACACGAGGGCTAATGAGACCGGGACCTACTGCTTAAAGCCGATTCCGAACGGCTACGAACATCCATGCCACAGTCAGAAAATTTCTGAGGAAATATATTTAGTACATACTTATTTTTAGTCAGTCTATCTTTTGTAAACGTCTAAAAATTTTCCCTCGAAATACAACCGATTGTGACTTTAGTATAGGCCGCTTTATTTAACACTTTGTACTCCAAATTATATTTTAATTTTGTTAATGACAGTCATCAATGCTTTTAAGGTATCCGTCTACGTTAAAAACGTCATTTTTTTGCCAAAAACCATAATTTTTTTTATTTCTCTATTGTAAAATTTCAACTTTTAGGCTTCTAAATCTGTTTTTCTTTTGTCTTTACGTCATGTTAAAGAAAAGTTACAGTTGTTTAAACATCAAACCAGCTGGTATTTAAAGAGGAAATTGAGTGTTTAGTAAACATTTGATTGCTTTAAAAGCAAAGCATTTTTACACATTGAATTATCTATTGAGTCTCAGCAATGTATCTCATTTCGTTAAGATTTTATGAAATGGTCTCCTTCTTCGAGACATTGCCAGTCTGTATGAAACAGTGACTCGCGTTTTAAAATGGCAACTTAAGGATAAAATGCTACAATGCATTAAGGTATCCGTCTACGCTGTAAACGTCATTTTTTGTCCAAACACCATAACTTTTTTTATTTCTCTATTGTAAAATTTCAACTTTTAGGCTTCTAAATCTGTTTTTGTTTTGTCTCTACGGCATTTTAAAGAAAAGTTACAGTTGTTTAAACATCAGTGACAGCTGTCAAAACAAAACGGAAGTAGCGTCTTCGGAACCGGAAGTTGTGAATTTAAAGCCTTTTAAAGAGCCTTTTTTGGACAAAACTTTTTAAATTTTCATGAAGATTAGTTTAAACATTTTTCTAGTATTTTTAATAATTAGCAACTTGGCAATTAGAAAGTTTTGAAGCAAGAAAGTGTGGGGAATTTTAAACATGTATTTTAATTTTTTAATAGTTAAAGTTGCTTTCATAAACTTCAAATGCGTTTTTCTCAGAACGGTATTTTTAATAAAATGTTGAAACTTGAAATGTGATTTCTCAAAAAGTTCTTAAAATATTTTGTTGAAAATTATTATGCATGCTTTTGATAGTATTTACTAGTAAATGACCTAAAAGCTTTAAATTTGGATAATTTTTAATAATGTTACACTCATAGTTAGATATAAAGGTAATGAAAATTCGTTAAAAATTCAATGTGCATGATTTTGAAGGACCAAAAGTTTTTACCAAATGTAAATTAAGCAAAGATTTTAGGTGATTCACTAGTCCAGTGTATAAGAAATGTGTTGCATAAAAAATATTGAAATAATTTAATTTATTAAAAAATTAGACCTTTTGAAAAAACCCGATTTTTTTTACTAAATTTTCTTCATTTATTAGAAATTTTATAAAAACTTCTCCAGGAATAAATTTTTTAAGTGAAATTCTCTATGATAATATAAAAAATAAATCTAAAAATGTAAAAACATGAACTAGTTTCTACGTTTAAAGAAAAAAGTTCTCCGAACGTAGACGGATACGTCTACGTTTGGAGAACTCAAGTATTTTATTTGAAATATTGTTAAACTAAAAAATAGAGCTATTTAAATAAATGAATGAAAAGACAAATTCATTTAAACGTCCGTTTTATTTACAGGATTGCACGTTACACACACACACACACACACACACACACACACGAAAAAAAATGTCTTATTTTTCCTGGCATCTTTCTATTAAAGAATCTAATTTTAAGTGTAATATAATTAGGTTTGGATTTAAAAAATGTCAAATTAGACTCGATCAAAGAGCTGCTGAGATAAAAATTGATGTCTAGTTCAACTAGCCGTAAGTGTGAAAAGGGTTAAGACTATTGTTGATTTTTTTTAGAGAATTTGCTTACGGCTTATTTCTGTTTTACTAATACGGAAACGCATCTATGATCCATTCTAAAATAGTTTTTATCATGAGTTTCCCTCAGATTTGGATTTAATAGTGGGCCCACAGGACGTGCGCCTATAGCCTCGACTTGTGTGTGTGAGGACAATAGAACCCCAACTTCCCACACTTTTCTAATGTAATTATGATTAAGAACACATTTTCAATCGGAAATTAAACTTCATAGTATAGTTATATTTGTTTATTTTCATTTAAACAACCCATCGAAGAAACGCTTACCAAAAGAGTAAAAGTTTACTTGAACTGAATCTGAGAGGAAATGTGAAACAAAACGGCTATTTTATATAGAGGAGCGATTAACTAAAATGTATTGATTGTGCAGAGATAACTGATAAGCTTGAAAAACTAAAAGTTTGGAAATAATGTATTTTTTAAAACTTTTTTTATTAATTTCAAGTAAAATTTTACACATCTATTTATAGTAAAATATTTGTCGGAATAAAATATAAATAGCACAAAACATGCTTTACTTATTTTAAAATGTGATCAATAAGTATATTTCTCTCTTTGTTATAGGGGTCCAATATTTTTTTGTTAACCAATTTTGTTAAACTAGTTGATTTTCCGGGTCTTAAGGTGGTAGTGGACCTTTAGAGAAAACTTTTTTCTTTTAAATGAATTTCCTTGAAGATTGACAATGTTATTAGTACTATTGATATATAAATATTTTAAAAATTTGAAGGCAAAATATTAATTAGCTTTGGAGTTATTAATTATTAATTGTTTCATAATTAGCTTAATTGAAAATGCTCCAGGCGCCTCAATTTTGCATAAAATATTATAAAAAAATTTTAAGTATACCTTATAGACTTTACAAAAAAATGTAGTTGTTTCCATAAAAATTGATAGAATATATAAAGAGAAAAAAAATAATTATGATGATGATGATACCCATATTTTGCAGAATAAACAGCTATAGCGGTTAATTAAAATGCATAACATATTATATGCTTCAAACATACCCGTTTCAACTAGACTTTATTTTATAAACTATAACGTAAATACTGGAATTTCAGAGACAATGATCGATTTTTAATGCGCCGGAAGTACTTCAAACATTTGTAATACATGAAAATTTTACTTCTGAGTAGTCAGCATTTGAAGTTATTATTGCTATACTCATAAGTAATGATAAGCTTATTATACCCATAAGTAATGATAAAATGATGGAAATGAAAAAAATTCTTTTTGCTCTGTATTCCTAATGATATATTTTTTCACTATTCACTAAAATCGAAAATTCGGATTTTAGGTCGATTTTAGCCAATTTTAAAGTCTACCATTGACTTAACCTCCTGATTTAAGTTGTCAAATGTTTTAAGTTTGATTTTAAGGTCTCGTATCACCATAGTAGATTAAAGTTAATCGTAGATGATATCGCAACACATTTTTACTGAGGATATTCGTTGAATAGTTTAAATCAACAATGCCATTGAAACAGAACCTTAGACCTGGACGGTTAGGGGCATTAGGAATTAACCAAAACACGTGTATAACATTCAGTGTATGATTAGCTCTAATCATCGATGGTGAGATGTGGCCTTGTCATCAGAATCGTATAACTAATGAAGCTTTTCTGTTTTAACCCTTTAGCGGACAGTGGTTTCGCAGGGAAACCTCCTGTTAAAAATTTTTTTCTCTATTTTTTTTAGAAATGTGAATGGTTTTTTATGTTTATGACATTTAAAAGTTACAATAAATAGCAGTACTACATTTAATTTATTTTTTCTTTTGAAATATATGTATTTAAACTTGATGTATGTAGAAAATTAGTAATTCGATGTTTTCATGTATGACCCCAAGCAAAAATATCTATTGAAACAACACTTATAAATTATTAAACTATTTATTTATTATATTTTTAAGAACACTTATTTACTGTTCTTCCAATATAATTAAAATTTTAAAAGTACTGTGTTTAAGCTGTACGAGGGGGTGGGTTTGTCAGTTAACCCCCTCAATACCTCTTACGGTATTCTCTAATGCAAATCCTAAGGATTGTAAAGAAAAAATTTAATACATTTTGCATTTATAAGGTTCATAGGTAATATTTATAAACCAATTTCATTAAATTCCAAAGAGTTTATATAGGTGAGCTTTAAAGGGTTAACACAATGTACAGGAGCTATAATAACTATATAAAGTTTTCAAACGGTGAAGTTACAGTTGTACACTGTGACGCTTCATGGCTACTCTATCTGTCGGTCGGTGACATATGTTGTCTGATGAAAATGTATTAACCCCTTCCGGTAAAATGACGAGTCTAGCTCGTCATTAGTTTTTCATTCCATACCGCACAATGACGAGCTACACTCGTCATGCGATTAAAGTGACTGTTAAATATGATAATTAATTTAGTTTAAAATTTCCAGTGTACTGAATTTGGCAACACTTTTATCACTTGTGAAAATCACAAGTCACTATTGCATATTGTTTACTTAGAATTTCTTGGTACAAGTCATTGCAAAAATTGATGAGTCAGAATAAAAGAAAACCTACTAAGAAATGCCGTGTGTGTTACAAGAAGCAAATTAAAAGTGAGACTACTTGGCGGTGTAAACAATTAAGAATTCCTTTGCACTTTGTTTTGAACAGTACCACTAGCTTGAAGACTATTATCTGTATACCTTATTAATGTTTTGCTTTGATATTTTCTTAATTTTACTGTTTCTGATATTATTTAACACTGTGTAAAAAGTGGATTTTAATTAAGAATATGTAAGAATTGTAAAAGTGAAACAAGTTTTTTAAATAAAAATTAAATGGTTATTTCATGCACAGTTTTTCATTATTAAATCATACCTGAAGGGGTTATATAAACACACACAACTGCAAAGCAAAGGAAGGAAGGAAACGAAACATATAAAGTGTTATATCGTTTATTTCATTTCATACAATGGCTACAAGTATTCGTCTCTGGTATAAAAAATACATTGCGCGTCCCCTCGTGAAAACACGGTCGGTGATGGTAACACCGAGATACAGAGAGAATAAAGAAACAAAAGAGAATTATATATCACAGCCTTAGTTTCTTTTTTTTTTTAAGTCCACCAATGCGCAAAAAAACTGGCACGCGAGACGATTAATCGAGTAATCGAGAGCCTTGTTGTAGTACAGTCCGGATTTTGTTTTTTTCTTATTTAATGACGAGAAGTTGTATCACAGGCAGCGTGTATGACACAAAGGGGCGGAATACAACCCCCGGAGTTTTGAGAGGGAGATCTGCACGACGAAAATAAAAAAACAAGGAAACTGCACGTCCATCCACTGGAGGGGGAGGAAAGGAAGAGGGGAAAAGTGTTGATCGACAAAGGACGCAGTGGGTTAAGAACACCGGCAATCACGATTCGATACAATAAATAATGGAATCAAACATGATACTGTACAATCACAAGGCATCTACTTTTACGCAACCAACACTTCACAATTTCACCTTTTTTTTTTTGGCAGTTCAAAATAGCATTCTTCCACCAAAATTATTAACTTTTTGTACACAAACACCACTGCTTAAGAGTAACTTTTCTTCAGATGTCGTAAATATAAGAAAGGAACATTAGTGACGAAACTTTTTGTAATTAGTTTTTATCTAAACGTCACATAAAAATCCAAAACAACTAAGGAAAAAATTTGGCTTTTGAAGTTTAGCGAAAGTGTTTTAACAATGATTAATTTATGTTATCAGTTTGTTACAGTAAACTATAGCTACTGACTCTTTATAACAGCAAATTCATTAGACAGAATAGTTTGCCTTGTTAAAGCCAACTAATAAATAAGAGATTTGAAAAAAAATTTTCAATTTTACAACTCCTCTTCAACCTCCACTCAAAATACGTGTTCTGCAAAGATCGGTCGATTTACTTGAAAAATTGAAATAAAAAATAAGTATCTAACGTGTTCTGCAAAGATCGGTCGATTTGCTTAAAAATTGGAAAAAGAATTTACCAAGTATCTAACGAGTTCTATTAAGATCGCTCTATTTACTTAGAAAATAAAGAAAAATTTATATAAAAATATACCATTCAAATTTAAAATGGTTAAACAGAAAACAGAAACTCAAAAGGCTGCTCGACTTCAAAAACGTCGTGAACAGTATAGATTGTGTTTTCTTTGTTAATTCAATTAGATTTTAAATATTCAATTTTTGTAAAATTTTTCCTCAAAATGTTGTTTTTGTTTATGTATCAATTTGTTGAGTTACGATCCCTTCGCCAGATTTCAAACGCCACGCACGCAAGCTGCAAGCACGCCAATTTCGCCAAATGTGGTTGAAGCACCAACAAGATCCATGATTAGAAACAGGAGAGTGGGCTAAGAAGAGGAGTTGAAAAAATAGAGGAAAGTTATTTAGAAATATTATTTTAGTACAGAAATACTAATTTATTTTTTTTAGTTATTTTAATATAGTATGGACAATACATCATGTTCCTTTTTTATATTTTTGATACAAGTTGAATGTAGCCATTAATATTGACTTTGATGCACTGTACTGCTTTTTATCTGCATCACATTTTCACCACAATATTCAGAGTGACATATAACACTGTGATTGCGTTACTGCATTGGTTTAGAAATGATAAAAATTTAAAAACAACATCGTTACGTAATGAAAACATTCAGTAATAACTGCAGGACTTTTAGACGAAAAATTATGTTAACATTTTTTTTCCTTTTAAACAGCACTAAAATTTCTTTACATTTATCTACTATTCAAAGCGACATATTTCGAATAAGAGCTGTACAAAATTAGCTATTCGTAAAATCCCTCGTCATAGTACCATAATACTCTGAAGATAAATCCATTGCCTTATAAAAAATTCACGCTGTCAGTTTAACGCATAAGTACAAAAAAAGTTCTTCTGAATTAAAAAGCCAAATATATTTTATTCAAAAATTGCTCTAATTTCACTAGCTGTCTAATAAATAAATTTCATACTAACAACAAGAAAAAAAATATTTAGAATTTTTAAATGACAAAATTGCTTTCAATGTGATTTATTGGACAGTACTGAAGTACAGGAACCTTCGTTACTCAATTTAGTTTCAGACTATATTTTAAAAGTAATGACACATATTTGTGGAAAGTCCTTTCAAGTATTATGATATTATTGAGGTTTAATCGAACGTAAACATTTTTTCTAAACAGTTTGATTTTCTGTCCTCACGTAAAATGTATATAACACGTCACCGAAGTGATTCACATGAAAAAAAGACTTTTTTTTTTCAGACTCATTGATAAGCCAAACACATTTCCGATTAATTTAAATTAATCGGAAGAATATAAACACGCATGTTTGTACAGACACTGTAGTATACGAACACCAGTTCTATTTTAGTTGACATTAGAATTGTTATCGATTAACTAAATTATTTTTATGTGTGAAAACACATGAGATAGAAATATAGAAATATCAGTATCAGAGATATTCTAAAAACAGCATTTTTGATTTTTTTAACGAGGCAAACGGCAGTACTAAAAAAATACATAAAGAACTGGCACAGCAAAATCAAACATGTAATCATATTAGCTGATTTTCTTAACATAAAATTTAAGTATATATATCAAACGAAAGCAATGAAATAATTTACTTAAACTATGTAACTGTGTCCGTATATGCAAACAAGAGATTTAAAGAAGAAAAATTGTCTTAGAGAAGCTGAGATGTATATTTACTTCAATATGCAAGAGTTTAGAAAACTTTGAAATGTGATTTCGTGGCTAAAGGTATACGGAAAAAATATATAATACTAAGAACAACAAATTTCCAAAATAAAAGGCATAAATGGAACATCTTGATCGGTAAACTCATGCCAAATTTTTACTTAATTGCGTTTATTTAAATTATTTACTCCAATGGTTAATTAAATTTCTGTTGTAATAGTATCTAGTAACAAACAATTGACGAAAATAATAAATTAAAAATAATTTACAAATTTTGTTCATTCATCAAAAGCCTTTTGAAATCTCAATAAACAACAACTTACATAAATACAATTCTGAGGTAGGATTTATGTATCCTATAAACATTATGTACATTCGAATGAATTTTTTACGTAAACTCTACACTGAAATCACAATCAACTTGCTCTAAACCCACTGGGTCCAAGGAAACGTCGCCAGTGTATAGTTATACTATTCATAAATATTCCATATATATATATTTAAATCCTCAACAAACAGGGTGGACGACGAGGTTTTCTTCGAGAGACTGCGCCGCCATTCGCGTTCTCAAGCTCTGACAACACCGCGATACATCAACAAGTGCATCGCGACACTTCTTCGATTGAAAAAGAAGTCCAGATACGCGCTCCGGAGACAGCCTGGAGAAATTGTTTTAAAATAAAGTGCAAGTTCCTCAGATACCTTTCTCGGCGAACAGCGAATTCTAAGTTGAGAGGTTTGTTTTTTTTTGTTTCTGTCCATGGAACAACACACATTCACTTCTACTTCACGACATAAATTTTTATTTTGTTGTTAGAATGGCACACAAGAAGCGATCTTCGGCCATCCACAGTCTATTTTATGTATTTGTTTCAGAATCGCCAAGCAGGGTAGCCGTAGAACTTCTTTCGAATAATTGTTCTTGCACTCCACCACTCTGAAATGGATCTCGACCACTGAAGCTCTGAGAAAAGTTCATGGATGAAAAGAAAAAAGTCTCTTATTTGTTTTTATCCTTCGGGTTCTGTCCGAAAATATATACCTATGTGCAAACGTTAAAAAAGGGGAACTGTATTCATAATGTAATGATTTTTAGTGTCAATGCCATAATTCTTTTCTAAGTCCTCTCCAATGGAACACAGTAAATTATGCTTTATGTACAAACGCTGACTAAATTATATACAATAAGTAATTTTAATAGGGAAGGTGCCCTGTAATAGCTTAGGAGGGCGGCACACTATTTTTCAGTGTCTTTAAACGAAACTGGACACGAGATCTGGCCTGGCACGATGTCCTGAACATTGAGATCATCTCCATAGGGCTCGAATGTCCGGGACATAAGATTTCTTCCAGGTTGATTCCACCGGCTTGAGTCAAGTACATAGTCAATGTTTTGTGGAATGTGAACCGCACTTCCACAGTAGTTTGAAGGTACTTTGGACAACTCGCTGACCCGCAGCGTTACATTTTAGGCCTCGGTTCTAGCAGACGGAAGTCTCTTCGCCTTCCAGAGTGCAAGCCACTGTCTCAAGTTTGTCAGCCAAATGCATCTTTTGACAATTGGGGTCCATATCCAAAGCTTCTAAAATCTGTAAAGGAATAAAGTTTCCTATTAAAACACAAGAAATGGAATTAAGGATGTCTAATGTAAAGTAATTGACAGATGATAAGCGATGATTATGCCTTCTGGGTAACTCACCTGATCATTGTACTTGGCAGCATAAACGTAGAGCTCACGCAAGGCACTGATGATGTCAAATTCACCAATGTGGGACTGTAAAAATAAATAAACGCATTAATTAGATAAAAATTGATAAATATAAGTATAATTTTAAGCACAAGAAGATAAAAAACCCTGATCAATATTAATGTCTTCCTTAGTTTTGTAAATTTTAAGATAATTCGACAAACATATATCGAAATAAAAATAAATTTTATAAAGAATGTCAATCAGAAATAAGTTGATAATTATTTTAAAGTAAGACTACTGGAAAACAAATCGAAATTACAAAATATTAAAACAAACTGAATCCTGTGTTTCATTAAGATTCTAAATAAGATTTTATTGAATGACAGGTCATTGTGAATATCCTATTCAAAAGAAAGAACATCTGGAAATTTGTGACACCTTTAAACCAAGTTTGTGATATTTCAACCAAATGAATTATATGTTACAAGATAATTCTGGTCATAAATATTTTTGAGATTCTTATAGCAGGTTAAATGAATCTAAGATTAATATTGTTACGAACTTCAAAACTGGGGTCAGGGACTGAATGGACTTTAATTAAGACTACAGCACGAAAACAATGATTTATTGGCAATCACTTCAAAAATACAATGTCATCGCGGAACAACTTGAGCACAATGTCGCGGGCTCACATACCTCTTTCCGCATCAAACAACAAGCACCATGCGTACTTCTTACACCGAGAGATCCACGTAACGACTCTCTGGTTTTGGGACTCAGTCTGCCTTATATAGACCCGAAGAAACTGCTGGAATATTCCAGAAATCGGAACCGGAAATTGTCCCGTGACGCCCCACTTGGCAACATTTGGCGACGAACTTGACAACAAAAATAGGTTGCCAAACCTGTCGCCAACGAGCAGATATCTCGCCAAATTGGCGAGATACCCATAGAGTCCCAAGCTAAATTTACGGTTCACTAAACAAATTTGTAACAATATTATAAGTAAGAATACCATTATAATTTGCCTAATATGGCATATTAATGTAAAGCAATGGATCACATAATCCAAACAAGATAAGCAAAATATCAACAACGATCACACCAAAAATCTTAAAAAAATTTAAGACTTTTGCGAAATAGAGCTCAGAAATTAATCCCTCCAAAATTATCCGTTATTTAAAAGACATTCAAATATTTTATTATTCACATGAATTGTTTTAGAATAATTTAACACAATAAGTTTCAGATAAATATATTTTTAATCAATTCGTTTTGTTTTGCGATTTTCCTTCTTCACCGGATTTTAGTTTGTTTACTCACCAGGGAGAGCGCCTGCATCGCCACGCACATCTCCTGGTCTGTGACTGGAGGCATAGCAGCCACGTCCTGGTAGAATCTATTGACCATCTTGCGGTAGGTTGGGATGTCCTTGGCAAAAAGAAGCTTGTTGGAAGGAGAGTCCTGTAAAAGAATGGTTTCAACGTTAGAAAATACTTGAAATATTCGTTAAGAAAACACAATGCAATCGAGAAAGGGTTTTTGCAAATGATTTAGTCTGTAGATCAATAGTGTACTGTTTTGCTACATAAGAGCTAATGAGCCAGGGAGCTACTGTTTAAAGCCGATTTGTATGGCTATAAAAATGCATGCCAGCAGTGGGATTCGAACTTCGGTGACAAAGAGCAGTGTTTCATTCATTCGGCTTTCCTTAGATTTTCTGTCAATGGAATAATATTAATTTTTAAAACTTTTAAAATATTAAGACGAAAAAGTTTATCTGTTACTTTTAATGATGTTTCCAATAAATTATAGTCTTCTAGCTATGCTAAAAAATTCCCATTAATTAATTTTTCGCTCAAGAATCATTATAATTAAAGTTAAAAGAATTAATTGACGAAATCTAGAATCTAGGAGGCATATTCTCTTCTGGATACATCCGATGACTGGGATTTAGGAAGCTGTATCAACTAATATTCCAGACATAAATTAAAATCCTTGTACCTAAAGTTTGGGGCCATAAAATATATTATGCACATGAAATGTTAAAATAAGTACTCCAAACACGCTTTTTAATAAATTTTCTATTTAAAAATATTAAAGGTATTTTAACTTTTCATGTATGAATGTATACACGTGCAAAGCACATATACAAAGGTAAAGTCTGTGTAAAGGAAATATATATGTACATGCATATAAATATATATTAATATATATGTACATACATACACATATATATATACATTCATATATATATATATATATATATATATATATATATATATATATATGTAATGAGACGGACTTCTCGATGGGTGGTTGCAGCCATGGCCATAAAAATGATACCATTTTAGCTAAAGACCGGGACGTTGGGAGACGGGTTCCCACTTTATCATAGGGACAGGACAAACTGAAGGGTCAGCTAGCATGAAGTTCTACGTATAAGACCCGTAACACCTGGGTCAACATCTGTGGGAAAATATCTCTAGAAAAATCTGTCTCCGAAAGCGTGCTTCTCCTTTTTATTCGGAAATTTCCTAAATTGTTCGCTAGGGCCATGTGGGATTATAATTGATCAGGCCCCTTCTCTGAGGGGGTAAAATGCAGCCCAGTGGTCAATTTAGGTTAGGGGTTAAAAAGGGGAATGCAAAAGGACGCCGGAATTTTTAGCCCTTGATTTAAGTTTGGAAAACCCCTGAGAACTTTCCTTACATATATATTTATATATATATGTATATATTTATATATATGTATATATTAATATATATATATGTACATATATACACATATATATAAATTCATATATATATATGTATATGCATATATATATAAACATAGATAAATGTATGCGAGTTCATATAATTAGGGTAAATTTACTGTAAGGAAGGCTTTATGATAGCTTCGTAATTAGTTAAAAAAAGGATTATAAGAAAAAAACAGAAAATAATCAAAAACATATCTCTTACATAAAACTGATTTTAAAACATCAGCTTTCCAATTAAATGTTAAAAACTGCGATAAATAATTAACTCTCACGATAAATACAAAAATATAACAAGGATACACACATAATAAGTAAGGAACAGCTATTTTTTTTCTTTAAAAAGTTAAAAAAAAAAGGCAGAGACTTATTCTCCAGGCTTGTGCATTAATTATCCTCTCATTTCTCGGAAAAATGAACGTTTTAATTTAACTAATTTGGTTTAAAATTTATAGCGACAATGGCTGCTGAAGCTAAACCCAAATCATGAAATTTATCATAAAAATCCTTTATTCTGTTAGAGTGATTTAGAAAATCTCATATCCAAAGGTGAAAAATGTTTTGACTTTCCCCCTTTTTTTTCTCCCATCTCCTGCAACTTAAAAAGAATTCTGCTGCTCAGATATGTGCCTTGGCCTTTCATTAAAAATTTTATTTAACTTTTCATTTTTACTTCATCCTTTCATTTTTAATATATTTCCAGAGAATGTTTATTGGACTAGATCCAAAACGAGGAGCTATTAGAGCAAAAAGGTCTTTCTAGCCTTTTTTCCTCCCCTTCTTTCTTTCGAAAAAGATGGTAAAATATCTTATTATCTTTAGAGAACGGAGTTTTTTTTTATTCTTTTATCCCAAGTTCTTGCCTGAGCTTTGACTTAAAATCGTGTGAACAAGTTATTATAAAATTATAAATCTCCTATAAATTTTTACTGTCACGCTATTAGGGGGAGTTCTGATTCAAAATATACGGTTATAGTTATTTAGCACTTTTTTTCCCTTTAATTCCGCAATTTTTTTTAAATAAAAAAGTGATTCATTAAAAAAATAAACTTCTTCAAATTTTATTATACAGTCTCCACGTAATATTTTTGTATATTTTTCCCAGATTTATTGAGATTCTTGACACTTTTAAGTAATAAATCCAATTATTTTCTTTTACTACTTTTTTTACACAGGGCTTTTTTTTTCGATGAAAAGTTCTAGTTTAAGTTTTTCTCAGCGTATCGTGCAGACTTATTATGTTCTTTTCGAAAAATATTTAATTAAGTATACGAAACTATTGCAACTTTGACTCACAGGAACTTTTTAAAATATTCCTGTATATAAATGTAACCAGATGCTGGAAAGAAATGAATTGCTTAGAAAGGAAATTATTAAGTATTCATTAATTTTTACATTCGCATCGTAATAAACAAGGATGGCATTTGTTCCAGTGGCATATTTCATGAGATTTATAATTCAAATATCCCACTGACTAAAATAAATCTAATGCTATTTGATTGTTTTCTTTATTGATTTTTAATGTTAAAATTGTTTATGTGGTTATAAATGTTTAACTGTTATCCTGTTTATGAATATTATGAACTATAATAATAATAATGCATTCCATAACATTTATATATATATATATATATATATATATATATATAATTAATTTTTATAAAACTCCTTTACAAGGAGAAAGCTCAAAAGCTAGAAGTTATGAAAATGCAGTCAGGCCGACATTGAAGAGAACGCAGAAGTCTAATTTAAACTTTATTCCAGAGAGGCAACAACGCACATCTTTTCTACTTAACAACATACAACCTAAAGCCACACAGTTCAATCTGATCGTACAGAAGTACACCCAAGAGCTCTGACAACAAGAATTTTCCCACAGTAAAAACAACTTAATAAGCTAATTAAATGCAATATCAGCAAAACGCGTAACCCTCCAACAGCTGGGAAACTGCTGTATAGACAGAAAGTTTACAGTTTTATGACAGAAAGGAATGTTAAGTGGAAAATACTCCATTGATTAAACTATTTAGAGGCTGGGAAAAAGATTTAAATGAATTAAAATGGGAGAGAGGAGGTTTTTAGGGAAATATTAGAGTTAATTGTGATATATTACGAATATATACATGTATGTATATAATATATCAAAATTATTTAACTTTAATATCTCCTTAAACATCTCCTCTCTCCCATTCTTATTCTTTAAAATCTTTTTGCCAGCCTCTAAATGTCTTAATCAAATTAGTGTCTTCGACTTAAAATTCTTTCGATACAATTTCCAAAGCTTTCTATCCTATAGATGTCAATTTTCTGTCTATTCAACACGTTTTCCAGCTGTCGCCGGCAAATGGCTCCGCGTTTTTTCATGATCTTAACACTTAATTCGCTGCGTAAGTTTCATCTACCTTGGGAAAATTCTGTCTTCATACTGGATGCACCTCTGTTCGAGCAAAGGGATTTTTGTGTCTTTCTTTGTCTGCCGTTGACTAGTAAAAATGTTCATTTTAGCAGATGTAAAGTAAAGTTTTAATTAAACTTGAGCCGTTCTCTGCAATGTGGCCAGACTGCATCGTATTACTGCTAGCTGATTAGGTTTCTCATTGCCCAGTTGCCCGGGCAAGTAAAAATAATATGGGCTATAATGTCCATAATTTTATAATTATTGGATTACATGTATATATCTTTATATATAAAATTCTTCTGTGCGTGTGTTTGTAATAGAACTTCTCCTAAACGCTGGATGGATTTTTATGAAATTTTGTGTATGTATCTAAGTTGATTCAAGAATGGTTTAGATTCTTAATTTGATCAGACAAAAAATGTTTCTTTTTATTAAAAATCCAGAATTGCTAGCTTATTGAGATTATTATAATAACGCTTGGCACCTTTCACTGTCAACGTATCTGTGGCGCAGTGCTCAGCGCAACGAGATTCAGTACGAGAAGTCCCAGGATCGAATCCCCGTACAGGCGATGTGGAAATTTTAATTTCATCTAATTACGTTTGTGATGACAGTAAACGTGGACGCCTCAAGTACTTTTGAATATCTCCCTTACTTTTTCATCAAAACGATCCAATTTATGATGTATTTAAAAACATTTTAGAATTTTTGGATTTACAGAGATAAACAGGACAACGGCTGTCGGATCGTCTAGTATTAGTTTATATATATATATGTTTATATATATATATATATATATATATATATATATATATATATATATATATATATATATATATATATATAATGTCCAGAATGAAAGAAACTACTGCAGGAAATGTAAACAAACTTTTACAGAATTTCGTTACTATATATAATACCAAAACTCATATTGCATCTTAAAAAATTTTCATTAAAACCATTAAAAATATCGACAAGAAACAATGATAAAACCACAGATTCTTTTCATATTACTACAGTGTTTTCGAAATTTTATGCGGATCTGTAATTTTAAAGTGAAAACCACAAGTAAAATTTCACTCATTCAGCTTCACTACGTTTCGGATTACACATACGCACACATTTTCAAAACTATTTTTGCCTACTACATCGCTGAGGAGGTCTGAAACGTTGATATTCTAAGACGAACCTGTACTACTAAAGACTTGTAAAATTGACAAGAACTGCTGACAAAATCAAGGAACATATTCTGATTGACTGTATCCAAAATTAATACGAATTAAAAATTTTGGCGTTAAAATTACACTTGAGATTTAATTCATTTAGCGCACTGAGGTTTTAAGTTATGTTCATAAACCACATCCCAAATAAATATTGTTTTGCATTGCAGAAAGTGGAAAGCATCGATATCCATTAAAATTTTGAGGTGCAAATTCTTGACGATTAACGATTATAATACATTCTCTAGGTGATTGGAATGCATAAAGGACACGCTCAATAAGCACGCTACCTAAGTTTTAATTCGGAAACACGATCATGCATTCTCCTCAGCACTGATGATTATTTATAGCTTTAAAAGTGTTCATTTAAACATAATTTACAGGAATAGGCTTGAACAACGAGAGATAAAGATCCGAGCGCCGAGAGCGGCAAAGTTTAGTGCCCCTCCCCTCCCTTTCTCTCTAGGAGCTTAAAGCTTAAATAAACTGCGATTGAAAGCCGTACAAAGGCCATCTCGTACGTGCTCCCAGTTGCCTGTTATTAGTCGGAAATGCCCTCTATTGTGTCACAGTCAATGCTGCTAGTTTGCCACTGGAAAAGAGCCATGGTGTGGTGCGAGAATTGACAAGAAGAGATGAGATTTTAAACAGCTGCGGTTCTCTTACTTTTCCGAGTCTGTGTTCGGAGGTGGAACAGGCGTCCATGAGTGTTTGGGCAATGACCGATAGGCACGAATCGACAACTGGCGTTTTTTGGATATCTAGCACGAAGTCCGGATTCTTGATGAAGTTCACCCAGAAACGAAGAGGAAGGCTGGAATGGAGAAAAAAAAATTAGAATCGGGAAAAAAAATCATTAAATGTTGTCATTAGTACACTATAAATAGAAAATCTTGGCAGTTAATAGATGCAAAAGTATTCACTGCAAGAAACACTACTTTTTATTAGTGTTTCCTGCCGTGAATACTTTTGCATCTGTTGATGTATGTCCACTAATTTTTGTAGATTTTTTTTATTATATCCCTTCTTTTGTTGTTTTGGCGACGGATTATCCAAAATTTATGTCCAAGAGAAACAGAAGGAGAGGAAGATCTTCAATAGACATAGAATTATATACCCAGACGTATATTTCGTTAACATCTGAAGACAACATACGTCTTTTACCTAAATGAGTACTTAATAAGCAAAAACGTCAATTTTAGTTTCCTTTGCAAGAAACACTGAGTATTAACACATGCGCCTATACAAATAAAGCAATATCATACGCTATAAGAAAATGAAAAATTAAATGTTTATGAATGAGTGTGTCTCTTACACGACTGTAGAAACCGGTTCATCTGTGGCGTGTGCAATGTCTACTTATCAGAAGATTTGGGCTTTCGCAAGACGTCTGTAATATTGTGCCTGGCGACCACATGAAACGAAATGCAAATCTTATTATTCTAACAGATGGCGTCCTAAGTCCAGGGTAGTCAGATAAATGCCTGAACATCGATCTTGGTCTGAATATTAGAAAAGTTATGAGTTAAATGAAATGAAAGTGTATTTTTGCTGAACATTTTAAGCAAAATTAAGCTTAGCTAGAGAACACCCACCATCTTCTGGAGACATAGTGAGAGCTCAGTATTTCAACCTATAATGACTGTTCGAGACTGATTAAGGTGTGTTCGGGAAGGGTTAGGATTAATCGACAGAAAAATAATTCTAAAATGAAACACTACCCCTCAATAGACAGTATATTCTACCTTAAGTGCATTTACAATACAAATATACATTGTAAGTGTTTAATGCTGGACTGACACTCTTTTAGTGACACTATGCCACCAATTAAAAAAGTTTATACTTATAAAACCCTATACCTAATCCAGAGATCTACATACTCTTTCAAACTTTTATTTATTAACTGATATGCAACAAGATTTATAATCAGTAAACCTTAAATAGAATTTTTCAAAGAAAACCATGCGCAGCTAAAGCATTACCAATTTTCATAAAAGGTTTAACTTTAAATAACACGATTTCCAGATTTGATCCTATTTCAAAAAACAAGACAATTAAAAATAAATCGGCGAGTTTAAAGCGAAAAGGCTTATAAAAATAAACTCGAATGTATAATCCCCTCATTACTTCATAATACAACAGTCCAAAGAAAATTTAAATATCATCAACTTATTTATGTTTAAGTACAACAATAAGCTAGTCCAAGAAAAGAAGCTAATGCGAAGGTTATTATAATTAGCGAATCTGAAAATTAAATTAAAAAAGGAATTTATTCAAATATTATGCAGTTATTCGTTTATTGGGAAGTAATTTAGTTTTGATCATTAAAAACTTTCTTTTGGCAGAAGAAAGTATAAATATAAACAACAAACAGAAAAATATATTATTTCTGTTTAATTCTGCATAGAATTTTTATTATAAAAGCAAGGAGTTAAAGAAACTAAATTTTCTTTAATCAGTTAATAATTACATTCTACAATATTATTCTTGATTTAATAAAACTAAAGGGTTTAATTTACCAGCTTTTAAAAAACAAAACAAAACAAAATCACATGCATAAATTTTCTATTTTGGTTGTAAGAATTCGAAACAAAATACTATGGATAAAAATAAATAAAGACATGGATCAGGGTTTTAATTTTAACTATTTTCGCTCACGATAAATTTGTGAAAAATTTTGTTTTATGAGAAACTATTTAAGCTGAATTAGTATATGTATTTATGCATATACATAAATACATATGTAAACAATTAGCATATGTCAGAGTGTATGTATACGTATATATATATTATATATATGCATACATATATATACATATACATATATACATACATATATATGTGTGTATGTATGTTTGTATATATATATATATATATATATATATATATATATATATATATATATATATATATATATATATATATATATATGAGTCGCAGTAGTTCAGTCGGGTTTAAATAACTCATAGCAGAAGGGTTGTGAATTCAAATTCAGAGCCAGCTAAACACCATTGTGTTCACTAAAGGCGGTTAAGGCGTGTAAAATAGAACGAAATCTCTGGATTTAATACGCTAAGCCTATTGGTCTTTTGAATGGTCCCGATTTCCATATTATGAGGTTTCAATTTGAGCTAAAAGTCGTTCTTTTCCTCTACTGGATGAAGAACACAACCCTTACCTTAAACTTGGCTCATTCAAGTAGCGGTAAAACAATATATATGTATACCCACATGTCTGTATATATAAAATATATATACAGATATATTAAAAATTATGTTGATTATTAAATTATTAACCCTAATTTTAAATCAACATCATGTCAAATAGAGAGTCTTGATTTTGAGAGTACCGTTATTCCCGTTTCTCAAGGAAAAAATCAGGAAATTGCAGTTCTTTAGACCCTGAGATCCTGGTGACTCATTTTGGAATTTAACATTGCGGGGCTAAATTTTACAGACTAGCTGGCCGAACTAATTATTCATAAGTAACGCGAGTCTAGCTCTTGGATGACAAAGTCAGCTGTTCTTTTTTGTCATATTTAGAGGCATGAAGACGTACGGGCGATACCGTCGAGATTCGTGGCTAATGGAATAAATGACTTTGTTTCTTGTTGACTTCGGATCACGACTAGTTTTTAAGCTTCTTGTGTAAGTTCATTGAAAACAAGTCGTCTAAATTCCCTTACTCTAACTTCTCAAAATATTTTAAGATTTTCATTGCAAAAAATTTCTACAGAATATTATAGCCACTTAAAAAATTTCAACATTTTATGTTGAATTAAACTGAATTTATTAGCAAAAGCCTGTTTTTAAAATAAAAACTTATAATTAACGGTTTTTTTTCAAATAAAATCCATTTTCACTATAACTTAAGGTTATTTAAATTATAAATGCTAGTTTCAGTTTATCGGTCAAATACAAAAATTGTCATAACTTCTATTTCATAGATCGTAAATGCAAGAGAAAAACTGTTTTGGAAAACTAGCATTATGGTTTTCCAAACATATTGACTAATAAAAAATATAATTTTTCCACCAAAAACCTTCGTTGAAACCCAGTCGAATACCTTCTATCTCATAGATTGTAAAGGCAAGAGAAAAACTGTTTTGAAAAACTAGCATTATGGTTTTCCAAACATTTTGACTAATGAAAAATGTAATTTTTCCACCAAAAACTGTCGTTGAAACCCAGTCGAATATCTGCTATCTCATATATCGTAAAGGTAAGAGAAAAACAGTTTTGAAAAACTAACATTATGATCTTCTAAACATATTGATAAAAGAAAAACTATGATTTTTCCACTAAAAACAATCATTGAAACCCAGTTGAATACCTTAAAATGTTAATACTTTATATTTTTCACTTCTTTTGTATAAACATATTACAACAACATTCAATTTTCAAGACCACAGGTTAAAAGCGAAATAATTTGTAAGTTGCGCCAATGGGCGTTGCTCACCTGTTGCTTTTCCATGCGTGAGCGACCTCGGGATCCAGTATGGCATGCGATGCGGCCGCTTCGTCCAGCAGATCGAACAGCCACTTGACGGCCGGTGGCAAGCTTTCGTTAGCCGTAAGGATTGTGGTTAAGAAGTCGTCCACGAATTTCTGAACAGTGCCCTACAAGGAATAAACAAAAATAAGCTAATGAAGTATGCATAATGGAATTGGAATTCAAAAACCCATAAGAAAATATTTCAATATATACAAAATACAATATTTCAATATACGATATCCAAAACTGGAGAGTTTTCCTGAAAATGGAAAAATATTTCTTATATCAGTTTGGTTTGGAGAGCTACGGTCTACTGTTTAGCTATACGAGGGCTAATGAGACCGGGACCTATAGCTTAAAGCAGATTCCGAACGACTACGAACATCCATGTTAGTAGTGGGCTTTGAACCCACACAGTACCGAAGATCAGCGCTTTACTTCTTCGGCCATCGTTCGGTATTCGTTACAGCTGACTACATTCCATAGAAGTGGGGAAACTAGAAATCTGTGAACGATAAATGCGGAAATAAATATTAATGTTTCTATGGGACTAGATTTTGGTCCAAATGAATGGAAATTATCAATGCAAGAAATCGAATAATGCGGGAATGACATTTGAGGCTCCACTGTGCACCAACACAAAGTCGGATAACGCCGGGTATTTCAACTCATAAATAAACAAGTCTTGTAACGAATAGAACTTTACAATATTAAGTTTTCAATTATACTTTTTAAGAACGTTAAATAGTTAAATAATTATAATCCCGAATGAGTTATGATTCTTGTTTGTAATCTATTCTTAACGAGACTAACTGAGAAAAATTTTCCCTTATTTACATATTTTAATATTAATTTAATAACTTTTGTTCATAAAGTACGTTGGGGGTTTGAGCGGTAATTCTAATTTTTCTCTCCAGACACGCTATAGACTTAATTCAGCCTCTGTCTGTACTACTTTAGTCAATAGTTAGCGCGTTGTCTTTAAACATGGGTATTTTTTATCCCGTGATCAATTGTGCTTAGGGATTATTCGTAGTCTTTTTACCTGAGAAATCCCTTCTTGAAAAGTGTGTGTGTGTGTGTGTGTGTGTGCAGTCACATTGTCTAGGTGCACGATGTTGTAAAAGTGCTTGCCTGTTGTATGGATTTCATGTATCTCAAAAGAAATAAACTGTGTTGTAATTTTGAATGAGTCTCGTCCATATATATATATATATATATATATATATATATATATATATATATATATATATATATATATATATATATATATATATATATCAATCACGCATTTAAGTGTATGTGTGAGCACTAGTGTATATATGTGCTCCCCTATGCCACATAAAACATTAAATCAAATCATTATTCATTTAAGAACTAACAGCATATAAAAATCTTGTAAAACAGTTGGTTTTGTAATGAGCATGTCCTGTCGTTTAATATCAAAAGTTTAGAATGTTCATCTTTCAAACGCATGTTTAAATTAGATAGAGACTCCAAAAAAGAACAAACCGGGTGCCTTAATAGGCAAGTTGTCTTCATTTCGAATTTTGCACACGCTTTACAAAGCCCATACTATCCTAACGAACTGAGTTAACTCTGAGTCAGAATATTATTCTCAAAAGGGCTAAAGCTCAAGAGAATGCCGTTAAAATTAATAATTAATGTCTTTAAATATTCTCACACTGAGGAGACGCGTATAATTACAAAGCGGGAAGAGAACCTTATCATTAACGTTGAATTTTAAATTGATGAATTTCATGTCAGCCATCTGTAGTCGGAGCAAAAACCTTTCTCGGAATTTAGCTGGGTTGAAAAGAGTTAATTGATATTAGCAAATATTTCCAATCTAGAATTATCCCCGAAAAGGATGATCGTGAAACAATTATCAGGAAGATATTTAATCCTGGGAAAAGGTTTGAAACAATCCGAAATGAGGACTAACTTTAACAGGTGGAAATGTCTAATTACTGATTAATTCTTAAATTCTTACGTGAGAGAATTATTTACGAATCTTCTATTATAAACAAGCGATAAAGCGTAACTATTCACTACGCGCTTACGTAAAAGTGTTGAATTTAGAATAAAGTTCTAAGACTTTTTCATTAATATTAAGGATTTTAATACCAAAATTGTATGTAAACATGCATTTTATATGGGTTTTTGATGAAATATTTATATTATCATTTACACGTGTTAATGACTTAATATACAGTTTATGAATTCTGAATTGTTTTAATCAAAATATTTACAGCTTTTGAGCTTTTTCGGGGTGGTTTCGAGCTCTACGGTATACTGTTTTGCTCACGTGGACTAATGAGAACCGGGACCTACTGCTTAAACCTTTGAGTGGCAAGAGCCGCGATTACGTTCCTCAATACACTGGCCGAAAATCCCAGTATCCTGGCTCACGCATTAACTGATATGATCTCTATTTCATACTTGTCGATTTTCCGCACATGATTTTATAAGAAACTAGCAAGTGTGCCCGTGCTTCGCTACGGTGAACTTAATATATTACTTTTAAACAAAGATATTTTTTTCCAAGCCAAAGTATATTACATGCGGTTGTATCATCTTGACAGACCTGCTGAAAAGAAGTGGCGTACCTGTTAAAAGCCATTTATGGATGTCTTTGACCTGTGCAACTCTATTGAGATACTGTTTGATAGAAGACTAATCATCACGCATAACGTCTTCGAAACATTCATAATTTTATAATTAAGTTTACAATAGAATTAATATCCGTCATGGTTGGTTAAATATAAGACGATGTTCCCTCAATGGTGACCACTGATTTGTTGTGGTTACAGCACAGTAATCTGATGTTACTGTGTTTCTCTGATTTATGTTCCAAGATGTATAACATGTAAAAGAAAATTTGAAGACATTTGAAGACTTTCTACGTTTGCTTATCAGATCCGTGTGATGGGTTAATAAATAAAGAGAAACAATAAGTTGATTGTAGACTGAAAAAGAAGATAGTCTAACTACATTGGGGCACTGATGGGGCTATGAAAACTTTAGATTGTTATTGTGTAATGTAATTTTTTCTGATATTTTCTCACTGCACTTTAGAGAGAAAATAAAATAATCTCGAGAGCAATTCATTACAAGTCTTATTTTAAACATCAAAAGAATTATTAATTTTCTATTTACGAAATTCTGTAGGAGAATCTAAATTTTGATTTTATCAGCAACACAAATATTTTCTCCAACTAAATGCGAAAATAATGAAGATCCAATCTACATTTTTGCAATGCAAGTGCTTACAAACTTACCTTCGTGGACAACAATCTTGTGAGGAATATCTCTGGTATAGATTTATGGTTGTAATCTTTCTGGGGCGCTTGATCGTCCTGGGATTTCACCAAGTGCCAATAGCGCACTCCTTGTTCTACATCATAGTGTCCAACTATGGGAGACACAGAATTTAAAGATGCATTTCCAGTGCCTATCGAAAAAAAGCACAATTCAGAACTTACATGTAAAAGAAAGCTTAGATTATGTATCTGCACATTGCGACGTAGTTAGAAACTTGGACAGTTTTTATCTTGTGATGAAACCATTGCGATTCTGGAGAGTTTCAATCAGAACATCATAAAAACGATCTTAACACATTGTATGTGGGTCACGTACTAGTACGTTTTCTGACGATTGATACTTGAGCACGGGTCACGCACTAGTACGTTTTCTGACGATTGATACTTGAGCGCGGGTCACGCACTAGTACGGGTTAGTGTAACAACATGGTTTGTTTGTGGGTACAAAAATAACGGTATATACAGGAAAACGAAGCCGAATGTTCTTGTCTACTATATAGATTCTGAAAAAATTTAGGCAAATAAAAACTAGTTTTTACATCAGTCGATGCAGAACCACAGAACGGGAAGGTTGATTAAAAAATCAATTTAGACGTAAAATTAACTTTTTATTTATTGCGAAAATGATATTATATATATATATGTATTTGTTTATTTTTCTATTTATATATTTGTTTATATATTTCAATATAAAATACGAAAAGTTGGTTAAAAAATTAAATCATTTTCGATCTATTGAGATTTAACTGAATAACTAAATTTACGCACAAAACACCCGCTGCGAAATTTACCATCACAATGTGTTAAGAACATCAAAAGATATTTTTTTAAATATTGTAAGATTTTACAAAATTAAACTAATATTATACTATTATCTCTACAACTTGAGATTGTTTAACTCATTTTGCATTCTAATTAAAACTATTTACTACTATTTCTATTTGATTTTTCATATTTACGATACTATTATAAATTTATCTATTAAAGAATATTTTTTTTTATAAAAATCTTATGATTGTTATTTATATATTTCTATTTACATATTTGTTTATATATTTCAGTATAAAATACGAAAAGTTGGTTAAAAATTTAATAATATTCGACCTATTGAGATTTAACTGAATAACTAAATTTAAGCGGAAACCGCCCACTCCCGGTACAATTCCAATGCGAGATGTACCGGCACACAATGTGTTAAGACATTTGGTATAAATAAGTAATGAAAAAAATTTGGATTGAATTTGCAGGAAAATTTATTTCAAATGGGTGCTTCTCTACGGTGAACTAATATATCACTTTAAACAAAGATATTTTTCGAACAACTCTCTAAATTCGTCACAATTCAGTTCGAGTCATTGGCATGTTTATAATTTCATCATAACTTATTATAAATTATTATTTTTATAAAATTTGTCTTATATTAAATTTGCTAAACTTTTTCTGTTTGTTACTAGCTTAACCCTATTGCATTACTGTATTACTACTGTACGTTGATTAGCAAAGTTAACAGATCTTGTATTACGTGATAGGGAAGCACAGGTTTTGACAGCAACAGTGCTAATTTTGTTGGAATAAATGTTTTAAATTAAGGAACTTTATGACAAACCACATAGTTGGGTATGAAACAGAAACACACATTCATATCGACAACCATATGTCGTGTAGATAACGGTTAGAAAATGAGTGTTTTATTTTGAGAGAGTCACTGAAATTTGTACTTTGTACTTAGAATATTGTTGATATGCATTTCATTGTAACATAAAAATGAACCAGAATTAAATTTAAAATTAGTTCTCATATAAAAATGCTATAATTTGCGTCACATAGAAATGAAAGTGAATCACTTTTATCTCAAATTCAGTCCAAATCGAATAGATACTAAGCAGACGATTTTAAATATATAAAATAAGAAATGAATAAATGAAATATTTAATGGAATGAGTTTAATGATAGAAAAATATCATTTTCGCCTATTTATTTATGTGATGAATTGAACATTTTATCTCCTGCTTTTAACGTGGAAAACTGCGTTTAAAACAATTACTTGGGATGACGTCACATTGCTAGAAATATTGCTTCTTTCCCTTAGATATGATGCGATAAAAAAAACTTAATCGTTCTTCGTTTTAACCGGGGAAAATAATGCTTGGAATAATGACATGAATGATCGAAAAAAGAAGGAATGAATTTCGAACGTTGAAAATTTACAAAACCTTCCCAGGGATATACCTAAACATTTCCCAAATTTTCACGGCGATTGGAAATTTTTTTGAGTCTATTGAGTACAGACAGACAGACAGACACACACAAATTCATTTTTATATATATAGATGGGACTCACACTATCAGTAAATCAGAGATATTTAATCGAAATAATAAAACAGCATCATTAAAGCCTCAAAAATTTCGTTCATTTTCATGCAATCGCACAGCAGAATTACATCCAAAAACTTATTTGTAAATAAATTAAAAATTATACTTACAGTTGGAACTAAAGCTTTCATTCTGTTTGTTGACTAGGCTCATGACTGCGGAGTCTTTTACTCCGTAATGTCTCAACGTATTTAGTTTCCTCCAACCACTCACAGTTTTGGTAGTTAGGTCCTCGTCGGCTAGGGTGAGGTGGCCACCACGCCCGTGTCGCCACTCTGGAAATAAATTTATTTAAATTTAGAAAAATTAAAGGCTGCTGGCTTTCGAAACAAAAAGTGGGGAAATCAGGCACATTACTCACCTAGGTCAACGTCGTGTAGAGACGGTCTCAGAGAAAATGGAGTATTTTTGTAGACTGCGTCCAGGAGTTTGGCTTTCACTTGACTTGTGGCATCGCAGTCGTTTACTCGGCAAACTATCTTTTCATCCTGGTCTTCGTGAACAACTTGGACAGTCTGAAACGAAGTGAAAATGTTTATTTTTCAGTCAACATAAAGGCTGTAAAGTCTATTACACTTTCTAATAAGGCTGGTTTAAATATGCAAACGAGTTGACAGGAAATCAAGCCGATATAGTGAAAAATACAGAAAAATATTTTGGAATTTTCATTTAATAGGAAACTAAGACGTGCCAATACTATGCCGTGACAAACAACTACTGGTCGAGAATTTTTCTTCGCTCATCTTTAACATCGGGGAGATGTCAGTCTTTTCATGTGTAAATTTTGACGTCCCCGAAACGTCTATAGCTGCCTCCGACAGACGTCGTGCGGCATTATATTAAATCATAATTTTATACTGTTACTTAATTATTGTACATTACCATCATATATAAACATCATTAAATGTTACACAGAAATGCAAATATCAAAATAAAACGTTCTCTTTCTCAAATTTCCCTAAATTGTTCAGATGAGCCAGAACTAAATTGTATTTTTCGAACACATCAGATTCCGTTTTACTTGTAAATCAAGGGGCTAATAATACACAATGGATTTATTAACTACATTACATTTTGTAAAGAATGCGAATGATGAAATGTTATGAAAAGTTTTTAGCATAAGAATTTAACTCATAAAATGACAAAAAATGATTCAACTCTAAAGAATTTCATTGAATTTGAAAAAGTAAAAACTATATGACCGAGCATGTATAGAATCCTTAAAAATAAAACAGAAATTAAAATGATTTTCTCAATATGTGTTTTTATCTTATCATTCGCAATAAAGTTGATTTTTAAAGACGAAAAAATAATCAAGGAAGTAAAGAACAAAATCAAAAATAAACAAACGTGAATAAAAAAATTAATCGAAATATTTTAAATTATTTATTTTTTCTATTCTTTACTTTTTTTTTAACTGTATAACCGCTAACTTTCCTCATTCTGAAATTTTGCTACTTTTTTTTATACATATAAACTAGAAATATGTTCCCGAACTGATAATTTTTCCCCATAAGAATTTAATTAAAATTTTCTTAATAAGCCGAAATGCTCGCCGAAAGTTAATCAATATTTGTTGGATCAAATACTTATTTCAAACTCGTACTTAACAATCTGCCATTTAGAAACTTTCTTTAGCCAAGATTTCCTTAATCGCTGGTCAAGAATAGCTTCCGGTATAATAATGTCTGGGGTTTCTCAAATAGTTGAATAAAGTTTCGTCGGATCTGTTTTGAGTTCCGTGGAGCGGCAAAAATTTTCGCTGAATGAATTAAGCCTCTAATTTCATGACCGAGCTAAGGAACCGTACAATTCTACTTGACGTTATCATTATTGCACTCATTAAGACGAATATGTTTAAATACCCATAAGGGATAGAACGAAGGCCGGCCTACATTAAATGGGCGATGATGGTCAGTTAAGTCCTAAAGCGTAAAATCGCTTTAAATCAAGTCAGTATTAGAACGCATTCAAATTTGTATAATATTTGTGCGCGATTATTTGCTTAGTTATCTTTTACTTCCACCTTAAACTTCCTTAAGCGTATCAACATTAACGAATGATGTGAAATCTAGAAAATACATTTAAATGCAATCCTTCGATTTATATAATTTCATATTTCACTTTAAAGAAATATATTTTGGGAATATATGTATTATATATATATATATATATATATATATATATATATATATATATATATATATATATTTACATGCCGAACGATGGCCGATTGGTTAGGGTGCTGGCTTTCGGTACCGGAGTTCGTGGGTTCGAATCCCACACTGGCATGGATGTTCGTAGCCGTTCGGAATCGGCTTTAAGCTGTGTGTCGTGTTGCAAAAAGTATAGCACTCCAAGCCAAACCATACACACATACATACATACTAACCTCTACTTAAAGAGCCTCTGTTTTGCGTATATATCCTTTAAATCAAGGACATAATGCGAATATCTTTATTAAAAGACCTCCAAATAACGGAGTGCATTCTATAGTTTCTCAATTGATGAACTTTTTTTAGTATTTTAGAAACTTCGTTAAATAAAGGTCAGAGTTTATATATATATATATATATATATATTTATATATATTTTATATATAAATATATATATATATATATATATGGTAATGATATTTTTACCCTAAAAAAATAACCAACGAAATTATGTCCATCTTAAAATAATTTTCTGGTGACTCTATCCTTTTCTAACAACCTTGGTGAATACCTTTCTTTTTCCTATAAATTTGACGACTTCGAAACGCCAAACATCTTCTTGCATAGAAGCTTTACATAACTCACGACACTTAAACTATGACATGGACTATTCACATGACATCACCTAGTAACTGGCGAATTGAGACTTATGGTTGGTTGGCCTTTACAACTATAAAATCGAGATGTACGCATTTTTTGGATAGTAGTCCTTGAGAGAAGTTGCCTCAACAAACTTTGCTCATTTTGATCCAAAATTTCCTTTTTTCTACTTTTAGCGATGTTTTAGCACGACTGCATAACATTTAAGATGGACTTTCTTACATTTGTAATGGGATAAATTACCCATTATATATATATATATATATATATATATATATATATATATATATATTTTATAATGTATGTATGTATAAGGAATTTCTCAGGGGTTACAGATTGACCTGTTATTGGTGTAAATAGAACTTTATGCTAGCTGACCCTTCAGTTTGTCCCTATGATGAAGTGGGAACCCGTCCTTCAAAGTTGTCTTAATAAAGGTCTATAGCAAACTATCATTTTTATGGCCATGACTGCAACACCCCATCGAGAAGTCAGTCTCATTATATATATATATATATATATATATATATATATATATATATATATATATATATATATATATATATATATATATAGAGAGAGAGAGAGAGAGAGAGAGAGAGAGAGAGAGGGAGAGGGGGGAGGCTGTTTGTGGAAGCAATGGATTAAGTTTTAGCGTGTAGGAGAACTATTACTTGAAATTTCGACGTATACTTAATCCTTTCTAAATATGACTTTTCTTTTACTTTAGTCTTTTGTGATGTAAAGATTTAAAAAAAATATATAACTGAAAAAAATATTCAGATTTTTTAAAAGATATCATTATTTAGTCTCGAACACTATTCTGAAGAAGTCAGTCAAGAGGTGAATGCCATACAACTTTATACTACTTTATCTCACGAAAAGGTTTTTTCACCTTTCACACGAAATCGGAAAGACATGTCAGCTTTAAGCGCATAATATTACTATGCCCAGCTGAGTTCCCTTTCATAAGGTGAAAAAATATAGGGAGAGAATCTGAGAGGTCAAGACCACAGACAACAATAAAACGTTATTCACACGGAACCTCGTGAGCCAGAGATCATTTAATTGATCACGTCGCATTCGTGATATTGTCAAAGTAACCCGAAATTCCGCATAATAACAAAGCGATTTACAGCAGCAGTTTAGATTACTGGCTACCAGTAGTAATAACAACCTAACACCTGCTGCTGCCCCCATACGACAGACCCCAAATTGAAAGATCCTCCGCCCCGATTCTAAAATGATGGACCGTCCGTGACGCACCCGTTGGCTGAAAATTGAAAATTCGGGCCTCACTCTGCCAACAGGATGCTGCTATCGACAACTTGGCGATTAGAGTCGGCGACAAAAGAAGGCGGAGGAAATACCTGCCACCTCTTTTCTTCTATTTTTTTCCCTCCTCCCTAAACACTGGGGTACAATGGGGGAAAAAAGTGGTATTATTCAGGAACAAAGCAAGAAAATTCGCTAATTGACATTTCCCTTCTATAAGACTAGTGCCCATTCCATAAACTCTAATGAAAGTTTATCACGCGAATAGGCGTAAAGTCGTGGATAGCATATGGATGGAGATCACGACTTGTGACAGGAATAAATACTCCGGATTTCACTCCAGTGCAAAGGAGAAAATTGATTCCTGGAAGTGAAAAGCTCCTCGTAACAGTCCAATCAGTTATCTAGCTAGGCTCCCATCATACTTAAAGCTAATGCCATCAATTACTGTCAATTACGTTTCTTTCAACCCTTGTTTTCGATTATCGCTCCTTCATCAACTATTGTTGACAAGCGAGCGATGACGAAACAATACCAGGCAAGAGAATGGATCACTTGATGCAATGAGTCCATTTACAGAGTAGGAGTTTTCGCCTTTTTTTTTTGCTTCTTTCTCAAACTAAGTTAATTAGTCAACATCCTTTTGTATTTGGGTGAAAAATTACTCAAACTAATATCTATCGGTATTATGAATTACGACTGTTTAACTAGTCTCATAATGCTGCAGAAACGAGTGAATATTTCGTTTAAAAGCTAATGTATAAGAGTTATTCGTTTACATTCTGATTTTTTTATTATTATTATGATTTAACTTCGCTTAATATAATTATGGTTCACTTAATATAATATAATTATGGTTCGATTTGCTGTCTCACATATTAATATAAAATAGTCTAGCCTTTTATTATACCTTAAGAGAAAAAATAGTTTATTGATATTGAATTATTTATCGAGTATCGCATAAGTGCAATAAATTGATATAGAATTTACATTTTACATTTAATATAACTTTTATGCATACTATTAACTTACTATCTATTTATATAAATTATTCATAAATGACATACAATCCAATTTAAATTTCAGCTCTGATAATAAGAACATAACGTATTTTTTTCAAATTCAGCAATGTTTTGACAAGAAGACACAAGATAGCATCTACACGGTCTGTACTTACGAGTAGAGCAAAACAAATGGTTAATCGCTAAAAATAAGTGAAAGTAATGTGAGACGACATTTTAGAGGAAAAATGATTTAAAGAAGGTAAAAAATTAAAAATAAATTAAAGGTTTCTTGTTACCTATACAATTTCATAAAAAGATGCAAAAAACTAGAAAAATCTGCATAAAGTTCATCTTAAAGGTACAGTAATGAATATTGAATTTTGTTAGGTTTGGGAAGATTAAGGAATAAACATAAATTATTTTCTCTTTACTTGTTTTAATATTTTTACATTAATGTATCTATGGTTGATTAAGAAAATTGATTTTCATATTAAAATGAAAAATTATAAAAACTAGTTTAGTTAGGCTTTTAATTATTCGCAAATATTTTGTTTTACACTAGTTTAAAACAAATTGATATTTTAGATGACTTGTCTGATGTAAATCGAAAATAATATTATTTTAAGCGAATTCTAGATGTAACTAAAAGATTCTAATGCCTTCAAGGCCATCCCTAGCAATTTTACCGCTGTAGGCAAATGCGGTTCTCTCTCTTAAGTTAAAAAAAACACAGAACTGTAAACGAACCTTGATGACAAAAAAAAAAAATAAATAAATAAATAACAATTGATATACCCATTAATGCACAGTTTTTTTTTAAAAAGGTCAGCCAAAAAAATCAATTTTTTTAAAGTAAAAAACACAATTTAGGACATTGTCTTGCCAAGAAAATTACAAAAATACAAAAATAATCAAAAATTTTTACTGCAATTTTGGATTTTGATAACATTGCAGAAAACAGTGTAATATTGTAATATTACACACACATCGACTTTTTTTCATCTTTCTTTTCACAAGGAAGAGATGTCGTAAGTGATAAGTAGAAAAAATATATATTTTATATTTGAATAAGTAAGTGTTATAGCTTACAATCCCATGTAAATGATAAATATCAATAAAACGATTGTTTTTTTTCTTGCTTTCACATTGTTATTTTCAATTCTCGATTGCATTCAAGTGTGAAAAATTATAGCAAAATAAAGTAAAACACCGCTCGAATTATCTCGAGTGCGCAGAGTTTGGCCAGTTTAGCGCGTTCGAGTTAACACTAAACATACCATATAACGGGTCAAATGACCCATAAGGTTTATGTAAAAAATGCGGTGGGAAATGAATTAAAAATTATTATTCTTTGTGTTTGAAATACATAAAAATTGACAATATACAATTTGTTTAATTATAATAAAGTTTATTTGTCTATTTCCTTCCAATTTTCATATTTCATACATTTATAATCAGACAAATATAGTCCGGTCATTTGACCGGCTATGGTAGAAATAGGTATGTATTAAGTGTTGGTATTTTTAATGTTAACTCGAGCGTGCACGTTAAGGGGTTAAGATAATATAAGACAATTAAGAATCTTTTTTAGTTCTTCAGGCGGTTTTGCTGTCATAGGCAGTAGTCTTCCTAGCCTACCTCCTAGGACTGTCCCTGATGCTTGCTTTGCTTCAGTTACGTATTCTCTAATGAATAAACACATATCCACGCAAGAAAGAAAATGCTTTAATGCTTTCCAAATAGCAATAAGAAAAAGAAGCCACGAGTCCAACTCAAGATATTTGAAATTTACGAAAAGGATTTCATCATCATGGCGTTGAAAGATGGCGACGTTATTAACAAGGAAATACAGCCAAGGCTGAAGTGGGAGAGGAGGGAAAGAAAGATAAAAGTTGTATTACTCACCACAATTGAGTAGTCGATTTGCTCCCTGAGCAAGCGTTCTTCCGATAAGGAGTATCTTGCGTCATGTGTTATGGCATCCACGGGACCTTTTTCCACTTGATGCTTGATGGCACTGAACAGTAGAAACAGAGAGCTTCCAGCTTCGTTCTAAGAATAGATGATGAATAATTAAACGCGTGACAGTAGGTTTCTGTAACATCTCGATAGCAAATGAAACTGGCAGGAATTGAGAGACTTAAATTTTCCTTATGATTAAAGCATGGTTAATAAAATGTATTATATTTAAAGGCAACCCATCCCGAAATACCTATATTTCTCGGTGTTCTTAATGAAAGTCAGTTTCTCATCTACTGTGGCGATGCAAGGCAGGCACAAATTAAAAGTTTTACAAATTCATCAATCATTAAGGTATCCGTCTACTTTCAGAGAACTTATTTCTTTAAACGTAGAAACTGGTTCATGTTTTTACAATTTTAGATTTATTTTTTATATTGTCATAGAGAATTGCACTTAAAAAATTTATTCCTGGAGAAGTTTTTATAAAATTTCTAATAAATGAAGAAAATTTAGTAAAAAAATCGGGTTTTTTCAAAAGGTCTAATTTTTTAATAAATTAAATTATTTCAATATTTTTTATGCAACACATTTCTTATACACTGGACTAGTAAATCACCTAAAACCTTTGCTTAATTTACATTTGGTAAAAAATTTTGGTCCTTCAAAATCATACACATTGAATTTTTAACGAATTTTCATTACCTTTATATCTAACTATGAGTGTAACATCATTAAACATTATCCGAATTTAAAGCTTTTAGGTCAATCACTAGTAAATACTATCAAAAGCATTCATAATAATTTTTAACAAAATATTTTAAGAGCTTTTTGAGAAATTACATTTCAAGTTTCAACATTTTATTAAAAATACCGTTCTGAGAAAAACGCATCTGAAGTTTATGAAGGCAACTTTAACTATTAAAAAATTTAAATACATGTTTAAAATTCCCCATAATTTCTTGCTTCAAAACTTTCTAATTGCCAAGTTGCTAATTAATAGAAATACTAAAAAAATGTTTAAACTAATCTTCATGAAAATTTAAATAGTTTTGTCCCAAAAATGCTCCTTAAAAGGCTTTAAATACACAACTTCCGGTTCCGAAGTCGCTACTTCCGTTTTGTTTTGACAGTTGTCACTGATGTTTAAACAGCTGTAACTTTTCTTTAAAACGCCTTAAACAAAACAAAAACAGATTTAGAAGCCTAAAAGTCGAAATTTTTCAAAAGAAAAAAAAATATGATTTTTTGCAAAAAATGACGTTTTTAACTTAGACGGATACCTTAAAGGATATAACGAAAAATCTAAGGCACGTTAAATGCCAAATTATTTCGAGAATGTTTGTTACAGAATGCAGTAATAAGTGCCATAACCAGCGTAAGGCAAAAATCGCGACGCACATTTATTACTCTGTATTAGAAAGACAAACATTCACTTTTAATGTTTGTCTTATTAACGTTGGCTTAGCATTTATTACTACACAATTCTAATATCGGGACAAAAAACTATCGGATTATTCGAAAGCCCTTATGACCCACAGGAATAGATAATATAACTTTTCTATACTTATCTAAGTTTCAACAGTATTTTAATTTACTACCTTAATTAATGCGCATACTTTATTCAAAACTCCTAAATGGCTCTAAAGTCACATTTTCGATATTATTTTAAATCCTAATTTGTGTAATAATGAACACGATTAATCCAGGAGCTTTCAGTACATAATGCATTTAAAATCTTATTTGGTTAAGTTTAAAGTCGTAGACAGACAACTTGAAATTCAGGTATTTCAGGTTGCATTGTGCATTATCAGGTATCTGGGTAGCTGTATTGAGAAGTAATAAATTAGAATATGCAATATGTAATTTTTGGGTTCTATAGTGTATTGATATATAAGTTAGAATTTTGTGCTAGTATTAAATAAGGCTTCTAAACCAAGTAGAAAATGAAGAAAATAAAATTATCTGATTATTTATCAAATATTTTTCCAAATGCACTAGTACTTAATTCTAAGTTATATTTTTGACTCTTAACCAAAATTTAATTTTCCCTTCACAAATAACTCATAATCAAACGGTAACTGCAACGGAAAAATATCACCGACTAAATTAATTTAATATTACTTTAATTAAAAATTAAGCTTGAAATATTTCAATACATATTTATACGAGACATACAGGAAAAAAATCAAAAATTCCCAAAGAAAAAAATAATTTTTCCCCACAAAGAAATGAATATATACGGTGAAACTTTTACATATCTTAGGCGTCTTTTATTGAATTCTCAAAAATAAAGTAAATGATGAAATTCAAGAAAAGTCACTGAAAAGAAGTCATTCCATGTGAGACTGAAATTTCTTTAGAAGCTTTTGAAACGTACCTAAGCTTAAGTCAAATGCGATAGTTTCGAGGCATATATTTTTGAAATCTCAAAGACTGAAACAAAGGGGTAGCTCTAGATTGAGAATTTTATTTGTATGATTCCAATTTTATGAACTGTCTGTGCTGTTTTCTTTTTCCTTAAAAAATTTTTACCATATATCTGGCAGTAGGAAAAAATGCCTAAACAAATTACTAGGCTCATTAAACACGATTCTAAAGATTATCACGAACGAAACTGAAAAAAATTTTTATTTATAAAATGATTTTTTTATCCCTTAAGGTATTTACTCATTAATTTTTTAAAGCAAAAACAAGTTTAAAATAAAACCCTTTTTGTTAATACATTTTTAAAAATTTTTAAAGAAGTACTTTTTTTTTAATTATTTTAATCTAGCAGTATACAACAACAAAATATAATCCCAGCTTTTCCTGCAAATGCAGTGAAAAAAATTACAA